>CM046437.1:10678918-11278918 GCA_025506505.1 Flaveria sonorensis | reverse complement strand
GATTATTTTTTTTGTAAAAATTAAATAGAGACTAAAATGACGGGAAATTAAATTTTGAAAATTTAAAATAAAAATAAAGGTCAAAAAAATTAATAAAAAATATGAATTTCAAAAATGTTAAAATTGAGGGAAATTAATGAAAATTTTGAGTGATAGTCAAACAATTTTGACTAAGTGTTGAAAAATTGAGTGTGAACAGTACTAATGTGTTTAAATAGTGTTCAAATGGAGGATGAGATGAGAAAAGTTCAAGTGTCAAGACTCATGGAAAGGATCCCATGCGCCTGAACAATTCTCATAAGTTCTGATCAGGAGTATGGTGAATTTACAGAAATTTGCACAAGTGTTGGGCGTTTCATTCAAGCTCATGTGCCTAAACAGTTGTCATGTGTTTGAAAAAATTGGTTAAGTGTTGGGCGTATCATCTTATGCTCATGCGCCTAAACAGTTCCAAGAAATTCCAAGTGTAGACATTTGAAGTGTTGAAAACACCAAGTGTTAGGCATTTCATTTAGTCTCATGCGCCTGATGAGTGCCCAAGCGCCTAAACAGTGCTTATGCGCCTGAACAGTGCTCATGCGTCTAAACCTCATGCGCATAAACAGTGCTCCTGCACCTGTATAGTGTTCATGCGTCTAACCTCATGCGCATTCACAGTGCTCATGCGCCTAAAAATTTACACATATATATACAACACTTGTGTAGTTTTCATTCACTCATTCACAAACTCAAACACTCTGATTCACTCACTCGAACACCCGATACACTCATTCACTAAACATTCGATTGTTATAAGTTAATCTTTATGATATATACGTATCAAAAGATAATTTGATTGTCGAGGAGTCTTCACTCGAAGTTATCAAAGTTGTTGCTGATTCACCTATTCATGTGCCAGATGAAGGTGGAAGATCAACAAAATTGCTACAGTTCTTTTTGAGATCTTGAATGCTGAGAAAGTCATAGAATCTTTGAAAGAAGTTCAAGTCTACTTTCAAGAAGGCTTTATGAGAGTTGGAACTCTACAAATAGAAGCCCGTGTTCAAGATCAAAGATCAGACAAAAGAGTTCAATATGAACTGAAGACAATGTAAATCTGAGGAGGAGTATTGTTGAAGCTCTTGAAAGATTAATATTTTGTCTTTATGTTTTTTTTGTCATAGTATAGGGACTTATTTGTAAATATATGTTCCTTTGTTTTGTTGATAGTATAAATAGGATACTTTATATAGTGTAGGAAACAACAACTGTAATAGAAAGATAGAGAGAATCAATTGAATGAACTAAATCCTTACACTTTGTATCCTGTGCATTTGCTATCAATGAAATCTATGAATTTTTTGATGTACTTTCATGTGTTGATTACTTTGTGTTTGAATTGATCATTGCATCACAATATCATCATAGATTCGATCCATTTTGAACCAATCAGCTTTGTAACACTTGTAATAGAACTTGAAAGCAATATACAACATCCTTGAAAACCATACTTCTCTGTTCTTGTTCATAGTTCTGTCTCATTATTTACTTGTGTTCTTAGCATCATTTACACAAACCTAGTTCCCCATTTGATCTGTTAAAGTGTTCTAACACTCTCCTCATTATGAGACTGATTCTATTGACCACCCTTTACACGGTCCTGCAGTTATCAAATTTCTTCTGTTGTAGCTGCTGAGGCTGACTGTTTGATGAGGAACCTTTATTACTAGTTTTTTCCCACTTGCATTTGTTTTCAGGTATGCTAGCCATCGCGCCCCGTTTGGGTAGCTTTCCTTGTTCCACTGCTTGGTCGGTCAGCTTGTGGGCTAACCGGATAGCCTGTTGATTAGTGGCAGGGTTAGAGGCTTTCACCATACTCTGGATTTCAGGAACCAAACCAAGTAAATAAAGCTCGATCCTCTTGTGCATCTCATTCACCATCCCCGGGCACAAGGTGGCCAACTCGTGAGACCTAGTGGTATAGGCCTCAATCTCGGAACCTTGTATCTTCCGCTGCTAAAATTCAACTTCTAGCTTTTGCACCTCATCATGAGGGCAATACTCCTCAAAATTCAACTTCTAACATCTGCACCTGGGCATTCCACAAGGAGAGTGATGTGCCTTCGAGGGTTCCAGTAGCATACTTCACTTGATCGGCTGGCGGGCAGTTGTATTTAGCAAAGACTGATTCAGTCTTCTCAAACCATGGTACCAACCCTACAGCTCCTTCAGCTCCACTGTAAGTATGGGGCTTAAAGTCCATAAAGGCTTTGTAAGTACAGGGTGGGGGTCCTGTGCCAACAAACCAAACACTTAGTTCAATGGCCTAAACAAACAACTATAGTATTTGTTAATGCCACTCTCATCGTTTACTTGCTGGTTGCGCGGCCTATATAGCAACCACCGCCGCCTGCACATGTTCATTAATCAGGGCAGCCACTTTAGCGGGAGTCATATTCACCGCACCTGCTCCACGTCCGCATCTTGCACCACGTCCGCGTCCTACGCCACGTCCTCTGCCTTCACCTTCCATTTTCACTTTACATTCACAAACACAATAATAAGTAACATCTAACATATTTATCTCATTGAAGCATAGTAAATAGTAAGAAAATAATGAAGTTCATCAACTACAACATTTATAACTAAAATAATAATCAAAGATAAATAGATTTTAAGTAATTCACAAAATATTCAATCGATGTCAAAATTTTTTGTTTTTCAGTTGGGTGGGAAACAACCCTTTCCACATAGGTTTTTAACACAAAACGCTACGCAGTCCAAGTCGGATGAATGGGAAGATCAATCTAATACACCAGATCCATCACTATCTTCCTCCATCTCTATAGGTTCTTCCTCTTCCGGGGCTTCCTCTAGCTTTTCCTCAGATTCCTCTTCAGATTCTTCCTCGGGTTCTACGGCAATATGCATCGCGATGAACTGAGCTTCCAGGTCACTAAGTCTTATCCCATAGTCGTGGAACGTGTCATCCCTAGCATCCGAGTGGTGAATCGCCTAAGCCATACTATTAGTTAAGGAGCATTGATAGTCATAGCACTTCGATTGCAGCTCCTTCACTTCTGCCACCATCATCTTAGTCTCACCTAACTCCTGTCGTAGATCGCCGACCACCTCATTCAGCTTATTAGTGTGATGTTTCTCTGTGTCTAAAGAAGCAACTAAAGCTACAATCACCTGTTCACTAGAATGTGGTATCGTAGGAAGGGTAGGTGCAGATAACTCAAAAGTAGACATAGCCCTTGGTCTAGTAGGTGGGGGTTTAGGAACACGCTCCCTATAAAGAAAATGGTTTACATAGATAGGATAGTAACTCCACTCCTGCATGTCATCGCGTTCAGGTAGGGTAAATGGTTGATCCCGGTCTATCTCCTCGGGAGGAAAAGGAAGTCTGGGTCACTCAGGTCCTCTATTAGGTACAGGAGGAGGAGGAGGTGATTTAGAACGTGCAAGCCTCATACCTAAAGCCAATGAAGATGATGCCATGCTACAGTGCACATGATGTGTATGCCAATGAGTATACAGTAAGGGATAAGTAACGAGTAGCTAACAAATTATATGGTTATAGACTAGTGTGTATGCAACCTAGTTCCTATAACCAATGGCTTTGATACCAATCTGTCACACCCTCAAAATCCACGTGTGGGGTTCTGCCACGAGGCATGTGAACAAACCAGGATTTAAGTTATTAGTTACTTAAAATGACACTATGAGAAATCTCTAAAACAAACAAGAGTTTATAAATTCAAAACTATAAGGAAGCATTTTGTAAATAAGTCAAACCTAAAGTAATGAGATGTTAAATACACAAACACGTGACAAACCATTATTTTAAAAAAGAATGTATATTAAATCCCAAATGCAAGACAATGTTGGTCCCAATGCATGCTGACACGTGAGTGCTCCTAAGCGCTGCTGCTAACCTCGACCTGAGAATAGCATTCTAAAAGAGTCAACATAATGGTTGGTGAGTCCAAGAGTTTACGTTTAACATAAACACTAACAGTGGTAAAACATAAGAAGTGCATTGAAATAGATAGCTAGTCTATGTTCATAAGTAATAACCATGGTGATTTCATGATCGAAGCTGACTGTGTTTCGTTTGATTGCCTCCTATCATGACATAACAGGTCGTTACGATTTTTGTGTTAGGACAATATTGCACCTGTTTGACCTCGAGTCGCACGGGTGGGGCTTGTCAGACTAAGTAGTACTACCCAAAATTTCCCACTAGTTACCAATATTAATGATCCGAAAGTGTGAGGGCTTTCAAGGTATAACACACTATGCTACACTATACACAACTTATAATAATAAAGCGTTAGTAATAGAGTATGCTATCTCCCCCAAAAAAGAGAGTGTTTAACAGTGGGGCATGAACTCACCTGGTGCGCAAACATACAATAACAAAGAGCTAACGATGAGTTGAAAGGCAACCCGTCACAGATTACCTAGAACATGTGAGTTTGTAAGTATTCAAGACCAGAAACACTTAACAGATCCTAGGTGCTCTATAAATAGGTTGACCCAAGTGATATGGAACACAATAACATAATTGACCTAGTTGACCCGTTTGACCCATTAGTGACATGTTAAGTTGAGTTGTTGTTTAGCCAGTCTGGTATCACATTAAAAGTCATGATTTCATAGATTACCATACAAGCTATTCACATATTCCACATTGTAAATCTTAAGTCACATCAAGATCATCATGCTAACTTAAGTTTTCATACAACACCCTCAACCAGTAATCATACTTAACCTGAATACAATTAAAGTCTAACTAACATTTATATATATTGGGTTTAATCATGCACAACATGCCATGTGAAGCCACTCACGGCTAAACACCCTAAACCCTACCAATCCTACTAAGTAGGGGCCTTAGATTCGCACGTATATATGATACTCATCATCATAACCCTACATGTAATTCATACAACCAGAAGATTAACGTTATAATAATCAAAAATCACAATTCATCATGACACATAACTTGTACATAATATCATGCTTTGTACACTTGCATATTTTCTAAGAAAACCTAGATTTTCCTAAATTGTTCAACAACTAACCATATGACCCAATCATAATCTAACACATTAGATATCATCAATAAGCATTCTAGCATGATCCTAACATCATTAACATGCTCAATTCACAAGATCACATAAATCACATTAACAAAGTTTCCCTTTCGGGAAGGTAATATCCGTTGTGGAATGTTCATCCGCTGTGGATTGAACATCCGCTATGAACACTTGTGTGTTTTTTCTTCTCTGTTGTCCGCTGTATGTTCTTCATCCACTGTGGGATTCTTTCATCCGCTACACACACTTAGATGAATTTTCTTCATCCGCTACAGATGATCTTCGTCCGCTGTGGAGACTCTTCATCCGCTGCGAACACTTAGTCAAAATTTCTTTTATCTACAAATTTGAAAAAGAAATTTAAACAAATGTTAATGATTGTTATGAATGTTAATAATGTTAATGTGTTATAAATGATTGTTTTGTATGTTAAAACACATTTTTTTTATTGTATGCTTTGGCAAGCATCATACTTTTTCATGCATTAATTCTTAATGCAATTGTTGAGTTCAACAATACTACCCCTAAGTATGATGTTGCCAACTCAGAATGATTGCTTGTTACTGTTTTGTTTGTTAGAAACAATGTGTGTGTGTTTATTATGAATGATACTTTTTTTTTGTTTGTTTGTCTTGAATATTATGCATGTTTAGTTGTTTGTTAAAATGGTTTGTTTGGTCATAGTGGATGAACATTTGTTCATGCGCTGTGGATCCTTGAAACATTTGATTGCTTGTTCATAGTGGATGAACATTTGTTCATGCTCTGTGGACACATGAAATGTTTTGATGATTGTTCATAGCGGATGAACATTTGTTCATGCGCTGTGTACACTTGGATGTGATGTGTGAATGTTTACAGCGTATGATTACCTGTGTGCATACGCTGTATACACTTGCACTGTTTCTACAACGGATACTTATGTTAGTCATGCGCTGTGGAGTACCTAAAAGTTTGAATGAATATACACAGTGGATGAACATTATTCATGCGCTGTGGACACTTTGAATGGATTGAATGCTTTGTTCACAGCGGATGAACAATGTTCATACGCTGTGGAACACTTGGTGATATGAATGGTACTGTTCCTACAGCGGATGAGACATTTGTTCATCCGTTGTGTGAAAAGTTGTCAAAATTTTAAAAATTTTGTATGTTTTGAGTCATTTCTTCCGAAGCAAATATCTTGCTTCCGAAGCACATAAAATTGCAAATTTGTTTGTTTTTCTTGCAAAAAGAAGATTCTGAATGTTAAATTTTGTTTAAATCAAAATATTTGTTTAAAAAATTTGAATTAAATTGTATGTTAAAATATTGAATTTTAACATATTTAATATATGGATGTTTTGATATCACTCACAAGCAATATTGTGCAATAAAATAAACAACTGTATGTGTGTCAACCTGCTGTTTGTTAATGTTGGCTTGACTTCGCTTTGTTTATTTTTCAAAATTTGAAAATATCAAAATTTGAAATGTATGATAATGCACAATTCTACTGGCTTTGATAATTCAATGTTCAATTTCTCCCCATAAATATTTTGCATATTTATAAAAATCTTTTATAAAATGTCAAAAATTTATATGATTTAATATGAAAATTATCAACGTCCAATTGATTGCTTGCTTGATAAAAGTTAGAAAGATAATGTCTTATCTAACTAATAAATGAATGATTTACATGTTTGAACATGAATCTTTTGCACATACCATGAGATCATACTAGTCTCCATTTTTCACTGAGTTGTTTGTATGGTTTTGAGAATAGACATAGACAAGTACAATGTTGATTGCAGATATTGTGATCCACTTAAACTCATGCATGGTATTAATGGTTGATTGAAACAGTGAGTGATTATCATGTTTTGAGTTGATTGACATGAGATGTATGTACCCCACATCTGATTGTATGATTAATACAACCCTCCTCAAGATATGCTAGAAAGTACTTTCAATACTTAAAACCTAGTTACTTAGGAGTATAAATGCTCAATTTGATCCATGTTGGTTGATCCTCTTTGGGATTATTTTTCACTTCACTTTGGAAGTTGATCCTCTTTGGGATTCTTTTGATTCATTCACAAGGAATGTAGTCATAAAGACTTTATTGATGATTCATCCAAGATGGATGTGTTCCTCTTTAGGAATCTTTTTGGATCATGATTTAGGTCATTCATGTCTGTGCTTAGCACAACAAAGAATGCCTGGGTGTACTCCAGGTCTATGATTATCATAACAAATGAGACACTTGAATGATTGAATAATTTATAATTTGTTTCACTTAGTGTATTGTAGTTACTTTGAAAGCAACCTATATTGAATAGATCAATACTCACCATAAACCAAGATGTGTTGTTAACCACACAGTCATGAGAATTTAGTTCTTCACTGTTGTATCTGATTTTATGTATCCCATGCTGAGCCTATCCACATATAAACAAAGAATTTGTCAGTCTTTATTAGTGGAAAAAGACTCAAGTGAAGAATTATGCTAGTGTACTATTATTTCTCATAAAATGTATGTGTGATTCAATATTATCAAAATGAATGATTTGCATGATATCTTGATTTTCAAAAAAAGAAAGCTGATGGTAATCATGGACTTTGACAAAATCAAGTATGTCTGATTTGAATGTTTTGAAAATATTAATTTGTTGTTTCATAGTTGATCATACCAAGAGACTAAACCAAAAATTCAAATCGTGTTGAATCAAATGGTTTTGTAAAAAGGTCAGCCAATTGGTTGTCTGTGTGGACCTTGATCAACTTGATCAGACCCTTTTCTGAGCAATCTCTTAGAAAGTGATATCTGATCTCTATGTGTTTAGTTTTTGAATATTGTACAGGATTGTCAGTGATAAACATGGCTGCAGAATTGTCAATGTGTATGGGTGTTTTAAGAAAGTTAAAGCCATAATCAAGCATTTGGTTTTGAATCCACAACACTTGAGAACAGCATGTAAAAGCAGCTATATATTCTACTTTGACTGTTAACACAGAGACATTTGTCTGCTTCTTGTATTGCCAAGAGATCAATCTTGATCCAAGAAACTGGCAGCCTCCACTGGTTGTTCTTAAAATCCCAAAGGAGGGAACAGTTGCCTGTCATATGACAGGAGCATCCACTGTCAACATACCAGATGTTGTCAGTCCTTCTAAGATGTCCCTGAAAAACAAAAGAAATCAGTTAGTTGGAGCAACCCAAGCCAAGATGGTCTTGGGTTTTTCGTCTTTTCCAACAACACAAATTTCTTCCAAGACAGCATTGTCTGAAGGTTTTGGAGCTCTAGACACACTATATTTCCTTTGGTTTGATTTAGCTCTATTGGGAGAAGTGCTTTGTGCTCTTCTCTTTTGTGAGCTAGTGTTAGTGGTTTGTCTGTTTTGAGACTTATGTCTCCTTGATGTGTGTTGAAAATTGTCATAAAAGGTTTTATCATTATCTAAAACAATTTTCTGATGAGAAGTTTGTTTAGGAACTCCCATTCTGCTCTTATTTTGAGCAACAGGTTGTTTTTTAGTAGTTTTCTCAACCTGAACTTGTTTGTTTTGTTTCTTGTTTTTCTTGTTGAAAAAATAATTTTCCGTGCTGTGATTGTTTCTTTCACAAATGGAGAAATAATTGTGAAAATGACATGTTTTTGTACTGTGATTATTCATTTTACAGTACTTGCAGTACTTGCCGTATCTGTACTTTTCAGTTGAATGTGTGAATAGATCACACCATTCACAATATGGCAATAATGTTTTTGTTTGTTTGCTGAAATTTTTTTATTTTAAATTAGATTTTGATGGAATTTCAAAAGTTACTGACTGTTGTTTTGGCTGAATTGTGGTTTTGCCTTTCCATATATTTACCTGTTTGGGAGGGGTAATGGAAGTTACAGCTTTTCTTCCACTGGAACAGATATCAAATCCTTGAATCTGTTTTGATTGTTTGCTTGATGTATCAGCCACACTTGAAACCTTTTGAGTTTCATTAATTGGCTGATCAGACTCATCATCTATTAAATCATCCTCATCATCATCTGTTGTTTGATAATCAAATTCATTATTTTCTCCTTGGTAAAAGTCAATTGATTTGATTGATGATGGTTTTGAACTTTTAACAAACTTTATCAAGGGCGATTTTGATTTTAAAAGTGATTTTGATGATGATGATTATAATTGTTTAGAGTCATCAGTCTTTTCTTGAGAATCATGAGATTCATCATGTTTGCTGGTCATGGAGTCAGGTAAAGGAATATAATTATCATTATAAGGTGGAGTTACCTTATTATATCCTAAACCTGAAGGGTCCTTAAAAGCTCTTTGTTGAGCAAAAAGTTCTTCGAACTTCTTGTTGCTCACCTGAAACTTCTGAAGTTTAACTTTAGTTTCAGGTTGAATTGTTTTTGACTCAGTTAATGAGATAGAGAGCTGCTCGACCTGAGCTATCAATGTTAATTTTTCAGAAAGTAGTTTGTCTAGGTCTGATTGTAATGAAAGTATTTTTGAACCATACTGCTTTTGTTTTGATTTTAGACTTTCATTAAGAATGTTTGTTTTAATTAATTTCTTTGACAGCTTGTCAGCATGCTCTCTATACCTGTTTACCTCATCAATACATGCTTGACTGTAGAGGTTTTCTTTTACCTCTTTCGGGATGTCTGTTAGTTTGTCTTCAATATCAGCCATAAGGGCATGATCTGAAGGTGATGGTATTTCAGCCTCATAAAGGCTCGAGTCACATTCTCCATCCTTTTTGATTATCATTGCAAAAGATGTTGGATGTTGAGTTGGACTAAATTGTGTGATCTGAGGTTGTGTTGTTGCATTTGGAATATTGATTGGTGGAGGCACTTGTCTGTTTGAATTAATTCCACTTGAATGTTGTGCCTGATGAGTTTCTATCAACTCTGGGCTGTTGACATTCTTTGGAGAAGTGCCCATAAAGTTGACCGTTATAGCACCTAACTTTGGTTTTATCATTACCAATTCTTGTTCTCTTATCCATGGTTAAACCTCTATTTCTTTGCAGAAACCTTTTGGACCTGTATTATCATGGCCATTGACCATTGAAGATCCATCTCTTCTACCATATCTGGTGGAAGTTCATCCAAATCCTGTTGGATGATCTGAGATGGAGTCAGACTTGCTCCCAATAAAGCTTCAAAGCTTGTTGAAAACGCTGCATAAGCTGCCTTTTGCTCTTCACTTTGTAGAATAATAGTAAGAGCATCCATAGGTTTTTCAAGTCTGTGTATGTTTGATGTTTGAGGTTTTGACTGTTTGTTTGAGGTGGACTTATAAGGTTGATGTTTACTTCAGGGTGTAGCTTTATGAGAAGCATGAACTCCAGTCTTCTTAGACTTGTGTTTGTTGTTGGATGATTCTGGTGCTGAGAAGAATGATGTATCATGAGAATCCAGAAATTCTCCTTCTTCATCTTCTCTAGTGCTTGTGAGGAAAGCACTGTCTATGTGTTGTGGTTCTTTGAACTTGTAGGCCTTGACATGTCTGATTTGTTTGTTGTTCCTGGATTTTTCATCCATTTCCAGTGCTTCAACCTTGGCTACAAGTGAGTCAAGGGATAGTCCCTCCAAGTCCAATGTTGCTTTCATGAGAGACACTAATTGAGTCCAACTCTCAGGCATTGCATGCAACATGTTCTTTTTGATTTCAATAGTGTCATATTTAAGTCCATATACTATCATTTCATTGACCAATTGGACATATCTGTGTAACTATTGAGGAATTGATTCTCCATGGATGTGGTGGAACGTTTCATATTAAGTTCTTAATTTTTCCTTTTTGATCTCTCTTATTTCCTTACTTCCATCACACATGGTGTGAAGAACCTTCCACAGCTCATGGGCTGTTTTGAAATTCTTGACCCGTGTCAAAATTTCAAAAGGCAAAGTCATAGCTAGAATACTGTATGCCTTCTTGTTTGTTTTGACCCGCTTGAGGTCATCACCAGCTACACTTTTCAGACTAACTGGTTTCTGTATGTTATAATCTGATCCTAATGTCAGTGGGATTTAAGGACCTTCAGTAATTGATGTCCATAAATCTAGATCTTGATATGTAATCCAATTTCTGAACATGATTTTCCATTGCTTGTAATCTGATTTGTTCTTCAAGTTTGGGGGTTTTAGTCCACTGTTTGAACTCATCATATCATCAGCCATGTTTGAATGATTTGATTTTAACTTATTAATTTTTTTTAAGTTAAATTTTGTTTGATTAAAATTTTAGTCCGGTGCTAAAATTTAATTAATCCTAATTGTCTCTAGGATTTGTTTGTTAATTTGATAAACTATTTGTTTTAATTGTTTACCAAATTAAGGAATTAATTAATTAATTAATTAATTAATGTCCTATGAAATGTTGCTTTCTAGGTCACGGTGACAAGAAAGATTGTGGATGATGGGAATATTTGTCCTTTTATGAAAAAGTAAATATTCTTTTTGTGAAAAACCATACAAATAGATTTGTCTTATATAAAACAACTTTTTGGATCAAAAAGTTGATTCTGAAACTTTCAAACAAGACAATTTGTTTTTCGATGGTTTTATCAAAAACAACAAACAATTCCAGTGAATTGTGTTCTGCAAAAACTAGGGTTTTCCTAGGGTTTTTGCGATGATGATTTTTCAAAATATTCAACCCGATGGTTGAACAATGAACAAAATATGTTTCTAGTGAGATTGTCACTAGTTTATGATGATAATGAACAATCTAAACCGGTTAGATTGTTCACAAAATGATTTGTTTCAAAGAATAATCAATGAAACAGTGTTTAAAAACAAAACCCTTAAAATCCGATTAGGGTTTAAGGTTTGAATGATGTAAAAAGTTAAAAACCTTCTGTTTAAAGGTTGTTTAACAATGTATGAACAATACCCATGTATTGTTTATTGCAAAACCACTAAAAACTTGTGTGGTAGTGTGATATTCAAGCAAAAATCAACAACACTTCTTCAAAATGCACAAAATGATTCAGTAATCATGATGTTTGCATTTAATGAATGTTTATGAGAAGAACAAGATGAGTTTGATGCTTGAATGTGTGTTTTTTGAAGCTAATGAACCACTGAAATCAATGTTGTTGAATGAGAGGATCGAAATCAATGAATGATTGAGCCAAGGCTCTGATACCACCTGATGAAATCAACTTTTACAACAATATGTTGAACATGAACATATTAGAACAATATTCAACATGATCAAGTTGATTCCCCCAATGACCTTTTTCAATATCTCTCTATAATCAACAAACAAGAACCATGGTGCGGAAACCCATGATTCAATTGTATGAAATCAGTGTGTGTGTGTGTGTGTGTTTGAATGCTCAAAAATAATAATAACTGTTTGATTGATTGATTGTTCAAAAGCTTACAAAGGATTAGGGTAGTGTGCTATTTATAGCCTATACACAAATGCTATATACAATTACTGAACTACCCTTATGTAAACAAATATTACATAAATAATCCTAAGTGTCTAAGCTATCCACTGTGGAATTAAGTCATCCGCTGTGGGGGTTTTCTCATCTGTTGTGGAGAAGACTATTCATCCACTGTGCATACTTGGTTGTTCATCCGCTGTGGATGTTCATCCACTGTGGAATGTTCATCCGCTGTGGATGAACATCCGCTGTGTAATGTTCATCCGCTGTGGAAGGTTCATCCGCTGTGGATTGAACATCCACTATGAACATTTATGTGTTTTTGCTTGTCTGTTGTCCGCTGAATGTTCTTCATCCGCTGTGGGATTCTTTCATCCGCTGCACACACTTAGAAGAATTTTCTTCATCCGCTGCTGATGATCTTCATTCGCTGTGGAGACTCTTCATCCACTGCGAACACTTGGTCAAAATTTCTTTTATCTACAAATCTGAAAAAGAAATCTAAACAAATGTTAGTGATTGTTATGAATGTTAATAATCTTAATGTGTTATAAATGATTGTTTTATATGTTAAAACACATTTTGTTTGATTGTATGCTTTGGCAAGCATCATACTTTTTCATGCATTAATTCTTAATGCAATAGTTGAGTACAACAAGTACTTTGTTGAATATCTACGGGATCCAAGTCATCTTATTTTATCAATGAATCGAAAACATGATGAATTATTTGTAGATTACTTGTTGAAAAGAGGAAGGCATGGGTTTAAAAGGACAAACATATCAGCAATCTCGCAAATCTTTGATTCTCTGGATCTTTTTCTTGAAAAAAAAGAAGTCTCTATATCCATTTATTTTTTAATTTTTTTATTTTATTTGTTTTATTTTTGTTGTGTGCTGATGTTGTGGGACAAAGAATGTTTCTCATAAAAGTCTTATAAATTTATTTTTTTAAGTTTTTGGTGTCAGTGAAACTACTGTTTCGCTGTTAGTTTCGCCAGGCGAATCTATAGATTCACCCAGCTGCATCGCTGTTCTCTGAACACATGATTTCGTTTGTGATGCCGAGCGAATCTACAGTTTCGCTGCCAGCGAAACTAGGCCATATATATTGCACGGTGTGACACTCATTTCACATAACGTTATGCAAAACTAATCCCTAGTTTCTCTGTGGCCGAAACTAATTGATCCCATTTGCATCATTTTCGTCGATTTTGTTAGTTTCTAAACAATCTGGTAGGCATTGCGATTCTGCATATATGGTTTAATCATGGTTTTATTACTTTTTCGGTGGTTTTGGGTTGATTCCCTGGTTCGAAAACTTCGCCTGTTTCGTCCGGTAAATCTACCAAACTAACCAGCGAAACTGAATGAAAGTTCTCTGTTGCGAGCGAATCTATCTGGTTATGTTGTCCAAGCATACCTGACAGTTTTGCTCGAATAATTTTAGCGAAACTATACTTTCGCTCTGCACATAATCTGTTCCGTTGGTGTTAGCGAACCTACAACTTCGCTGTCGTCTGAATCATAAGTTTGTCCTTAGAGAAAGTGTAGAATCGCTCAAAGTCATGGTCTAGGGATGAGTTACAGCGAATGTACACTTTGTTTGGTTGAAACTTATGTTCAATCAACAGCGAAACTATTAGTTGTGCCTGGAGAAACTATAGTTTCGCCTGACAGCGAAACTGTTGAACTTAGTTTCAAAAACAGCGAAGCTGTCTTGCTGTGCCTAGCGAAACTACAGTTTCACCATGACAGCGAAACTAGTGTTGTTTTAAATTTTTCTTATTGTTTAATTTTCTTTATGTGATATCTAACTTACATATGTTTATATTTTGTAGTTCATGGAAAACTTAAAGTTCGATGAGAAGACAAATCTTGTGGCATTATTAGACGACAGTAATCAGAAGACTTTTGGATTTAGAGATTGTCTTAGATGGCTAAAGCAGTCTCCCATACATTATGCCATATCTCATTTACCCACGATCTACGACATTCACGTGTACAGTCCGTTTTGACACATAGGTGGAATTGGCATACTTCGATCATGGTGGCATTCTTCCATATGTTATCCGACAACTAGCGGCAAAAAAATTATTCCAATTTGCAGAGCTTTACTAAGTTATGCAAGTTGAGAAAATGAAAAATAAAATGTTTTTCCTCCACATATGATTTGTTACAAATAAGCTTTTTCAAAATACTGTTTATTTTGAACTGCAATGCTTACAACATATTTTTGTAATAATACTATAGTCCTGCTAGGGAGGTATTTAAATCATTTAAGGCAGGAAGAGATGTAATTGAACTTTTTGCTTGATAAAAGGATTCTGAAGAGCTTACAAGAAGCATCAATTCAGAAGCAATGGGTGAGGGAATTTAGGAATCGAAGTAATCAAGGCAGAAGTCAGATACTCTCAACCCATTTTTAACGAGACTTATAACATTGTGCAAGCCAAAATGTCAGGAGAATAAACCTTATCATCGAGTTCTAAAGCTTTAGTTAGGCTACAGAATCACTGTTTACTTCGTTTTCAGGCAAAGCCTACCAAGCATATCATATAATGATACTGTCTTTTTCAGATTTTAGAATATTAAGTGATACAGATATCTACATCAGTTACTATCATTTCTCACAAAGTACAAGTCATGAAAATAAGCGTACCAAGAAGACATACAATCATTTCTCAGTCATCCCAAATCAAGTTCTTAGTTCTCGTGAAATTTTTTATTCTCCCCCGAAATTTCTTTTTAACTGCCATGAAACAAAAAAAAGAAATTTCCCCCCTTTTTTTTTTACTAAAACATGAAAATGAAGTAACAAGAAAAATGCAGTGATTGTGAATGGTAGACAAGAATCCAAAATGTTGATGAGATACCATAACCTGTTTGTTAAGCCTCAAATTTGAATTAGGAACAATCCCAGTTAGTAAACCGGATTACTGATAAGCCTCCTGAATTGTTCCGGCACTCAAAACAGATTAGTTAGAGAGGGGGACCCAGGCCATCGTGGTCCTGGGAGTTCCTTTTTCATCAGTGTATGTAACCTGTTTAAGCACACACTCTTTTGAAAAATCATTTATTTCTTTATCCTTTTCTTTTTGTTTTAGTTTCCAAATTTGTTTCTGTTCAATTACTCTTGATTTGAAAGAAATGAATTTTGAAATCATTTTCTGTTTAAGACCTAAAGGAAGAGATTTTGATTTTGAAACATTGGTCCTTTTCATCTTTGAATCATGTGAAACCGGCTTCATATGAGAAGGTTTGGATAGATTGTTCTTCATCCAACCATTCAAAGATATGTGTTGTTTCCCTTTTGAACCCGAGAAGAAACCTTTGTTATCTTTACCTCCCGAAGCTTGCCTTTGAACTTGAGGGCACTTCTTTAGTACATGACCTTCTTTTCCACATCTAAAGCAAGCCTTGAAAGGCTTTTGGTTCTTTGTAGTCCCGTGGACAATAGGAGAGGGTGGAGCCTGCTTTGAGGTTGATGCAGCTTGTTGACAACCTTGAAGCTTCTTCTTTTGGATATCAGGAAATTGAACCTTTTGAGGCTTTGTCAATGTGGATTTCGAACTAGGCTGTGATTTGATTTGTGATGTTCTGGGAGCTGAGATCTGAACATTCTTATTAGAACCTTTTTGTATGACTGGTGACTTGTTAGACTTGGAAGCAGATTTGTGAAGATCATGATGGATAGCAGATGAAGATGGTGAGTGCTTCTGCTGAGCTTTGGAAGAACTGCTGATTTGCTTAGTAGTTGGAGATGAGATCCGTATAGGTCTTGATTCAACTGTTGGAAGCTTTTGACACTTGATAACTTCAGGTGACTTGATGATCTCTGTTCATCATCAGAACTTGTCCAGTCCTGTATACACAAGTCAGCTTCCAATGGATCTTGATTGATGACTCTTGTTGTGTGAGTTTGTGTTGTTGAGTTCTGATTGCTTGACGATTACACAGTTGTTCCTTCTTTGACAAACTTGACAGGAACAAATGAAGGGATGTAACCTGTCTTGAATTTGTTAAAGAATGTTTTGGAAACAACTGATATTGGTTTTGAAGCATCAGAGGTGGAATTATCATTTTGTAGATCAGATCGTTGCTTGATGAGCCCCAAACCTACAGGAAAATCATATTCATCTCGAACCACTTTGTAATTAACGCTGCTTGAACCTGCATGTAAACTATTTATATCTGTAGCTTCAATTAATTCATTAGATGGATGAGGTTGAGGCATAGGAGAGTAACAGTAAGTACTAGGAGGAGGATAAACATATGATGTTTCACCACATCCCACACCCGTTTTGGTTCTAGCTCCCCTCTGTTTAGAGAATAGTTCTTCCTGTTTCATCCCTGATATCTTATCAAGTTTTGTTTTAAGCTTGCTAGTCTCAAATTCTGCTAATGTGACTCGTTCGCTCAAAACATTAATCTCGACATTTTTTTCTAAAAGATCATTTTCTTTTATAGCTTCTCTTAGTTTAATAAAATATTTGGACTCATTGATTTTAAGTTCTTTATTTATTCGTTTTAATTCTTTTTCATTTTCTAACAATAATCTGTTAGCTTTATAAACCCCGAATAAACGAATAGGGGAGGAGAACACATCTATTGAACTATCTCATAGGGAGTCCCATAACTATCTTTTCAGCAGCCAGGGCTTTTTCACATTAACATACGAGAGTGTTCTTTTTGTACTCTTCTTCCTTAGCAGCTCTCTTCTTAGCTTCCTCAGCTTCATCTCCCTCTGGATTTCCTTCATTCTCAACCTATTGCTTCACTTCATCTGTTTCACTATCCTGTAGCTTATGAATTTTACACCAGCTTGCACAGGCATCAACATCACCAACACTCTCACCTTGAGTATCACAGCTGAATTCTTTAAAAGTATCAAAATCCTCAACATAATTCTCCTCACTGTTTACCACCTCAGCCATCAATACATGGTTGACTTCTTCATCAGTTTCTTTGATCTCAACACTTGAAGATACACCACCATACATAAATTGACTGTACTCGTTTTTTTTCATATCTAAATCAAATGAGTTCAACTTGTTGATAACTTCCATGAGTTTGTAGTTAGCAAAATTTCTTTCGTGTTTTAACAACCTAACTTGTGGACTCCACTATGGAGGAAGAGAGTCCAAAAGTTTTGTGACTTCTTCATGGTTTCCCAGCTGGTCATCATACTTCTTAAGGCTGTTTGCCACCATCAGAATCTATCAACTACATTAGATATCTTTTCATCTTTCATTGCTGCAAAAGAATCAAACCGACTTTGTGCCATTTTGGCATTGTCTGATTCGAAATTGGCAGAAAACGACATTTTCTTTTAAAATATTAAAATTCACTTTAACACCCAAAACTAAAATTATTTTTCCAAAAATTGTTGAATGATATTCTCCCCCCAAAAAAAAATACTTTTAATGTCAACTAAATGGTTTCTAAGCAACTGGGGTCAAGCAAATGGTTTTCAAAAAAATACTTTTAATGTCAGCTTGTTTTTTTTTTGTTTTTTTTATAGAAATGATCAGAGGCAAATTTCGCTGGCAAATTCGCTAGCAGTTTCTCTCCTAATTTCGCTGGTAATTTCAACAGCAGTTTTGTCCAGCAATGGCACACAGATGCTAGTTTCGCTGGATAGTTTCACCCGAAACTAGTTGAACTTTCATTCAGAGAACAATTTGGCAGCAATTTCGCTGGGATTGGCACACAAGAACTATGAACTTTCATTCAACACATGTACTTTCGCTGGAACGAAGAAACCAGATCCAAAAACCAAGAGCAGCTTAGTTTCGCTGAAGGAGCCCTAGTTTCGCCAGGTGAAACTATATAGTTTCGCTGATTGAAGCTGTAATTTCGCTGGGCTAGATGTAAATTTGCCCAACGTATCTGAACAGCCTTTTTCAACATGAAATTAGCTCAAACTCATCCAAATCTCAATGAATTTGAGATCTGATGATTCCTATAGCTTCCAACACTAAAATCAAGCAATCTTCATTCAATTTCCATATACAAAACACCCAAATTAGTAAGCAAAATCGATGGAACAGTAACTAGTATTCGAAATATCCCAAAAACCACTAATCAAGAGCACAATGGCTCTGATACCATATTTTTGGTCCTCTAGATCGATATAACAGTGCAATTGATTATTAAACACAAACAAATCTCACTGAAAACACAAATATCAATGATATTTGTGTAAAATATAGATCAAACACAATAAAATATTGATGAACAATGATGAACACCTTAAGAACACTCAATAAACCCTTGCTTGATCTGAATTGATTGCTAAAGATATTACAAATGTGAAAAGACCCTCAATCAATGGCTCATTCAAGCTTACTAAACACACTAATGACTCTAGCTATATATAGTCTAATGACAATTAGACTTAATGACAATTAGCCCCCTAGACTATCACTAAAATATAAAAATGACTTAAACATAAATAAATATATTTTTTTGACACAAAATATATTTATTAACAATAAACTCCTAGTCATTTATATCTTCAACATCTGGTCTCGGTTCTTCATCTCGAACGCGTCTGTTTGACTTTTCTGATGACTTTGATAGTGACGTTGACATTTGTTGACTTTGACTGTGTTGATAATATAGACTATCCTTTTCAGACACAACAAAGTGACTACAGTGGAGTTGAGTAAGAAAGGTGATGGTGACAGAAACTGGAATAGGGAACGAGTTGGTTGTGGTGGTTTCACTCCAAAGAACAAAAAGGCAATGGTGGATGACTGGAGAGTAGTGACGACAGGTACGGGGATAAAGAGGTGTAATAAGTGCGGGAAGGAGCATGCGAGGGAGTGCAAGTGGGGATCAAACATCTGCTTTCAGTGTGGAAGGGAGGGCCACATGGCAAGGGATTGTCATGTGGTGAAATGTTACAACTGTGGCAAGACTGGGCACATGAGCAGAAACTACAAGAAGTCGAGGGCTGAGAGCTCCGCGGCAAAAAAAAGGGCTAGGAAGGAGAGCAGAGGATGAAGATCAAAGCATGCATGATGACCTGGGAGGAGGCTAGGGTGGATCCCGATGTTGTGTTAGGTACACTTCTAGTAATCCAAACTTATGCCTCTTTACTTTTTGATTCTGGTGCTAGTAGGAGTTTTATTTCTGCTGCCTTCTGTAATAAGTTGCGCGTTAGGAGTAGAAATATTGATGAGTCCTTTGATGTACAAACTGCTATCGGTAGGTCCACTAGGATACATGATGCCCTAGAGGATTCTATGATAGAATTAGAAGGCCATAGGTTCCCTACTAATTTATTCATGGTGCCCCTAGGCGGATTTGATGTAGTCCTAGGGATGGATTGGCTAGTAGCCAATGTAGCAAGCATCGTGTGTCGCAAGAAGATGATTCGATTGACCGTGCCCGACAGGATTTGATGGCAATTTACGGCGATAGAGTTAGTACAATCTTGAAAGTAATTTGGATGGTTGTGGTAGAGACGTGGAAGTGGTGCCTATCTAGCCTATGTGTAGGATGTGGGTGCGTCAGTACCACGATTGACGGATGTACCGGTCGTGTGTGACTTCCTAAACGTATTCCCGGAGGGTCTATCAGGTGTATCACCGGACCGCGAGATCCAATTTCAGATCGAATTGATACCTGGTGCCCAACCTGTTACCATGGCACAGTATCGATTAGCTCCCTCCGAGATGAAGAAATTGATGACTCAGCTACTAGAGTTGCTGGATAAGGGGTTCATCTGATTGAGTATCTCTCCATGGGGTGATCTGTTCTTGGTTGTGAAGAAGGACGGTAGCATGAGGATGTGCATCGACTACCGTGAGTGGAACAAGTTGACGGTGAAGAACCGGTCTTCATTACTGAGGATTGATGACTTGGTTCATCAGCTTCAAGGTGTCAGTTGGTTCTCGAGGATATATCTCCGATCTGGTTACCGTCAATTGAGGTAGAGGAGCAGTATATTCCTAAAACAACTTTTCATACGTGTTATGGACACTACGAGTTCCTTGTGATGTCCTTTGGCTTAACCAACGCGCCAGCTGCTTTATGGATCTGATAAACCGGGTATGCCAACCTATGTTAGATAAGTCAGTGACGGTGTTCATTGATGATGCTTTGATTTATTCATAGAGCAAAGAGGAACATGTCGGTCACATCTGGGAAGTGCTGGAAATGCTTCAAAGGGAGAAGCTATACGCCAAGTTCTCCAAGTGTGCGTTCTGGTTATGCGAGGTTCAAATTTTGGGACATGTGGTTAATCCTGGAGGGATTATGGTAGACCTGACAAAGGTTGAGGCAGTCATGCAATGGAAGACTCCAAGGACGCCATCTGAGATTCGTAGTTTCTTGAGTTTGGTGGGTTGTTACAGGAGATTTATCCAAAGGTTCTCTAAAGTGGAGGCTATGGTCATTGCCTTGAAGTAATGGAGGCCACTTAGGGAATTAGAGGGAGAAATGAGATGACACTACCCAGATTTCTTTAAGGAGTGACAGGTTTCATGGACGAAACCTATATAAGGGGGTGGACTTATAACACCCAGAAATTAAAAAAAAAAAAGATGGAAGAAAAGAAAAGTAAAGTAGCAAATAGGAAGTTATTTCAAAAGCAAGGGGTTAAAAGTGTGCAATGGCCAAACTTGCATATAGTGGTGTTTAAAAGAGGTATTGTCGCCCATAACCTCTTTTCTCTCCTACAACCTTCGGTTCTAGAGAGAAAGAGAAGCCCTCAACTGGTTTTTAGAGTGAGAAAGTAGAAGAACTTCAAGAAAGGTGAAGTTTTCAATTGTTTCTTCCCTGTTTTCTGCTGGGTTCGAGCTTCTGGACCGATATTCTGGTGTTTAGTGCTCGTTTTCATGGGTTTTAGGTGTTGGAACTTTAAGTGGGCTCTCGGGTTTGAGGTGCTCTACTCGAAAGCTGTTAAGGTGAGTTCTAGATCCACTCTTTTACTGGTTTTCTAAGTGTTTGGGGCTGTTATTTATACTGGGCAAAAGATTTCCTAAACTAAACTATGAATTTTGACATGGAGTGCGATAGGGTGTATGTTTTCAGATGTTTTTCTAAGATGTGTATGACGTGTAGTATGTTTTAAGTGCATGGCATGATTGATATGTGTTAAGGATTGATTAGAATGATGATTGGGAACTGGTTATGGCATAAGTTGCATTGCAGGTGGGTAACGATCATCCGCATTGGTTGGGTGATCATCCGCATTTAGACTTGTTCACTAGTATGTCTTTTGCTCATCCACATTTGGTGAAAGTACATCCGCATTTACTTTTGTTCTTCCGCATTTGTATGTATACATCTGCATTTGCTGAGCATTCAACCGCATTGGTTTTATTTTCAATATTCTAAGTATTTTGTTCATCAGCATTTATAGTTGAATATTCACATAAGTGTTTTGCTCTGGCGCATTTGATACAATGACCATGCGCATTTCTTTTGTTCATACGCATTTGCTACAGTGTTTAGGCACATTTGTTTCAGTCATTCGCATTTGGTTCATGCGCATTTCCTGACACTTGGAATAGTTTCTAAAGACTTTCATTTGCTTTGTTCATGCGCATTTGCTACAATGTTCATGCGTATTTTTTTGGAACACTTGGAATATTTTCTGAAGTGTTCATCCACATTTATCTGCTCATCCGCATTTGTTTGCTCATCCGTATTTCTTTGTTCATTAGCATTTCTTTTGGGACTTGGGATTTTCTGTATTTTTGAGAAGTAGAGCTTAAGTGCTAAGAAATGATGTCTTATGGTGGCTTATGGTTGTTTACGATGGGTAGGCATTGTGTGCTGTTATGATGATGATGTTGTTTCATGCTATGAATATGATGTGACTTTACGTTGTATGTTATACTTATGTACGTAAGTAAAGTATTACATAATAGAAGTGAAAGATAACGAATGACGAAAATGGAAGTAATGAATGATGCAGTCCTTATCGCTTACCGCAGTATTGTGTCGGCCTTTCGCTTGACGTGGGGGTTTACTTATAAACCCCTACACAGTATTGGCTTTTGCATGACGTGGGGGTATAGCATATGAGTTGTGAGAAGATCCTTGACGCGTACCCCGGTACAGTGCGTCACACCCCGAAAATCGCAGTGGAAAGTCACGTGACGTGGTGATAACGGAAGTTGGAATTATTCCAACGGTCGTAGTCAAACGTTAACATTTAATAAGTTGACTACATTTATATAGTAAGAAATTCAAACTTAATTACAATGTTATGTTTAGTTTACGAAACGACAAGTTTGTTATTAAAAATCTTAAACAGTAGTCAACATAAAAACGTTTGGCCTTCCAAAGACAAATTTCCATCATTTCCAACCGAGCATACGTACAATCCTAAAAAGCATGAAAAAAAATACTAGTCAACATAAAGTTGGTGAGCATTCGGTTTTTTCATAATTTGCAATATTCTATTTTTCAAGAAAAGTCATATGATGTAGCGAGGTATAATATACTCAACATAGACTAACTAGGTACTATGATTAATTCAGGTCATAAGTCCATAATCAAGCCAAGAAACACTTCGTTGCCCCACAACTATCCAGACATATAAATTCTCTCGCTACAACCTGACGAGCGCGACTGGTCGCGAGAGTGGGCCATTCTAACCCGATAGATCTACCAATATAGTGTGCGGCCTCCCCGAGGTTAATGATTATGGGGGGATTTAGAGTCCAATAGTATTCACCGATACTATTGCCTCAACTTATACCGTCATAACATATATTATTCTCGTTTTACCCATCATATATGAAAAATGATTAAACATACATGCTTTTCCCCCAAAACAGTTTAAATAGAAAAATATTTAAAATGGGGCTGAAGAACTCACCTTCGTATGTGATCAATCTCAGATTTATGCGTCTCGCACCGATCTTATCAAGATCCTAAACGTGAAAGACTTACTTTTAATAATCGAAAAGCTTGTTTGCAAGAATGTTGTTCACCCAACTTATCTGACCTTTTTAACCGTAAAAATGCATTTTAAAACTGTTTGCAGGAGTTTCTTAAGAAATATTTTTATTTCATCAAAAATCGTCATCATCCAAGGGTTCTTATAATGATATTATTGTCCAATCATCCAAAAATCCTATCTATAACCCTTACGACCATAATCACTATTCTTTCACCTACACATTCATACATAGCCATATACATACATCTAAATACATTCTCATAATCCAAAATCATACAAATAGTAAGATTTATCAAACTAAAACTACAACAACATCCATTTTCAGATTATAAACCAAATCAAAACCCATTTTTCATCAAAATGTCAGCTTTCCAAAAACAACTAAGTGGGTGAACAATGTTTCATCAAGATTTCCATCTTGATCATCCATGCATGAATAGATATAGACAAATTAACCCAAAAAACTATACCTCAAGCCTAAATCAATGGTTTCTAGCGTTAGCTCACAAATCTTCGAGACTCGGTTTCACTTTCAAACTCTTTAAAGAAGAACTAACTGAAATCCTCACGATCTTGACTCGAGTGGAAGAAGATGAAGTTTTCTTAAAGTGGTGGTGGTATAACTTCAAAGAAGGGGGTATCGGTGGTGATACCCACGGTGGCCGAAGGGGTGGGGTTGGGTGTTCGAGGTGGTGGGGTGATGGGTGCAGCTAGTGGGGGTGGTTTTGATGGTGAATGGTGGTAGGTGGTTGCTAGCTGTTGCGATGATGGTGGTCTCGGTGATGGAGGAGGGGGTAGTGGATGGTGCAATGACGGTTAGTGGCTGTGGTTGTTGATGTCGGATGGTGGTGTAGCGGCGATTGGTGGCTGTGGTTTTCACCGGTGGAGGAAGGAAGTGGTGGATGGTGATTCTCGGGTGGAAGATGAGGATGGCGATGGATGGTGGTTCGGCTGGGGAGGGGGTTCTGATGGGGGAAGATGGAGAGAAAGAAGGTGAAAGGTTTGTGTGTGTGTAGGTTATAATGCAAGGGTTAAGTATAAATATACATGAGTCTAGAGTTTAGGTATTGAGTTGTCTTCCATGCACATCTCCACATATAACATCATCATAAATTTTATTTTATTATTATAATTATTAATTAGTATAAGTCTTAGTCTCAAACGGTTAACCGACAACGATGTTCGCATGAAACATTGGTCAAAGTTACAGATAGTCAAACGTGCCAGAAGATATAAATAAATATTATTTTTATCAGACAGAATTGAGCTGGCGTTGGCCTGATTTTGACTAGTTGTCACACTGTGTCGGCTTTTGCTTGAAGTGGGGGTTTACTTATAAACCTCGGCTAAGTATCGGCTTTTGCTTGCCGTGGGGGTATAGCATATGGCAGGATTTAGATAAGGATGGATGATATTAAGGAAAGAAGGTACGAATGATGAACGGTGATAAGGATAATAGTTATTATCTAGATGTACGTATGATGTGTGATCACGAACGAAAGTAAAGGATAAGTTTTTAACGTAACGCAAAGTATTTTATTATTAAACCAGAACTCACTCAGCGTCGCTGACTTTTTGTATGCATAATAGTTGGCAGGTAACCGTTTAATGCTGAGGAGGTGCAGGCATGGATGCATAAGCTATTGGGAATGTTTCGAGTCTGGCATCCAAATTTTGAGATAATATTGTATTAATACAATTTTGATGATGTAATTTAAAGATATGATGTCTTGACATGTTTTTAATTATTAATGAAAAGCTTAAATTTCCGCTGCAAAATGATGAATTTTATATGTTTTATGCGATGATTGACCAACTGTAAGTGTCTCGAGAGAGGAGCCTTACAATGCAGAACAAAGAGGAGACAAAGAAGAAACTATTTTGCATATGACTCCATTGAGTATTCATGACCCAATCACACATTGGAGCTAAAATACCTCAACCAACACTTTTTATTTGACCTATGCTGGTGCCGGAAAAGTTGAAGTCAAGGACTATGACCTTTATAGACTATTTCGGCACAACATGAAAGACTTGGTCAATTTGCCTCTTAAAAACCCCTCAAGAGACTGGAGAGCATACATGTATGAGCTATTGCCAATCAGGATGCTAGAGGGATAAAGATATAGTTTTGGTACCAGCATCTTAGGGGGAATTTATTGCTATAAAAAGAGAATGATGCTACCGAAAACCCAAAAATTCAGCACTCGCTGCCAACTATCGATTTATGCGAAGTGTTGACTCAACTGCCAATCAGCATATGCTGAATGACTGGCGATCAGGATATGCTGAACCACTGCCGATTAGCACTTATTTGATGTGCTACAAATCGCTGCTGCTGATCAGCATGAAACTCCATGAGCTTCCGATCAACTTTTACACAAGATAAGGCTATATGTACCGACGGATGTTATGTTCTACCGTTTGGGGATAACATAGTACTGAAGCTGCCTAACTCTGATGTGCTGATTCTCTATCTTGTTGTACATCCTGAACATGAAATAGTTTATTCTTATTATTTAGATTTTATAGTATAAGACCCTCATACTTGTATAGTAGAGGTAAGCTTGTTTAAGCCACTTGTGTATCAGCTAAATGTAACCCTTTGTACTTAGTTTTGATTAAACAAGTAAATACTTTAAAAGAAAAACTTGCGTGCTTAGCTTTACTCAAAGTATTCATGTTTGTTAGTAAGAAGTTAACTTAGATTCTGCATTTGTTAACCACTGATCAAATAGAAAAGTCTTTTTAATCCATAACCCCGTTCCCACACTTTTCTTTCTTCTAACTCTAATAGATCGTTCACTTATCTTCTTACATGTACATTTTAGCTTTTTATTTTTCAATCTTCATATTTAATACATTTCATACCTCCTTTTGAGACACAACTAAAAGTACACATGCCTATAACTAGCATCAATCAGTCAATAAAATTTAATATACACATCATACTGTAAATTTATATTATCATTCTACACACGCAATTCAATTTGGATTTATATTAACTATCAACACCAAATCTTGTAACCAGTAAACTATAAAATGTATCAACTTACCATAAAACAATGCATCACATTTTCTAACGTCTATTCCTCTTCTTCAATATTCATGCTTTTATCCTCAACGAGTTCGAACCTCTTACCACCCTTATCAATTGTTTTTATACATAATATTCCTAAGTTCTATGATATAGAGATCATTTCATCGTATTCACTTACATACACATATTATAATTAGTCAATCTACTTATTTCTATATCAAAACCATAACTTCATATAACATACATATGACAAACCTTTATCTCTCATCATCTTTTCTTTAATTCTCTCGAAATTTTCCCTTACTTATTTTAGTATCTCTATTGTTTCGCTTAAATACTTCCTACGCTTTGCTACTATCAATCAAACAATTTTTATTACCAAAATAGTTGTCCAAAACTTACATAGCAATTAATTGAAATTTCAAAAAATACCATATTCGTCAACCACACCCTTCACTACATCATTGTTGTCTTTCATGATAACACCTACATTTGATTTTTTTAACCCTGATAAAATAAACATATCCCAAACTTCTCGCTCCCACAGGCCGACTAATGGAAATGGACTAACTACCCGGGTATTAATGATTAGGTACAAGTTTTATCTTAAGTACATAGAATAATGAAACAACATATAATTACCTGCTATAACAAACGTTGGTTCTTCAAGGTCCTCTAGTTCAATCAGATCATCAGCTATGTTTGTAAATTTATCCATTTGTTTGTTTAGCAATTCTTCCACTTTTCTGTCTACCTGCATATCAACAACTTATCATAACGTGAATGAATCTATATTATTTGAAAGTTAAATCATTATTAAAAACGAAGTTACTTGATAACATCCTGAAAGCTATATTATTCTATAGCGATATTATGACCTATATATAACATTATCAAAAGTTTATGTTCATAAGCATTCTAATACACATACATAATAAGTCTAAGATATATTAGATATCATATTAAACATCAGAACTTTTTATTCTTTAAGTAATATTACAGAACATACATATACGTATCAACACTTTTGCACTTTATAAGAACACTAAAATCAGATAAAAACTAAACGAATTCCATTTTCATGGATACCTAATACACCTTTTTATTATTTTGAACATATCTTAATTGCAAAATTACTCATAAATGTTACAACAAAATAGATAGTTGTTAACAAACAATAAATGTCTACCAATTGACATACTAATAGAACAAATACACCATAGCCACATTACGCACTATACCCAAAAAGACCCATAGATATACGTATATACAAGATCATTCCTATTAGACTAGCAGAATGTCAAATAAAATAATACACCAAATGGGTACATATTAGTAACACAGCTCATATTAATCGAGCAAATATAACACAGCCACAATCGACGATCTTACATAAACTATTTACATTATTACATATACCCAGTATGTCTTCTCATTATTATTAACATACCCTAATTGCAAAATTACTCACAAATATTACACCAAAATTGAAAATTCTTAGCAATCGATAAATGTCTACGAATCGACCTACTAATCGAACAAACACACCAAAGCAACATTCTACCCTATACCCAAAAAGACCCACATATATACGTATCTACAAGATTTTTGCTAATACATGAGAAGAACGTAAAACAAATTCAAACAACAAATGCGTACATATAAGTAACATAACTCATACTAATCGAAAAAATACATCATAGCCACAATCGACCACCTTGCATAGACTTGTCGCACCAATATTTTCTACTAAACGAAAAACTTCTCATCAATGATTGATCATGATTAAAAATAAATTTTAAACTGATTAACCTATTTAGCTTTAATTTTACTCAAATCTGCAATGGTAAACTCTATTTCCGCACTATCAACATTCAACCCCGATTGTAAAGTGGTAGACTATAATGGAATGATCAAATCTATGTATTCAGTGATTTTACTAATAAAATAGAATATACTGATTGATTTTTGGGGGATTAGGATAAAGGTAATTTTTGTAGGAAGATTTTGCTAATAGGCTATTACAAAAGCAAATTTGAATTTCCTATTTTGCCCTGTTTCCTTTTTTTAATTCATATTTGGTTTACAAAGTTTTCATTTATAAGAAGGTTTTCATTAAATCCTCCCCATATATATATATATATATATATATATATATATATATATATATATATATATATATATATATATATATATATATATAGTGTCAGGATCATTACAGAACTACTATTTATTATCAAAAACAAAAAAACCATTGATTTACTTAAATGTAAACTACGAATCATTGATTTACATAATTGTAAGTAAAACAACTCATATATCAGTAGACTTAATAATCCTTTTTCAAAATTATCCTTAATCAAATGTTACCTGATGTTAATGTGCTTTGTCTTTGAGTGCTCACTGGATTCTCTGTGATTGAGATAGCACTGTTGTTGTCTTTGTGGATAGGAGTCTTCTTGAAGTTGAATCCATAATCTAGCACCTAATTCTGAATCCAAAGCAATTGAGCACAGCAGCTTGCATCAGCAATGTATTCAACTTCAGCAGTTGATGCAAATACCTAGGATTGCTTCTTGTATTACTATGAGACTATCCTTCCACCATGGAACTAATATCCCCCAGATGTAGACTTAGTAGTCATATTACAGCCACCATAGTCACTATCTGTATATGCATACAGAATGAAATCAGAATTTTTTGGATATCGAAGTCCTAGTGTGGGAGTTCCTTTGAGATATCTAATAATCCTCTTGACAACAACTTACTGTGACATCTTGGGGTTCGCTTGATATCTTTCACATATGCATGTGGCAAACATGATATCAGGCCTGTTGTCTGTTAGGTAGATAAGAGATCCAATCGTAGCTCTGTATTGATGTTCATCCACACACTCCACCTCAAGATCAGGTCCTAGGGAGTGGTTTCTGGCTATGGGAGTCTTAACAACCTTACGACCTGTCAGATGAAATCTGGTTTGTATGTCTTGTTTATACATTGATTGGTTTATGAAGATGTCATTGTCAACTTGCTTCACTTGATTTCCTAGAAAGAAATAGAGTTCCCCCATGGCACTCACCTTAAACGTGTTCTTCATCAGCTTCTCAAACTCTTTGCAGAGTCGTTCATTAGTTGACCCAAAGATAATGTCATCAGCATAAACTTAAACCAGCACGAAGTAATTTCTTGTTCTTTTAACGAACAGTGTGATGTCAATAGTACCTCTTTTGTAACCATGTTGAACTAGGTATTATGATAGTGTCTCAAACCACTTCTTTGGAGCTTGATGCAGCCCATAGAGAGCTTTTTCAAGCTTATAGACATATTCAAGACGATCTAGATCTACAAAGCCAGGTGGTTGCTTGACATATACTTCTTCATCTATCACTCCATATGGAAAAACATATTTGACATCAAGTTGGTAGACCTTGAAATCCTTTGACGTAACAAAAGCTAGGAATATTCTTTCCGCTTCAAGTCTTGCTACAGGAGCAAAAACATTTGTGAAGTCAATCCTTTCTTCTTGAGTGTACCCTTGGATTACTAGTCTTGCCTAGTTCTTGATGACAAGCCCTCAATCATCTTTATTGTTCCTAAAAACCCACTTCGTACCTATTGGCATCCTCCTAGGAGGAAGAGAACATATGTTCCAAACACCTTGTCTTTTGAATTGAAATAGTTCCTCATGTATTGCTTTAATCTAACTTCTATCTCTTAAAGCTTCATTTACTTTCTTTGGCTCAATATAGGATAAAAAGCAAGAGTGCAGACAAACATTTTGATCATGGGTTTGTCCTCTTGTTCTCACCACAATCTCAACATCTCCAATGATGTTTGTGGTAGGATGTAACTTGTGGATTCTTAGACGAGGAATCATAGCAAGTTGGTTTGATAGATCAAAATTTGAGAAATTTAGAACTTGTGATTGAGTATCACCTACCACATCAGCACACCCATCAAGTATGACTTGATCCAGAGACTATATAATATCATTGATGTTATCTTTTGTGGAGTGGTTGTCAGCATCATGAAATTCTTGATCACTTTCACCATCTCCATCTCCTCCTACATTTGATATATCTTCATTTGAGTTTTGTACCTCATTGCTGGAATTGGTTGGCACCTTAGATGTATCAGCTAAAAAATTTGTCATGGTAGTGCTGACAGGATCTTCACTTATAGGGTTTGTTACCACTGGTGCTGAAGAAATTTGAACATTTGGTCTTCTTAGCTCAAACCTTGGATCATGATCTCCTGCAGATATATTACCTATTTTTCCTGAAATATCTTCATAAGATTCGTTAAAATAGTTGGTAACTAAATCAAGATCAAATAGCCAATCTGGACTAGAACCTTTTACACATGGAGCGTGTTCATTGAAGGTCATATTGGCTGACTCCTCAACTACTCTAGTTCTAAGATTCTATACTCTATATTCCTTAGCTTAGGAAGAGCATCAATGAAATGTCCATTATCTGTTTTCTTAGCAAACTTGACTATATGATCTTTGGTATTCAAGATGGTTCATGGACATCCAAAGGATATGAGGAAACCAATGAAAGGTCTCATTTTGTGCTATAGTTCATAAGGTGTCTTACCATGAGTTTTGACTAATAAAACTCTATTATGCACATAGCAGGCAGTACTGATTGCCAATGCCCAGAAGGTGATGGGCAATTTAGAGTCAAAGAGCATGGTTCTTGCACCCTCAATAAGTGTCCTATTTCTCCTTTCAATAACATCATTTTGTTGAGGAGTTATAGGAGCACTATATTGTCTTGAAATACCTTTTTCTTCACAAAATGAATCAAGGATTGGTTCTTGAATTCAATTCCTTGATCACATCATATAATATTTACCTTGTAATCACATTGATTCTTAATTTTCAGAATGAAGGATTTCAAGATTTCAGGGGTCTCATCCTTACTTCTAAGAAAGAAGACCAAAGTATATCATGTGAAATAATCTATGATAAAAAGAAAATATGGAGTTCTTCCTCAACTCATTACACTTGTGGGGCCAAAGAGATCCATATGTAATAAGTGTAGGGAAGTAGTGATGGAGTTTATTTCCTTTGGCCTGTGTGACACTTTGTGTTGCTTTCCTTTTAGACATGCAACACAATTGTCATCAATTGTAAACTCTTATTTTGGAATTCTAGTTACCAAATCATTCTTAATCATTTTATTCATATTCTTAAAGTTTACATGGCACATTCTTTTATGCTAAAGGAAAGACTCACAACTATTGGCTTTAGATAGAAAGCAAGAAACTTCTCCATAAGGGGAGGATTCTTGTAGATCCATCTTGTAAATGTTCCCTTTCCTGGAGGCTCTGAGCAAGATATGCTCTTGAGGAATGATCACCCCAGGCTTAAGAACAATGCACTCATGCTTAGTAAAAAGCATGTTATGTCTCTGGTCACAAAATTAAGATACCCTCAAAAGATTGTACTCAAGCTCTTTAACAAAGTTTACCTTCTCAATGATCAGCTTACCATTTGTGACCCTACCCATTCTAGTAATGCAACCACCTGATTCACCTCTAAAAGCAACTGGCCCTCCATCAATTTTCTCAAAGTCTTGAAGCAAAGAGCCATTACCAGTCATGTGCCTTGAACAACCACTATCAATGATCCATACATTTCTTTTGGTCTTTAGTTGCTCATGCACATGAAAAGAGATGATTTGTTACAATTAGAAACCCAAGCCTTGCTGGTCTTGGGCTTACCAAGATGAACTGAAGATAGTTCAATAGTTATTTATCCTATATGCAAGGTTTGAGGATCCTAGGCTGTTGTTGATGAAGAAACTTCAGTCACATGGGCTTCCTTCATCTTCCACACCATCTTTGGAAGATTAGACTTGGCCTTCAAAACTTGAAAGTTTTTATGACTATGGATGTTTTGGAGACTGAACCTTCGGAAGCTTTTGCATCCACTGCAATAGACTTCAGGGCTTCTGAAGCATTCCTTTCTTCTAAGACCAAACTTGCTTCCGAAGATAGTTTTCCACCTATCTTCTTTTGATTCACCTCGAACTTTCTGATGGAAAATGTTTTTCCTTTCGAAGCTATTTTCTTCTTCTTCTCAGAAGTCATCTTCTTCTTAGAAGTGTTCTTCTTATTCATGTGGATGGTACTCTTAGGATTGAAAATACAATCCTTAGCTTAATGAGTTGTGCCACCACACATGATGCATTCCATAGGCTTGCTTCTGAGAGTCTTGTCCTGAGGAGAAGGTTTGTTTTAATCCTCTTCCAGCTCCTTCTTCATTTTCTTGGAAGATGCAGCATGCTTCTAAGGGTGAAGCTTGCCTCTGGAGTTGGATGGTCCAGCTTGTGCAACAGTGATGCATAATGGTTCAACCTTCTTCCCTTACCAGGATGACTTTGACTTGAACTAGGACTCTTGGTACTAGAGTCCTTGGTTAAGTCCTCAATCTTCCTCACCTTAAACCCAGCAGAGATAAAAACTTCTTTTTGCTTGGAGTTAAAGGTGGGCTTGATCTACTCAGCTTTCTTTGATCTTCTTTTTGCAGCCCTGATCAAAAGCATGCCAAATGAATGCATCATATATGGTAGTACTTTTCACTTTGCCAAGGATTGCATCTACAATCCCAAAAGTACTATCCACATGAACAAGAAGAAAACTTCTGAGAAGAAGAAGAAGAAAATAGCTTCGGAAGGAAAATCTCTTTCTTTTGGAAGCTCCAAGGTGAAGAAGAAGATACATGAAAACTTACCTTCGAAAGAAATTTTGGCCTCGAAAGAAAGGAATGCTTTCGAAGTACTAAAGTCTACTGCAGTGGATGCAAAAGCTTTCGAAGGTCCAGTCTCCAAAACATCCGAAGTCATCAAAACATCCAAAGTGTTGAAGGCCAAGTCTAGTCTTCCAAAGATGGTGTAGACGATGAAGGAAGGCCATGTGACTAAAAGTTCTTCATCAACAACAGCAAATGATCCTCAAAACTTGCATATAGGATCAATTATTATTGCATTATCTTCTGTTAACTTTGACAAGGCCAAGACCAAAGAGGCTTGGATTTCCAAATGTAACTAACCATCTCTTTATGTGTAGGAACAACTAAAGACCAATGGGAATGTATGGATCATTGATAGTGGTTGTTCCATGCACATGACAAGCAATAGCTCTTTGCTTCAAAACTTTGAGAAAATTGATGGAGGGCCAGTTGCTTTTGGAGGAGAATCTGGCGGTTACATTACTAGAAGGGGTAGGGTCATAAATGGTAAGCTCAGCATTAAAAAGGTAAATTTTGTTAAGGAGCTTGGGTACAATCTTCTAAGTGTATCCCAATTTTGTGATCAGAGACACAACGTGCTCTTCACTGACCATGAGTGCATTGTTCTCGGTGGTCATTCCTTAAGAGAATATCCTGCTCAGAGCCCTCAAGAAAAGGAACATGTACAAGATGGATATGCAGGAAACATCACCTTCAGGAGAAGTTTCTTGCTTTCTATCTAAAGCCAATAGTGATGAGTCTTTCCTCTGGTATAAAAAATGTGCCATATAAACTTTAAAAACATGAATAAATTAATTAAAAATGATATGGTAACTGGAATGCCAGAGAAAGAGTTTACAAGTGATGATCATTGTGTTGCATGCCTGAAAGGGAAACAACACAAGGTTTCTCACAAGCCAAAAGAAATGAACTCCATCACTACAACCTTACACTTATTACATATGGATCTCTTTGTCCCCACCAGTGTAATGAGTTTAGGAAGAACCTATTATTGCTTGGTGATCACAGATGACTTTACAAGATATACTTGTGTCTTCTTTCTTAGAACTAAGGACGAGACCCCTGAGATCTTGAAGAGCTTCATTTTAAGAATTGAGAATTAATATGATCACAAGGTCAAGATCATAAGATATGATCAAGGAACCGAATTCAGAAACAAAATTTTTAATGCATTTGGTGATGAAAAGGGTATCTCAAGACAATATAGTGCTCCCTAGACTCCTCAGCAAAACATTGTTGCTAAGAGGAGAAACAAGAAACTTATTAAATCTGCAAGAACAATGCTGTCTGACTCTAAACTAGCCATCATCGTTTGGACAAAGGCAGTCAACACTGCTTGCTATGTGTAGAACAGATTTTTAGTGAGAAAGACTCATGGTAAGACTCCTTATGAACTATGGTACAAAAGAGGACCTTTCATTGGTTTCCTTAGATCATTTGAATGTCCTTGCACCATCTTGAATACCAAAGATCAAATCACCAAATTTGCTAAGATATCAGATGATGGACATTTCATTTGATACTCTTCCCAAGCTAAAGGTTTATCGAGTGTACAATCTCAGAACTAGAGTAGTTGAGGATTCAGCAAATGTGACCTTCAATGAACATACACCCAGTGTGAAAGGTTCTGGTCCTGATTGCCTATTTGATCTTGATTTAGTTACCAACTGTTTTAACAAATCTTATGAAGATGTTTCAGGATCTACAGGTACCTCATTAACAGGAGATTCTGATCCAAGATTTGAACTGAGAAGACCAAGTGTTCAAACTACTTCAGCTCCGGTGGTAACTAGCCCTGTAGTTGGAAATCCTGTCAGCACAACCATGATAAATTTTTCAGCTGATACATCTAATGTGCCTGTAAATTCAGGCACAGAGGTACAAAACTCAGATAAGGGAATTTCCAATATAGGAGGAGATAGAGGTGGTGATAGTGATCAAGAATTCCTTGATGCTAATAACCACTCCATAAAAGACAACATCAATGATGTAACACACTCATTGGATCAAGTCTCACTTGATAAGTGTGTTGATGTGGTGGATGACTCTCAAGCAGTAGGTCTGAATTTCACCAATTTAGGTCTATCCAAACAACTTGATGTGATTCTTCAACTAAGAATCCACAAGTCTCACCCCACCACAAACATCATTGGAGATGTTAAGACTTGGGTGAGAACAAGAGGATAAACCCATGATAAAAATGTTTGTCTTCATTGATGTTTCTTGTCCCAGATAGAGCCTAAGAAGATTGAAGAGGCTTTGAAGGATGGAAGTTGGGTTGAAGCAATACAGGAGGAGCTGCTTTAATTCAAAAGATAGAAGGTTTGGAATCTATGTCCTCTTCCTCAAGAAAAGACTATGATAGATACCAAGTGGGTATTTAGGAACAAGAAGGATGATAAAGGACTTGTCATCAAGAAAAAGGCGAGACTAGTTGTTCATAGGTACACACAAGAAGAAAGGATTGATTACATAGATGTTTTTGCTCTTGTAACAAGACTTGAAGCTGTTAGAACATTCCTAGCTTTTGCTTCATCCATGGATTTCAAGGTCTACCAACTTGATGTCAAATGTACCTTCTTATATGGGGTGATTGATGAGCTGGTGTTTGTCAAACAACCACCTGGCTTTGTATACCCAGTTCATCCTGATTATGTTTGCAAGCTTGACAAAGCTCTCTATGGGCTACATCAAGCTCCAATGAAGTGGTATGAGACACTATCACAGTATCTCTATCAATATGGATATAAGAGAGGTACTATTAATGGAACACTCTTCATCAAAGGAATAGGAAATGACTTGATGCTGGTTCAAGTTTATGTAGATGACATTATCTTTGGGTCAACTAATCCAAAGCTCTGCAAAGACTTTGAGAAGCTGATGAAGAATAGATTTGAAATGAGTGCCATGGGGGAACTCAATTTCTTTCTAGGAATTCAAGTGAAGAAGTTGACAATGGCATCTTCTTAAACTAGTCAAAGTATGTGCAGGACATACTTACCATATTTCACATGACTGAATGCAAGGTTGCTAAGACTCACATAGCTAAAAACCACTCTCTAGGACCATATCTTAAGGGGGAGTGCATTGATGAACATTTATAAAGGGCTATGATTGGGTATTTTATGTACCTCACAACCAGCAGGCCTGATATCATGTTTGCTACATGTATTTGTGCAAGATATCAAGCCAACCTCAAGATGTCACACCTGGTTGTTGTCAAGAAAATTCTCATATATCTCAAAGGTGCTCCCAAACTGGGCCTTTCATATCCAAAAAATTCTGACTTAAATTTTTATTCCTATATAGATAGTGACTATGGTGGCTGCAATATGACTACAAAATCTACATCTTTGGGATGTTAATTTCTTGGTGAAAGGATAGTCTTATGGCAATGCAAGAAACAATCCTGTGTATCTGCATCAACTGCTGAAGCTGAATACATTACTACTACAAACTGCTGTGCTCAAGTGCTTTGATTTCAAAATCAGACGCTAGACTATGGATTCAACTTCAAAGTGACTCCTATCCATATAGACAACAACAGTGCTATCTCTATTACAAAAAACCCTATACAACATTCAAAGACAAAGCATATCTACATCAGGTATCATCTGATTAGAGATAATTTTGAAAAAGGATTGATAAAACTAGTCAAAGTTAACACAAATGAACAATATGTTGATGTATTCACAAAAGCATTTGATGAACAGAGATTTAAGTATCTTATATCAGCTATTGGGATGATTAACTTTGAGTAGAATTTTTCTTAAAACTAAACTCAAGATTATTTTTAATAATATGTGTGTCTTAAGTTGTCTATATCATCACCATATAAACCCTGTTTTCCTTGGAAGAAATTTTTCAAAATGATATCCCTTAAGATTTTGAGAATTTTAGATATATTTTTCTTCGAAAGACATCAAGTTGTCTTCGGATGAAAATTATGTTTTCAAAACAAATAACTACTTCTGAGAAACTAACCTTTGAAAAAAATTTGAATATATCTTCCGAAGCTTATATTTGTCACTAAATACTTATATGTATTGAAGGACTATTTTCTTTCGAAAGCAATTAAGTCTCGAAAGCTTTATTCTCTTATTGAATAAGATTTCTGATATTTGATATCATCCGAAGCAAAATCTATCTAGGAAGTAAAAACACTCTAAGTAATTTTTCTTTCGAAGAAAAATTCCTGAAAGCTCAGGAATATCTTCCAAAGCCAAATTGGCTACGGAAGTTTTCTCAAAACTTCCGAAGACAAATTACTTTTAGAAGATTTTTAACTTCCAAGAAAACTACCCTTTGGGCACTTTTTCAGAGGTAGGACCGACACTCGGATTTCAAAGTTTATTCGTTTGCATTAAATTTGTCTCAAATCCATATCATATATATATATATATATATATATATATATATATATATTTGTACAACGGTTCCCCCTTTTTTACTTGCTCCTTCATCTGCAAGATTCAAACCCTAAATTCGCCCATAAACCGACCTTTTTCTTATCTTTCTTCACCCCAAAGCTACTCAAAATGGCCAAACCTGATCCTTGAAACGAACCAGATTTTTCCATACACTTACACAGGCAACATAATCAAGTTGCTCTGTTATCGTCTGAGAAAGATCCAGGTTTCTCATACGTTTGCCGCTTCTCATCTCTTACCAACTACCTCACCACCCAAACAATCAATCCTCCACTATATGAAGATCAACTTTTGGAGTTTTTGAGGACCTGCCAAGAGATCATCTTAGATGGTGGGAATGCACTATCTGCCACAGTGCAGGGGAGGACAATATTCATCACTCCAGCCACCATCAACTCTCATCTAAGGCTGAATGATGAAGAGAGTGACTTATCCTTCCCTAAGTCTGCTGTTAACAACTCATTCGAGCAGATGGGCTATAAAGGGGACTACTCCATAAGAACCTTTAGAAAAGGCAAGGTCATATCCAAGTGGAAGTACCTCCTCCATGTGGTTATCCAATCCCTATCAAACAAACATGGAGGTTGGGACCAAATTCTCAAGGACCTTTCCTATAGAGTCCATGGAATGGTACAAGGTGACAACTTGGCAGCACCAACCAATGTTGAACCCACACCTTCAACATCTACTACCCTCTCACAGCCACAAATCACCATCAACTACCAAAGAAAGTCTAAACGAACCCCTTCTCAGTCTACTCAGGTTGAGCAGGCCCCCAAATCACCAACCATGCAGGAAGAAGTGGACACTGGAGCTCCCACTTCTCCTAAGGAGCAAACCACTCCTATTATTATGATTAGTGCTGATGTTCCTCATGCTTAGCCTGAGGAGCTCACAACCCCAGCCTTAAACCTTTGGGGGAAAGTTACCATGCCCAGCTGCTTGACCATAACCAACCAATACCAAACCTTGAATTCTGTGATGATGAAGATATAGGATTTAGTGAGTACCATGAGTCTCTCTTCTCCACCCCTTCTTAAGGAGAGATAAGTGCTCCTGTATCACCTATATCTAGCCTACATCATCCACCCATAACTGAGGTTGACCTCCCTGAACCTGTTCAGGAGGCCCATATGGAAGAGGTTCTCACTTTTGCAAGTGATTACATCATTCAAACTTCAACCATGGCAACCTAACCTATTAACACTCCTTCTGAAGCTATTAGTGTGCAGGGGAAAACAAGCAGCCAAGAAACTAAAGTTGGTGATAAGGAAGAAGACCTTGGTCCTATTCTCTCATCCTCCTATGATTCTTCTGATGAAGATGAGAGGAGTCTGCAACTAAAGGTGAAAAAACTATCCAAACTTTGCATCTATTTAGTTTCAAAGGTTAGTCACCTAGAATCTTAAGTGACTATCTTACAAAGAAGGGTCAATGACCAGCAACTTGAGATCACCGATCTCAAGGGCAAGTTAGCTGAGAGATCCATCCAGAGGACTCAACCATGCCCATAAGAACCTGTGGATGCGGTGGATCTAACTCCTAGCTCCCTTACGCAATAGGGTGATGCTACCAAAACAGGGGAGAAAGTCTCACTTACAATCACAGAACCTGGGAGTTCCTCTCGGAGTATGGACAAGGAGGACTCACCACCCTCACTTGTAGTTTTCCATACTCAACAACCTCCTCAAGTCCATATTGATATGGACTCAGTCATTCATATCTTGTTTGAGGAGGGTACACCAAGGGCCTAGTAGTTGAGCCTGTGAACCTTGAGATAGGAGTGGCTTTATTATCCTTAGCACCCATTACCCTTAGTGAGGAATCAGCTGGTGTAGGTGTCTCATAGCCTTTCTCTGGCCAGAGCTCAAGTGCAGCACCAAGTAATGAAGGCCAAAGCTCTCTCCATCCTGAGTCACATAGGCCTATGAGTGACAAAAGGACAAGGAAGATGACACCTGAGGAGATTGAGGAGGAGAAGAGAGAGAGGAAGAGCAAGGCAATAGGAGAGTGTTCAAGAGGGTTGCCCCCAAGCCAAGTACTCAAGATAAGGAGTTAAGGGCAGCCAAATTGAATTATTTGGTGTCCAAGAACTACAACAATGATGAACTCATCTCTCTCCCCTCGGAGGAACTAAATGAACTGGCTGACATGGAAGTGTCTAAGGAGAGGATGGAAGCTAAGATAGTAGAACTGCTTCTCAAGATCAAAGAAGAAAGAAGAAGAAAGAGAATCTACAAAGCTCCAACCCTCTCCCCTATTAAAGAAAGTCCTGAGACAGAGACTGTGGACACTAAGTAACAAACTCAGGTAGATCTGGAACAAGATAGACAAAACATGATCATCTACCAGGAAGCAGTATGAGTAACAAGTGCAAAAAGAGCAAAAAGCTTCAAAGAGGAAGATAAGGGAAGAGGCAACAAGATCAAGAGCCACCATCAAAGCAAACTTCAATAAATCCGCTGATAGACAGAAGATGGTGAGCTTCTTGAAGCTGTATGGATTCTCTGGAAGGAGACTTAGTCCAATGTCTCTATCCACCATGGATGAGAATATTAGAGTGATCAAGTGGAAGATAAAAAAAGGTGAGCTGATTGACTTGTATTCTCCACCATGTCAGGTTGCACCTGAAGCTGAGGTCAAGGTTGAACCCTAGGAGATAATACAAGCTGGACCTAGTGCTGCATTATAGCCAACTTCATCTTTTGATCCATAGCAGGGTCCTGAACCTTCTCCTTCTCAACTTTTGAAGGACAGGGACCCAACTGAAGAAGACAAACAAGAACAATCTGGTACTGCAGGCCAGTCTCCTTAGTTAAAGTTCAAAAAGAGGAAAATGATGGCCATAAGAAGGGACAATAAGAAAAAGAAGAAGAAGTCCAAGGCATCCATCTCTGCACCTCAGGATGGTTCAGAACATCCTAAGGGTGCTCAAGAAGATGCTGCTCATCCAACTCCTACTCAAATAAAGCCTCTTGCTGCAGAAAGACCCATTATGTCTTGGATGTTTGCCACCAATCCAGAGAGATGGTATGTCACTAGAGATCAAGGGGGTGAAGACCTGTACTTCTGGGAAAACATACTTGACCTCCCTTTATATGATCTTTATGACATGAGGATATACTTTGAGAGTTTGAGGAATCCTAACCAACTAATGATAAAAGGAATGGTCTTGATTCTAATAAGGAATGTCAACAAACATAGACCAAGAATCAAAGGTCTCTTCAGCTTTGGTAGCATCAACCTAGGGGAAGTTTGTAAGAAATACACTTAGAGGCTAATGCAACCACGATCAACCAAAGAGCTCTCAGCATGCACAAGTGATGTATAAGGAAGTTACTTTAAAGAATTGATATAACTTAGTGAATTATGCTAAATGACCATATCTTTCGAAGCCAAAGATGAAGTCTTCCGAAGCTTCAAAGACAAAGTCTTCCGAAGCCAAAGACTGATTACTTTCGAAGACAAAGAAGAAATGCTTTCTCTAAATCACCTATTGACAAATGTTGAACCACTTTCTACTGCCACTTTTGATAACTGACCAACTTTTATTGTTTGGTGAAAAGTCCATACTTTTGTCAACTGTAGATTAAGGTCGTTTGTATATAACTTTCCAAATATGTACTTTTATCCTTTTTGCAATATATTAGGATGTGAGCTATGGCATGTCATAGTCACTAGTCAAAAGGCAATTTGCCTTTTGACTCTACATTGATCTTATTATCTAGATTAGTGTTTCTAGCTGGCTTTCAAAGTATGACTGGCTTTAAGATGTAGTTTAAAGTGTCTCAAGTACTTGTATTTTCATGTATGCTTTGTAACACTTGTAAGAACTTGAGAGCAATATACATCATTCTTGAAAACCATATTTGAGTGTTCTTGTTCTTGTTCTTGTTTTTTTACTTGTGTTCAATTTTTCATCACTAACCGGTTCCCTATTTGATCTGCAAAGTGTTCAAACTCTCTCCATCTTATGAAACTGTTGCATTAACCACCCTTCCTTAGTCGTGCACCAATAACCATATCGATTGCCACCTTCGAAGATGCAAGAATTGTCCAAGTAGTTAGAAGAATTATTAGATAAGGGATTTATAAGACGAAGCTTCTCGCCATAGGGAGCACCAGTCTTATTTGTCAAGAAGAAAGATGGGTCGTTCAAAATGTGCATTGATTACCGAGAGTTAAACAAACTCACCATCAAGAATCGATGCCCATTTCCAAGAATCGATGATCTATTTGATCATCTTCAAGGATCTAGTTTCTACTCGAAGATTGATCTATGATAGGGTTATCATCGGTTGTTGATAGCTGAGGAAGATGTTACAAAAACAACATTCAGAATACATTACGTCCATTACGAGTGTTTGGTTAGGCCATATGGTCTGACAAATGCGCTTACTATGTTGATGGATCTTATGAATAGAGTATACAAACCTTACTTAGGTAAGTTCGTAATAGTATTCATCGATGATATACTAGTCTATTAAAGAACCATGGAAGATCATGAACAACATCTAAAGATCATTCTAGAAACAGAAAGAGAAGCTGTATGCAAAGTTCTTAAAGTGAAAGTTTTGGATTCGAGAGGTTCATTTTCTCAGACTTGTCGTTAATGAGAAAGGCATACATGTAGATCTGGAAAAGATAGAAGCAATCAAGAACTGGGAGGCACCCAAGTCTTCGGCCGAGGTTCGTCATTTTCTTGGATTGGTCGGTTATAACCAAAGATTCATTGAAAACTTCTCGAAGATAGTGCAGCCATTGATGCTGTTGACTCAGAAGGATAGAAAGTGTGACTAGACTAATAAGCAAGAGACAACTTTCTAGTTGTTGAAGTAGAAATTATGTAATGTTCCCATTCTATCTCTTCCTAAAGGAACAAAAGGGTTCGTTGTGTATTGTGATGCATCCCATTTAGGTCTTGGTTGTGTGTTGATGCATAAAGAAAAGGTCATAGCCTTTGCATGCAGACAATTAAAGATGCATGAGAAAAACTAACCACTCATGAGTTAGAGTTGGGGAGCGGTGGTTTTTGAACTCAAGATTTGGAGGCATTACCTATACGGTACTAAATGTACTATTTACATGGATCACAAGACTCTTCAGCATATCTTCGATCAAAAGGAGCTTAAATAACGCAACATCGATGGGTAGAGCTGCTTAATAATTTTGATTATGAAATCCGCTACCATCCGAACAAGGCTAACGTTGTGGCCGATGCATTGAGCAGGAAGGAGAATGATAAGCCTAAGCGTGTTCGCACTTTGGAGCTGACTAGTCATTTGGGTCTTGATACTCAAATCCGAGATGCTCAAGTCGAAACTCTGAAAGATGAGAATTTGAAGAATCAATGTTTGAAAGGCATGGTCAAGGAGTTGGTACCTAAAGTCAATAATATGATGTACTTCATGGAACGAAATTAGATTCCACATTTTGGAAACCTGTGTGAACTAATTCTGGATGAAGCTCATAAATCCTAGTATTCAATTCACCCCTGTTTGGATAAGATGTATAAAGATGTGAAGGAACATTATTGGTGGCTCAATATGAAAGGTGATAGCCACCTATATAGGCAAGTGTTCGACCTGTTCTAGAGTGAATACGGAATATCATAAGTATGAAGACTTTTTCAATAACCAGAAATTCCTCAATAGAGATAAAGGTGGATAGCAATAGACTTTGACACGAACTTACACCGAACATTGAGTGGTCACGACACTATTTGGGTAATCGTCGATCGATTGACTAAGCCTGCTCATTTCCTACCCAATAAGGAAACGGGTCGGATGGGAAAGAAAACCAAGATCTACCTCAAGGAAGTGGTATCTCGACATGGAATACCGATTTTGATAATCCCTGACAGAGACAGTCGTTTTACCTCGAGGTTCTGGTAATCCTTACACTAAGCTTTGTGTGATTGGGTTTGGAAATTGGGGTACTCATCTACCCTTGGTTGAGTTTTCCTACAACAACAGTTATCATAATAGTATCAAAGCTGCTCCATTTGAAGCTTTCTACGGAAGAAAGTGTCACTCATTGATTTGCTGGGCAGAAGTTGGAGAGAAGCAATTGGCTGGACCTGAGATTATGAGGAGGCTACGGACAAGATTGTTCAAATCAGAAAGTGGTTAGAAGCCGCTGCGAGTCAGAAAAAGAGTTATGCGGATAATCGAAAGAAGCCATTGGAATTCTAGGTTGGAGACAGAGTGTATCTAAAGGTCTTGCCTTGAAAAGGATTTGTTAGGTTTAGGAAGCAAGAAAAGCTTAGCCTTTGTTATATCAAACCATTTAAGATAGTGGTGCGAGTTGGTCCCGTTGCATATAAACTCAACCTGCATCTTGAGCTTAGTGGGGTACATGATGTGTTCCATGTATCCAATCTAAAGAAGTTTCTTGCTAATGAAGCTTTGGTTGTCTGACCTGAAGAAGTGTATCATTGACAAACTGAATTCATCGAGGAACCAATCAAAATTATGGATTGGAGAGTTCAAAAACTCAAAAGGAGTCGGGTTAAGCTGGTGAAGATTAGATGGAATTCTAAGCATGGTCCCAAATTCACATGGGAACGACAGGACAAGATGAAATGCAAATACCCTTACCTCTTTCTGTCTAGATCAGAGTCTGGAGCTACAGCTTAAATTTCCAGACGAAATTTCCTAAAGGAAGGGAGACTGTGACATCCTGTGTTTCAAGGTTGATATCCGTACGTTAATAATATGTGCTAAATTATTTAAATGATTAATTAGACTTAATTTTCTGATAATTAAGGTCATCTAAGGTCTAGCAAATCCCTTTCGTGCAAAAAAATTATGATTGGTAATTTTGAGAATTACCGGGTCGTGTTGCGATAAAAACTTTTAAATAGCGTTGGTGACAATTTGGTTTACTAAATCAGCTCAATATATTTTTATTTTTATAATTTAATGTATCTTAAGTGAAAATATTATTTGTCGTGGAAAAGAATAATGGTTATTGTTAACCTTGATCGCGTAAAATTTAGACTTTTTAAATATTGTATTGATGCGATGTACAGCTTGTTGCATGCTGTGTTAGACTGTGTAAAAATTATTATTTTGACTAATGATAATTATTATTGATGTTGTAAACCCTTGTAATGCCTCAAATTAACATTTTAGTTTTATAGAAAATTTTCACGAAAAAACCCGAACGTTTAAAATTTTTACAAAAAAAACAAATTAACAAGACCGACACCCGCCTTACACCGGGTGGCATCCCACTTGGAGATCCACCAGCCAATTTATTAACTTAATCACATGATTGGCTCAAAATAATCATAATTAATCATTCCTATATTAACCAACACTACACTCCATCTTCTCACCATTCACTACACACCCTTTCTCTCTCTACCCTCACTCTCTCCTCTCTTTCCCTTACCTCAGCCAAAACCACCATAACCACACCCTCACCACTTCTAAATCTTGATCATCCTAGCTTAATCAAGCTTCAACCAACTAATTTCAAGGATCGCTTAGTGAGTTTGGTGCAAGAATATGCAGAAAACAACTCCAAGGATAAGAAATTATGAAGAAATCATCCATATTTCATGAAGTTATTCAACCTAGGGTAAGGATGTTTTCTTTAAAAATCTCTTGCAACATGGCATATGAATGATTGTTGCAAGCTTTGTTCACCAAAAACTAGATTTTTCTTGAAATCCAAGGTTCCAACAATGGTTTTTAGTCAAGTAAAATGAATTTTTAAAAGAATGTATATGTGTGTGCGTGTGTAAACCATGAGTGCGTGTGTTTGATGTTGATGAGTTTTGGAATATTCTTTACATTTTTGTCTGATTTTGACGAGCAAGATGATCAACTTATGATCTTGTCTTATGAACATCATAAGAAGCCCATCCATCAAATAAAAACTATTAAAAGAAGATGAAAATGGGTGATACGTGAATGTATATGTGGATGTTGTTCTTGAGATTATCTTGCTTTTGGATTTCATAAATGATTGAGATGATCCATGAATGATGGTGATCATGATACGAAATCTTTTGGGTTTTTAAAGTGTATTTTGATAAAATGAAAACTATGAACACGAGATAAACGTTGATTATTTTGGTAAATATGTATGTATGTATCGTATTTATGTATGTATGTGTGATTGGTGTTTTTGATCTTGATTTATAATTTGGGGATGATTGAGATGATCCATGTATATGGTGATTATAATATGGAAGTTTTGTAATTTACGTAATTTTTGACTTAAAGAAAAAGGTAAAAACAAGTTAGAAATAGTGGTAATCAAGTGTTGAATGGACATGACCTCTAGTAATTATTTTACAAGATTTAAACATCATCAAAACAATGATCTTTTCAAATCTAGAAAAATAAGTTCAAAATGTTAATAATAAGTTAAATATAATTAATCTTACTGGAAATAAAATTTTGATGATTGGATTTAATCAAGTAAACGTTTTACGTTTAAAAACACATTAAAAACGGTGTTTTTCAGGTAAAAAACGAGTGTTTTTGCACAAGTTCAGTTTTGAACAGAAAATAATATTGTGTTGTAAGTTAAAAACTTATTTTTTTAAGTATGTAACAAATCCTTAACAAGCATGGTTATTGGTGTTAATTTTATACGCGTGAAAAAGCCGAAAACCGACAATTTCGGGTTGAAAATTTGGGTCTTCTTTGAAACTAATTATTAACCAAACAATTTCAGAATTTTCTTATTACAAAAGATTCATTTTAAAACATATATAATGATCATGAGATATACATGGTTTTATGTACGGTTTTTGCGCGTAAAACCGTGCGGTTTCGGGTTAAAAATCACCATATACGGGTGAAAATTTGGGCTAAACATAAAAGAACATGTTTTACAATAAAAATTGTCTTAAAATGATTTAATACATATTTTACTACTGGAAAATAAGTTTACTTGTTAAAAAGATTAATTAATATCGATTAATAATAAATAATATAATATTTTATAAAAAGGTAATAAAAATAAGAAATAGTTTTCTTAACAAGAACAAGACTATGAATATATTTTTATTAATAAAATATTATTATGAATTATTTTGTTTTATTTACTTATTTATTTAATGCATAACTTAATAATTTTTACGGTCATATTTTTATATATTTTTATGTGTTTATTTTTGTGTGTAATATGTGGTTATCATTTAAGGGTAAATGGTTTGTTTAAGAAATAATATTTATCATTTATAAAATAAATGATTTAACCAAACCAAAAGTCACCAACGGGTCGTTTAAAAATGAATTTCATGACGAGTCTAGTAAGTTGGGTGAACAACTTGCATGGTAGACTTATTACTTAACTATTAATGGGTCATTTGTGTTTAGGGCGTTAATTGGTCTTTTAAGTCCTTGGGCTCGATTTTGCTAGACCCTCTTTGACACATTTAAAGGTAAGTTTTCACAGCTCCTATTTTAAATAACGGTTGTATTTAATTATTTTGGGGGAAAAGCATGCCATAAACATTTTATATATGATATGATTTAATTATGAAATAACTGTGTGATCTTTATGATGACCATGAGTTATTTTATTATTTGTGCATGACTGCCCTCGATCATAATCATTAACCCTGGGAGGGCCACAGGATATATTGGTAGATCTATTGAGTTTGACAACCGCCCCTCGGGATCGGTCCCACCGGTCTGGTACGGAGGGAATATATGTGGAAAGGAACTTGAGGGACATTGTCTCTTGGTTTGATTATGGGGCTCTTGGTTCGATCATAGTCAGTAACCTAGCTAGTCCTTGACGATCCAAGGGTTGATTCTGGGACAACCATATCTATGACCTTTGGGCATGTTTTTCAGGTATTTAGGCATGCATGGGAATGCAAAAGGGTTTTAACAGCAAACTAATCAAGTTCGGATTCCACTTTTGGGACTTCTGCTCATATCGATGTAATAACATTTTTATATTAATATTTAATTATGGTATCCATGATTTGTTTGCTTGATAATTGTTGGAAAAATCCAACTTACGTTATCTCCGTCACATACGTGCCCTTCCGGTGCGCCTTTCGGGGTGTGACACAACTCATCAAATATTTTATTACTAAGATTGAAAACCAACTTGATTTCAAAGTAAAATCAATCAAAAGTGATAATGGCAAAAAATTCAAAATCATGATTTAAGTTCATTTTGTACACTTAAAGGTATTGCTCATCAATTCACTGCAACTAGAACTCTATAACAAAATAGAGAAGCTGAAAAGAGGAACATAACACTAATTGAAGTAGCATGAATCATGCTAGCTCATGCTAAACTGCCAATCAACTTTTTGACAGAAGCAGTTAACACAGCTTGCTATGTACAAACTAGAACTTTCATAGTCAGAGAGTGTAATAGAACAACATATTAATTTCTTTTTTGTAGAAAACCATTTATTGGTTTCTTCAAAAATTTTGGGAGTCCTGTCTCATTATAAACATAACAGACCATTAAGGAAGTTTGCTCCTAAATCTGATAAATGATTCTTTGTTGGCTATTCATCTACTTTGTTGGTCTCAACAAGTGCATTAATGGATTAATGCTTTAAAGGATGATGCTTGCCATAATCAAACATAATCAAACATATAACAAACATAATGTGTTCTAACATTCAAACAATCATTTACTAACACATTAGCATCATTATCATTCATAGCAAACACTAATATTTGTTTTAATTTCTTTTTCAAAGTTGTAGATAAAAGAAATTTTGACCAAGTGTCAGCAGCGGATGAATAACTGCCCACAGCGGATGTACAAGAAGATGTAGCGGATGAAGATCAAGTTCAAGTGCCCACAGCGGATGAACAACACACACAGCGGATGCCTAAGTCCACAGCTAATGAACTGTTCACAGCGGATGAACATTCCACAGCGGACAACATCCAAGGCACAGCGGACATGCTATCTGACTTCCACAACGGATAGCTTATAGACTTGGGATTATTTATCTAATATTCGTTTACATAAGGGTAGTTCAGTAATTGTATATAGCTATGTGTATAGGCTATAAATAGCATTCTACCCTAATCCTTTGTAAGCTTTTGAACGAATTCAATACAAGCAAGCAGTTTATTTGATTGTGCTTTTGCACACACACCACACACACACACACACACACACACACACTGATTTCACACTCTATTATCATGGGTTTCCGCACCATGATTCTAGTGTGTTGAAGTTTGAGAGATATTGAAAAGATCCTTGGGGGAATCACCCTTTTATTCATGTTGAATATGTTCATGTTCATCATGAGTTTAAGCTGATTTCATCAGGTGGTATCAGAGCGTTGGCTCAAATCATTCATTGATTTTCGATCCTCTCAATCAACAAGATGATATTAGTGGTTCATTAGCTTCAAACCATACATTTTCGAGCTGAAAATCTTCACAAAAATGTTCTTCTACTTTAAACATTCATCAAATGTTCAAAACATGATTGAATAATCTGTTTTCGTTCATTTTGAAGAAGATTTTATGTGTTTACAGCTCTAAACATCATTCATACATGATTTTCAAACTTGTTCATCACAAAACTCACTAAAACCTCATCGGTTTTTATGGGTTTCGGATAAACAATATACGGTTATTGTTCTATCCAGTTTTTATCAAACAAACACTGGGTTGAATACTTTGAATCTGTTCATTGTATTTACACATCATATTTGAGTTGTTTTTCACTCAAAACAGGCGATTAATCTTCATCAAACAACAAACGGATTGTTGTTTTTGTTGAAATTATCTCAGCCGCCAAAAAACCCTAGAATAAACCCTAGGTTTGATCATTCTTAACCTTCACAATCTACGGAGATTGTGTTGGTTCAACAGGAAAATCAAAGAAGAAATATAATCTTCTTTTGAAATTTTTGAAAAAGTTATTTTTTGATCCAAAAAGGTAACTGTTAAAAATATTTTTTGTGTTTTTAGGGTTTTGACTTTCTATTGACCGCATTAATTAGAAAATCGACATTCCTTTCACAAAATATTCGTTTCTTGTCATTGGATTTGAAAGTGACATATCATTGGATTTTAATTAATTAATTAATTTCCTTTATTTGGTAAATCTAATTAAAAAGGGTTTATCAACAACAAACAAATCCTAGAGACCTTAGGATTAAACAAGTTTTTCATCAAGCTAAAATCATCAAACATATTTAACTTAAAACGTTAGGTTAAAATTAAACAATCATGGCTGATGAAATATCAGGAACAAACGGTGGTCTAAAACCACCCAGACTAAAGAACAAGTCAGACTTCAAACAATACAAGATCATTTTCAGGAACTGGATAATTTTTCAAGACCCTTATTTGTGGACTTCTATAACTGAGGGTCCTTTCATTCCTCTGACTCTTGGACCTGATTACAACATACATAAGCCAGTTAGTTTGAAAAGTATAGCTGGTGATGACCTAAAAAGGGTCAAAACAGACATGAAGGCATATAGTATGTTGGCAATGACCTTGCTATTTGAAATTTTAACACCGGTTGAAAATTTCAGAACAGTACATGAATTATGGAAGGTTCTTCACACTATGTGTGAAGGTAGTGAAGAGATACGGGAAATCAATAAAGAAAAACTAAGGACCCAGTACAAGATCTTTCATCACATACACCGGGAATCCATCCCTCAATAGTTGCATAGATACGTCCAACTGGTCTATGAAATGATAGTTTATGGACTAAAATATGACACTGTTGAAATAAACAAGAAAATGTTGCACACATTGCCTGAGAGTTGGACTCAGTCAGTATCTCTCATGAAAGCAACATTGGACATAGAAGCCCTATCCCTAACTCACTAGTAGCCAACATTGAAGCTCTAGAAATGGATGAAAAATCCAGAAATAATAATCACATCAGACATGTAGAGGCTTACAAATTCAAAGAACCACAACAAACAGATAGTGTATTTTTGACATGCACTGGAGAAGAGGAAGATGAAGAATTCTTGGATTCTAGTGATACATCCTTTTTCTTAGCTCCTGAATCATCTAGCAACAAACATAAGTCTAAAAAGACTTGTGTGCATGCTTCACATGAAGTAACACCTCAGAGTAAACAACATCCACATACCTCTGGTTCAAACAAACAGCCAAAACCTCAAACCAACAACATACATAGACTTGAAAAGCCAATGGATGCTCTCATTATTATCTTGCAAAGTGAAGAGCAAAAGGCAGTTTATGCAGCCTTTTCAACAAGCTTTGAAGTCTTTTTGGGTGCAAGTCTAACACTATCACAGATCATTCAACAAGATTTGGATGAACTCCCACCAGACATGGTTGAAGAAATGGATCTTCAATGGTCTATGGCTATGATTGCCTATAGATCTAAATGATTTTTGCAAAGAAATCGAGGGTTGAGTATGGACAAGAAAACCAAGATTGGTTTTGACAAAACAAAAGTGAGATGCTACAATTGTCAACTATATGGACATTTTTCAAGAGAATGCTAGCAGCCAAGAGTTGATAGAAATACACATCAGGCACAAACATCTAGTGGTTATCATTCTAACAGACAGGTGCCACCTCCAATCAGCATTCTAGCTGCACCAACCCCACCACAAATTACACAGTACAGTCCAAATCAACATTCAAAATCTTCTGTAATGATAATCAAACAAGATGGTGAATGTGACTAGAGCCTGTATGAGACTAAAATTTCATCTCCAGATCATGCCATTATGGCAGATATTAAAGATAAAATATCAGACATCCCGAAAGAGGTAAAGGAGCACCTCTGCACACAGGCATGTATTGATAAGGTCAACAGATATTGAGCGCATGCAGACAAACTTTCAAAGAAAGTTATTGAAACAAACATTATGAATGAAAGCTTAAAATCAGAACATCAACAATATGAAACTAAAATACTTTCATTACAAAATGACTAGATAAACTAATGTCTGAGAAATTAACACTAGCAGCTCAAGTTGAGCAACTCTCTGCATCGTTGACTGAATCAAAAACATTGCATGCAGAAACTGAAGTGATGTGACATCCGGTAATTTTCCGTTACCAAACTCCGTTAGTTCCGTTAAGTCTTGCATACACGTGTCGGGAGCACACACTAGTTGTCGTTGAACGTTGGTGACTTAAAAAATAATTAATAATGTTAAACAATAATTTCTATATTGATTATTAGTTGTGATTATGTGATTTAAATATTAATTGTGAATTTTATCGCGTAACGTGGAAACGTGTGTATTTATTTTGTAAATTTTGTAGCTTGTAAAGATAATACATATAATTGTTACTACTAGTTTATATGTTTATTATTCTAGTTAAAAACATTTTAAAAGAGTATTTAAAAGCCTAATCTTTATAAAATACAAACTATAAGGGTTAAAAGGGTAATTATTGCTAAATAATTAAACAAAAAACAAAACCCAACCCTAATCCCACCCATTCGGCCGCGACCCTCATTCCCACACCCTCACCATCGCGAATTCAGCCAAGAACAAGCATTCACATTCGAATTTGGATCGATTTCAAGGCATACAACAAGTTAGAACCTTCAATTGCAAACTATTACACATTTAAAGGTTAGATTTTTATATATTTTTGATGATTCTTCATGTTGGCCAAATGTTCCATGCGAAATCTTCAATTGATGGTCGATTGATGCTTGTTTGTTGTTATTAATGTGTTTGTTGGGTAGATTACATGTTAAGTAACATCAAGTATGCAATAAAGGTTGGATTTTTACAAGTTCTTATGGAATTTACATTAGGGACGAAACCCTAATTCGAAAATCTGAATTGGATGTTAGTTGTTGGTTGTTTGTTGATGTTATTATGTTAGTTGAATTGTATAGATGCTAGTTAACATCGATTTTTCAAGAAAGCTTCGAATTTGATTCATGGTTCATAGGTTACTAAGAATAGTAACTTTATTTTGCATGAATTGATGATTTGAAGATGTATGAATGTTATGGATGTGTTTGTGATGATGATTAGATGCTAGGTTGATGATATGAACAATTTAAAATCGAGAATATGTCTTATAGTTCATACACTGCTAAAAATAGTAACTTTTGGTATTGAATGTTGATGAATCATGATGATTAGGTGGTTGATCATGTTTAGATGTTGTCATGGACTTGAATTGGTATATAATTGATGAATTCATGAATGTAGTGTGAGTTTGATGAATTTGGGATGAACTTTCCCAAAAGGGAAACTTTAATTGTGGAAATCCTTGAATTGGATGATTTGAGCATGTTTGGGATATTAGGACCATGCTAGTGTGTTCATGGATGGTTTCGAAGGTGATTAAATGTGTTGTTTATGTTGTATGAATGTTGATTTGGTTTGTTACCTGTTTTGGCCTGTTTGTGGAAAAATCATGGTATGAGTTATATAGGTAAGCTAGGACTTTTGTGGATTGATGATTGATTAAGAATGAACATTTTAGATGTTATGAGCAAGATAATAGTTGAGATTCGCATGACTTGTATGATATCTAGTTGTATGATGATCTAGGTAGTACATGTAGTTAATGAAGTGCTATATGTAATCAAGTTGTATGTTGATCATGTATGATATGCTGTTGTGTTAGTATTAACGAATTATCACCTATAATGTCACCAACGGGTCAAACGAGTCAACTGGGTCAAATGTGTCTTGTCTTTCTAAAACCTTGAGTTCTTTGGGTTGTAAAGCACTTAGGGTTTCATATTGATTCTGTGTACACGTACTTATGTACTCATGTGTTCTAGGTGACCTTTGAAGGTTGTCTTTCCCCTCTTTCTTTCAAGTTAAGCTCTAAGTTAATTCTTGCGCGCATCAGGTGAGTTCTTGCCCCACTTATTTTACATAATTTTTTTTGGGGGAGATAGCATACTGTTGATCACAAAAGCTTTTATATATGAGTGTGTATAATATTGATATAGTGCTGTTTACCATGGAAAGTCCTCACACTTTCGGATTGTTAATATTGACTAGCGGGGAAATTTTGGGTAGTACTACTGGGTCTGACGAGCCCCACCTGTGTGACTCGAGGTCATATGGGTGCAATTTTGTCCTAACATATATTCATCACGACCTGGTAAGTCGTGACGGGAGGCACAAACTATCACAGTCAGCTTCAATCGCGAAATCACTATGATTAATATTTTTATGTTAATAGACTAGCTATCTATTGCAATACACTACTTATGATTTGAAAACTGTTTATCGGTTTACCTATTAACGCAAACTCTTGAACTCACCAACCATGTGTTGACTTGTTTAGTATGCTATTCTCAGGTTAAGGTTGCCCGTTGCCTAGGAGCACGCACGTCAGCATTGTTGAGTTGTCTACATTTGCCTTGTTTACAAATTTGGGATTATTTTCATATTAAACAATTGTGTTTCGGCTGCGCATGTTTTGCGCATTCTCTTTACATACTACTTGTTTTGGGTTTTCAGGTTTTAAAAACGCTCCCGCAGTATTTGAAACATTAACTCTGGTTTTGTTTATTAATCATATAGAGTCGTTCTTGGTAACTAATGACTGAGATCCTGGTATATCACGCGCCTCGCGGTAAAACCCCGCACGCGGATTTTGAGGGTGTGACAAGTGAATATTCAGAAGTTTCAGGTAAGCAACAAGAAGTTCAAAGAACTTCTTGCTCAACAAAGGGTATTTAAAGACCCGTCAGTTTTAGGATATAATAAGGTCAGCCCATCTTACAATGATAATTATATTCCTTTACCTGACTTAATGACCAACAAATAGGATGAATCTTCAGACACTCATGAAAGGAATGATGATTCCAAACAATCATCATCATCATCATCAAAATCACCATTAATATCAAAATCACCTTTCATAAAATTTGTTAAAAGTTCAGTATCACCACAAATCAAATCAACTAACTTTTATGAAGGAGAGAATAATAAATTTGATGAACAAACAACAGATGATGATGAGGTTGATTTATTGGATGATGAGCCAATTCAACCAATTACTGAAACTCAAAAGGTTTTAAGTGTGGTTGATGCTCCAACCAAACAAACAAAGCAGACTCAAGGGTTTGATATCTGCTCTGGTGGAAGAAAAGCTGGATCTTTCACTGTCTCTCTAACAAACAAAGGGAAAGGCAACGCTCCCATTCAGCAAAAACAAGCAACTGTAACTTTTTACTTACCTTTAAAATCAAATTTAAAATCAAAAGTTATAAACAAACAAGGCAATGCAAATCTACCATACTATGAGTGGTGTGAATCAACAAATGTTGAATTTAATGAGCATTCATTTCCTATGTCCTCTAATGGTCCTGATTGGTTGTTTAATATTGACTCTCTTATAAAATCATTTAATCAATTAAACTTGTCAATTGTAGAAAATCCGCATGGAACTACATCTGTAACCTCTTAAGTTGTACAAGATGATTTCCAAATGATTCCTCCATCATCTAGTCATGTACAAGCTCAAGAAGTTCCTTTACAAACTCAACCAGTTAATAAGAAGAAGTATATGATTATTTCCATGACTCTCCCACCTATTTCAATTCATAAGAAGATGCTACTCACCAACTCAGCATGAATGTTTCCAATCTGGATTTAAAAATCCAAGTAGATGCCATTCCTACTTCAAGGATATATAGAAATCATCTAGTTTCAAACATTATTAGTGACCTTGAAGAAAGTGTGACAAGAAGAAGGTCAAGCACAACCAACATCTGTCTCTTTTCATTTTTCTCTATGAAATGGTGCCAAAGAACATCAAGAAAGCTCATCAAGACAATAGTTGGATTGAGGCCATATAGGAAGAGTTGCTTCAATCCAGGAAACACGACATATGGAAACTGGTTGGCTATCCCGAAGGACAATATCCTAACTGAACTAGTTGGCTATACAGAAAAAAAAAAATGATGATAGAGGCATTGTCATAAAAAAAAAGCCAGATAGATAGCCCAGGCATATACACATGAAGAAGGTATAGATTATAATGAAGTGTTTGTACCTGTTGCTCAGCTGGAAGTAATCAGACTATTTCTTGCCAACTCCACATCGATGAAGTTCACAGTGAACCAAATGGATGTGAAGTGTGCTTTCCTGTATGGGAAAGTTTCTAAAGAAGTTTATGTTAGTCAGCCACCGGGCTTTGAAGACCCAGATTTCCCTCACATGGTTTACAAGCTTGACAAAGCTTTATATGGTCTATATCAAGCACCACGAAAATGCTATGAGGCATTGTCATCTTTTCTCCTCGAACATGGGTACGAGATAGGAAAGATTGACCAAATATTATTCAGAAAGAAGAAAGGTTATGAGCTGATTGATTCAGATATATTCAGCTCAACAAACAAACAACTCTATAAGGATTTTGAAGACCTTATGCATTCAAAGTTTCATATGAGTGTTGTGGGAGACTTGACTTTCTTTATAGGGTTACAAGTACAACAAACAGAAAACAGGATTTTCATTAACCAATCAAAGTACGTGGATTCAATGTTACAGAAGTTCCATTTCCTAGATTGTTAGTCTATCCGAACACATATAAATATAAAGATGAAAATTGGTACCGACCCAGATGACAAGTGTGTGGATCAAAAACACTATCATTCAATGATATCAGGCAGATCCCAAAGAGTCTCATGTCAATGCTATGAAGCAAATATTAAGATATCTCAAGAGCAAACCTGCACATGGATTATGGTATCCAAAGGAAGGAAACTTCAACTTATATGCATACACAGACAGTGACTATGAGGGATGCAAGTTCAATCGGAAGTCCACATCCGACGGTTGTCAATTCATTGGTCCAAGCCTAATGTCATGATATTGCAAGAAATAGACAAACGTGTCAGTTTCAACTGAAGAAGCTGAATGCATAGCAACATTCCCTTGTTGTTCTTATGTTTTTTTGGATTCAAAACCAGATGGTTTTAACTTTTTGTACACACCAATACATATTGATAACACAGCTATAATGTATATCACAAACAATCATGTTCATCACTCAAAAACAAAACATATTGAGATATGATATCATTTTTTGAGGGATTATGCTGGAAAAATGTTTAATCAAGTTGATACAAGTACACACAAATAATCAACTGCCTGACTTGTTTACTAATGTATTTGAACCTAGCCGGTTTGAGTTCTTAGTTCAAGCAACAAGCATGATTAACCTTGAATAACATGTAAATACAATATCACCTTCCTTTGGTTCATAAGACATATTTCTTTTCACAATATTAAATGACAAAACATTTTAAAACAAACAAATACAAACAAAATGCATTTCATTTGACAAATATGAAAACGACAAAAACAATGAAAATCAAGAAAATATCTAAAATATGTCTTTACAATTCAACAATATAGAACATTCCATGAGAAATGATATAACTATCATTGGTATATCATTAGCAAATGTAATTCATAAACTATTAATTACTGACATACCTTATTTGATATATAGTTAGGCTCAGCTTGGAATTGAAGATAATGCTTTTGTGACAAACTAAAGATCCTCATTCCACTGTGAAGCTATCACCTTAGGGTACGAGTAAGCATTAACTCATTCAAATGGGTGTGTGTGTAGTAACTTAAACACACCAGGTAATGATACTTTCTAAATCTCATTCACCTACATCTGTTTCTCCTCTCTTTTGATATGCAAAGAACTGGAGTATATAGTACAAAGTGTAAAAGTACATGATCCAAAAAGACTCCTAATTAGGAACCATTCCAAAGTTTATGCATATTAAAGTCCCTCTTGGATTACAATCAAAAAAATTCCAAAGAGGATCAACTCCAAAATAGAGCATATAAAAGCATCAAATAAATAATAAATGAATTCCCCTCACCTACAATAACATAAGATTTCATAACTTAAATGCCCTCATCATGTAAGTTGTAACAAAGTTCTACCATGCATTTCATGTGGCTGGTAGATCTATCTATGCTTCTGAGTGTGAGGCATACAGAGAATGATCAACAAATACGAAACATGATAAACCATTGGTTGAGTTTAAGGGGATAATTATACCTCCAATCAATATGTATGCGATTATGTCTACTTTCCTAAAAATATTTTTATTTTTGATGGTAGACTGTTATGATCTCACCAAAGGTATTATTAAATACTCATGTATAGAAAATATCATCAAAATAAAAAATATTATTTGATTGCATTTTATATTTTTGATGATATCATTAACATTCTCTTATTTTTAAGTCTTTAAAATTTTATCCTTGTGGGATATAAATTTTAGGGGAAGTTGTAAGTCCCCGATTCGGAGAAACCCCATAGTTGATCATTCATGGCACAATACATATAAAAAATACATTGAAATATGAAAATATTGCAGAAGAATAATTTAACAAATTCATTTCATGCATTAATATTAATTTTTGCCAAGAAATACCTCATTGTCACTAAGTTCAAAAAGACATTTTAGTTGTATTACAAGACAAAAACATTGTTTCTGCATAAAAATGGGTGCCAATCTTTATGTGCCAAGTAGCTCCATCCTTGTACCATTCCTTGCAACCTCATTTCCTGCCAACTGATATGCATATAAAGTCAGCATTGTTGAGTGAGTTCTAGTTTTGTTAATATATACAAATATACATTTTGAAAGCTTCCTTTAATGATCATCCTCCATAATACACAAATGCCAAATCGACTGATAATATTCACTAAGGCTTTCATTATCTTTCTTTCATTCATTATCTTTCTCTTTCATTAACTAGGATTGCACAAAGCAAGAGCTTACATCATATGGTTGGCAACAAATGCCAAACCCCTACCAATACACGTTAAGAAGTGGTAGCTAACCCCTAACAGTTGACCCACACTGCTAGGCACGAAGCCTGCTCATGAATACAGGTCCCGTTCATTCATTCGTTGGTCAATGACAAGGATTAGACCCCAGATGTGAATCCTCTAGGGCTGAAACGGCCGTACATCAGTTGAGTTAACGACAACATGGTTGTGCACCTCTATTCATTTTGCTTGCAAGGCTTTTCATTAATCATAAGGGCCCAGGGGTAGCATTCATTAGGTTCAACTGTATTTTGTTTATTCCTTTATGTCCACTTGATTATGAATACTACTTATAAGATATCCATTGTCTTAATAATCACATAACATGAAATATTAATTATTCATAACAATAGCCCATAGAAGATTATAACATAACAAGAAACCATTTAACAATCATATCCCCCATTAAAACATATATACTAATCACTTAAATCCTTTTCACCAAAATTCAAGATAATCCTAAGTGTTCCCAGTGCATGCATAAGGTCCACAGTGGAGTACAAGTCCACATCGGATGACAAAAGTCCGCAGCGGATGAACAAGTCCACAGCAGATGACCAAAGTCCACAGCGGATGAACAAGTCCACAGCGGACAACCAAAGTCCACAGCGAATGAACAAAGTCCACAACGGACGACCAAAGTCCATAGCAGATGAACAAAGTCCACAGCGGGCGGCCAAAGTCCACATCAGATGTACAAAGTATACTAAGGCATACAACGGATCACTAAGGCATGCAGCGGATGACTTCTTAACACAAGTGTCTACAGCGGATGACTTAAGGTTCACGCCGGATGACTTAAACACTTAACTGTCCACAGCGGATAGTTAATGTCCACATCGGACAACACTATATCATTCCAAGTGTCCACAGCGGACAACCAATGTCTACAACGGATAGCCATTTACCTACTTATGTCCCACTTATGAATATTCTAGTTCCATACAACACCTTTAAATGTATACATAGCTTAAAACCATCAGATTCATACTTAGCATATAATAAACATCATTAATCATTCACAAAATTCTTTAAAAACATACATTTTTAGTAAAAAGTCATCTTTAACTATGAAAAACATAGTTCTGTCAAGAAACATCATTTTAATACACATATCAGCCCAAACAAGTAGAAAACATGTAAAAGAGAGGATCTAGAACTCGTCTTAACCAGCCTTCGAGCAAAACACAAAAACCCGAGAGCAACCGGGAGTTCTATCACCTATACACACGTAAAAATACAAACTAAACACATAAAGACACATAGAAATATGCCTAGAAGCTTAAACCCGACTTAGATCTTGTCACACCCTCAAAATCCGCATGCAGGGTTTTATCGCGAGGTGTGTGACATACCAGGATCTCAGTCATTAGTTACTCAGAATGACTCTATATGAACAAACAAACCAAAATTAGAGTTTAACTTTAAAACGATGCGGAAGCGTTTAGTAAACATGAAAAAAACAAAAATAATATAACATAGTATAATAATGCGCAAACACGCGCCCACTGTTGTGCTAAACAAGTACATAATTGTTTTAATAACCAAAAACCCACAAAGGGTTCCAAAAATGCTGACATCTACAATGTTGACCCGTAAATGTGCTCCTAGGCAATGGTAACATCAACCTGAGAATAGCATACTAAAAGAGTCAACACAATGGTTGGTGAGTTCAAGAGTTTGCGTAAAACATAACAGTAACCGTATAAAATATAAGAGTGCATTGAATTAGATAGCTAGTCTAAATTCACAAGTAATAACCATAGTGATTTCGAGATCGAAGCTGACTGTGTTTCGTTTGTTGCCTCCCGTCACGACTTACCAGGTCGTGACAATGTTTATGTTAGGACAAAATTGCACCCGTTTGACCTCGAGTCGCACAGGGGGGGCTCGTCAGACCCAGTAGTACTACCCAAGATTTCCCGTTAGTTTCCATTATTAACGATCCGAAAGCGTGAGGACTTTCATGGTATATCACACTATGTTACACTATACATAACTTATAATCAATAAAGCGTTTGTAACGAGCATGCTATCTCCCCCAAAAGAGAGTGTATAAAAGAGTGGGGCATGAACTCACCTGGTGCACACGAGCGATATAAAAGCTTAACTTGAAAGAGAGAGGAAAGACAACCTTCAGAGGTTACCTAGAACACGCAAGTACATGAGTATGTGTACACAGAATCATCATTAACCCTAAGTGCTCAATAAACACATTGACCAAAGGTTTTAGAAAACAAGACACATTTAACCCAGTTGAACAGTTTGACCCGTTGGTGACATTATTGTTGAAATCCCTTTTAATCAAGCATAGCAACTCATCATACACAGTTATCATACAAGTTGTTAACGTATGTCACTTCATCAACCACTTGTTCTACCAAGATCATCATACAGCTTAGATTATCATACAACTCATGCGAATCACAAATAGTCAACATACTTAACACAATTATTATAAGGTATGAACTACGCATCAAAACCACGAATTTTTGTACAATCCACGTAAACTATCATCAATACTATCTAACTAACATCATACAATCAACAAACCATAAAAAATTCGATATCTAGCACCCAAATCGACTAGGGTTTCGGCCCACATCAAAAATCCATGAAAAATCACAATAATCTAACCTTTAATCACGAAATGGACAAGAATTGAAGTTGCTAATGTGTTTTAATCCTTGGAACTAACCAAAATCAGCCACCAATTGCTTGTTCTAGTCCAAAATCACAAGTGTGTGTGTGTTTGGTGGTGGTCACGGCCGAATGGGAGGGTGGGGATTAGGGTATGGGTTTTTGTTTTTATTTTTGTTAAGTTTTAGTTTTAGGAAATTACACTTAACCCCCATTATTTATATTTTATAAAACTAATCCTTTTAACACTTTTTAAGAGTTTTAACTACAAAATACAAACATTATAAATTAATAATAATAATATTGCATAATTTTCATTAGCCACAAAATACACGAAATACATATAACATGTTGCCACGGTACGAGATAAAATTCACAAATAATATTTAAATAGCGTAAGCACATAAGCACAACTTAATAATCGCATTATTAGTTAAGTTATTATCTGTTTATCATTGTTAATTATAATAAAGTCACCAACGTTCAACGACAACTAGTGTGTACTCATGACACGTGTATGCAAGACCTAACGGAACTAATGGAGTTTAGTAACGGAAAAATACCGGATGTCACATTATCCCCATATTGAAAGAATTTTTGTCCTGAAAATTGCATTACATGGTGTGTTCCATCACTAGTCTACTGCATTGGCATAAAGTAATCGAGTGAGTTTCGGGTGAGTTGTCACGTCATCCCCATGTTGAAAGAAATTTCATCCCGAAATTTAATCAATACCTTCGTCGGCGGACATCGTCTTTTCGAATAGTTGAGGATACTTAAGCTTCATCTGGTCCACACGTTCCCATGTGAATTCTGGTCCACGTCTCGAGTTCCAACAAACTTTTACTATGGGTATCTTGCTTTGTTTAAGCGTCTTTACCTCACGATCCATCACCTTGACTGGTTCCTCAATGAAGTGTAATTGTTCATCTACTTGCACTTCCTCAAGTGGTACTACCATTGTTTTGTTGGGTAAGCACTTCTTCAAGTTTGATACATGAAATACATCATGGATTCCACTTAGTGAATCAGGTAGGGCTAATCGATAGGCCACCGGACCTATTCTTTCCAATACTTCAAATGGTCCAACGTATCTCGGATTTAGATTTCCTCTTTTACCAAACCGAATCATGCCTTTCCATGGTGCGACTTCTAATAAGACTATGTCACCAACCTGAAATTCTAGAGGTTTCCGTCACTTATCTGCATAGCTTTTCTGTCTGTCGCGCTCTGCAGCCATACGGTTCCTTATTTGTACAATCTTCTCAGTGGTCTTGTGCACTAACTCGGGACCCGTTAGCTGACTATCACCAATTTCAGTACAACAAACTGGTGATCTACATTTTTGCCCATACAAAGCTTCGAAAGGTGCTGCCTTTATGCTGGTGTGATAAATATTGTTGTAAGAAAATTCCACCAATGGTAGGTGAACCTCCCAGTTATTCCTGAAGTCAATCACACAAGCACGTAGCATGTCCTCCAACATCTGTATAGTACGCTCACTTTGACCATCAGTTTGTGGATGATAAGCAGTACTCATGTCCAGTCGCGTACCCAAGGATTTCTGCAATGACTGCCAGAAGTGCGATGTAAAACGAGCATCGCAGTCAGAAATAATTGAGACTGGTACACCATGTCTCGAAACTATTTCCTTCAGATAGAGTCGGGTTAACTTCTCCATTTTGTCCGTTTCCTTTATCACCAAGAAATGAGCGGACTTTGTTAATCGGTCTACGATAACCCATATCGTGTCACAACCAGTAGGAGTCCGTGATAGTTTGGTAGTGAAATCCATTGAGATTTGTTACCACTTCCACATAGGGATCTCAGGTTGTTATAATAGTCCAGATGGTTTATGATATTCCACGTTTACTTTCGAGGAGGTCAAGCACTTGCTCACATATGTAACTACATCCGCTTTCATGTTAGGCCACTAATAGTGCGTCTTCAGGTCATGATACATCTTGTCGGATCCAGGATGTATAGAGTACTTAGACTTGTGTGCCTCACTCATAACCAAGTCTCTCATATTTCCATGTAAAGTTACCCAAAGTCTATCCATGAAATAATGAATTTCATCCGCCTTTACTTCCAACTGTTTATCCATTCCCCGTAACGATTCAGACCCAATGTTTTCCGTTTTCAAGGCTTCTGTCTGAACTTCTCAAATTTGTTCAGGCAAGTGAGTGCTAATAGTAAGCTGCAAAGCTCGCACTCATCGAGGCTTAGCAGTCTCCTTTCTACTCAACGCGTCAGCGACTACATTAGCCTTTCCCGGATGATATTTGATAGCATAATCATAATCGTTCAACAATTCCACCCAGCATCTTTGCCTCATGTTCAACTCCTTCTGCTCAAAGATATGCTGAAGACTCTTGTGATCGGTGTAAATAGTGCACTTGGTACCGTACAAGTAATGTCTCCAGATCTTTAAGGCAAAAACTACCGCACCCAGTTCCAAATCATGGGTGGTGTAATTCCTCTCATGTACTTTTAGTTGTCTCGAAGCATAGGTTATAACCTTTTCACGTTACATCAAGACACAACCAAGTCCTTAGATAGAAGCATCACAATAGACCATAAAGTCATCACTTCCCTCTGGTAATGCCAATATCAGTGAGCTACATAGTTTCTGTTTCAGTAATTGGAAAGCAGATTCCTGACTCTCACCCCATTTGTACGTTGTTCCCTTGTGAGTCAAGGCTGTGAGAGGTTGAGCGATCATAGAAAATCCTTCAATGAATCGCCAATAATATCCTGCCAGTCCAAGAAATTATCGTATCTCACTAGGCCTCTTGGGAACTGACCAATTCTTTATCGCCTCAATCTTTGCTGGATCGACATGTATCCCTTTCTCATTAATAATATGACCCAAAAATTGCACTTCACGTATCCAAAAATCACACTTAGAAAACTTGGCGTACAGTTGTTCTTTCCTAAGTAATTCGAAGATTAAACGTAGGTGTTCTTCATGTTCTTCCTTGGTCCTTGAGTAGATCAATATGTCATTAATAAACACAATAACAAACTGATGGAGATAGGGTTTGCACACACGATTCATGAGATCCATGAATACTGCTGGTGCATTTGTCAACCCAAATGGCATGACGAAGAACTCGTAATGACCATAATGTGTACGGAAAGTTGTCTTCGAGATGTCTTCCTCTCGAACTCTCAGTTGATGGTACCCAGACCTGAAGTCAATCTTAGAATAATAGCTTGATCCTTGAAGTTGATCGAACAAATCATCTATACGAGGTAGTGGGTATCTATTCTTAAGAGTAACCTTGTTTAGTTCTCTATAGTCGATGCACATTTGAAGTGTACCATCCTTCTTTGACAAACAGAACTGGTGCTCCCCAAGGCAACGAGCTCGGTCGGATAAACCCTTTATCCAACAGCTCTTATAGTTGAGCAGATAATTCTTGTAGTTCGTTCGGAGCTAACCGGTAAGGTGATCTTGCAATCGGAGCTGCTCCTGGAGTCAAATCAATTTGAAATTCAACTTGACGATGAGGTGGTAATCCAGGCAGATCCTCTAGAAACACCTCATGAAAGTCACGAAAGATAGGGATATCCTCTATCCTCTTTTCTTCTGGTTGTTTTTCAGTGACGAGTGCTAATATGGCTAGGCGACCTTTCCGCAACAACTTTTGTGCTTTCATGAATGAGATTATGCTCATCACTGCTCCACTTCTATCACCTCTGACCGTAAGAATTTCTTCACCAATAGGGATTTGTATGATCTTCTCATGACATATGACTTCCGCCTGCTTGTCGGAAAGCCAATCCATGCCTACTACTACATCAAAACTCCCTAATGTAACAGGCATGAGATCTATGGCAAAAGTATGACCAGCAAGTTCTATCTTGCAATCTCTAAGGATATGCGTTACGTGAATCTGCTTACCGTCAGCTAACTCTACGGTGTAATTAGATTCCAATGCTAAGGACATATCATTTAAAAGACTAGTAAACTTAGCGGAGATGAAACTTCTATCGGCTCCAGTATCAAATAGTACAGTAGCAAAATGACTGTTAACCCAAAATTTACCAAATACAGTTGTAGGGTCGTTTAGAGCCTCACCTGAGCCAATGACGAAAGCTCCCCCTTTTGCTCCACTGTTGTTGCCACCGTTATTGTTGCCATTGCCATTGTTGTTGTTGTTGTTGTTGCCGTTGTTGTTGTTGTTGTTTCCCCCATTTCCGTTCTTCCTCAGCTGTGAACAGTTTCTCCTGTAATGGCCCTCTTTCCCGCATTCAAAACAACCTTTTGGCGTTTCTTGAGTTTGTTGAGGCTTCCTCACCAATTCACCACGACAATCTTTCGCTGTGTGCCCAACTTTACCACAACGCTAGCATCGAATACTGTCACACCTACCGGTGTGGTGGTAATTGCATCGGTTGCATTTGGGATATTTCCCCATATAGCCTCCTTGTCCCTGTGGTGCCAAAGATGACTGATTATAGTTACGATTGTTATCGAACTTTCTTTGTTGTTGGTGAGGTTGGTGCTGCTGAACGCACTGCTGCTGTTGTTGTTGTTGGTTGCTGGATGAGCCTTTATTACCAGTATTCTCCCACTTACATTTGTTATCGGGTACACTAGCCACTGCGCCCCATTTGGGTAATCTTCCCTGCTCTAATGCATGATCAGTCAGCCTGTGAGCTAACCGGATAGCCTGTTGTATGGTAGCAGGGTTTGAGGCTGTCACCATACTCTGGATCTCGAGCACCAGTCCACTTATGTAATGCTCAATCCTTTTGTGCATCTCAATAACCATTCCCGGGCATAGTGTGGCCAACTCATGAGACCGGGTCGTGTAGGCTTCAATCCCGGAACCTTGCATTTTGAGTTGCCAAAATTCTATTTCTAGCTTCTGCACCTCGTTTCGGAGGTAATACTCCTCTGTCATAATTTCCTTGAATTCATCCCAGGGTAGGTCATTAGCCATTTCCTAACCTAGCATTTGCACCTGGGCGTTTCACCAGGAGAGGGCTGCTCCTTCAAGGGTTCCAGTCGCGTACTTCACTTGATAAGCTGGCGGACAGTTACATTTGCGAAGATGGATTCAATCTTCTCGAACCATCGTACTAGTCCCATAGCTCCTTCAGTCCCGTTATAGGTATGGGGCTTGCAATCCATAAAGGATTTGTAGGTACAGGGTGGGGGTCCTGTTTCGACAAACCAAACATTAGTTGAGTAGCCTAGACGAGCAGCTAGGATAATCAATTAAACCACTTTTATCATTTACCTGCTGGCTGTCCAGTTTGGGCAGCAGTCACGGCCGCCTATACATGTTCATTTATAAAAGCAGCCAGCTCAGCAGGAGTCATGTTCACCGTAGCCGCGCCGCGTCCGTGTCCCGCGCCAACCCCGCATCCACGTCCTCTTCCGCGTCCGACCATATTTCACTTTAAATTTACAAATACAATAATCAGTAACATCCAACACATTAATCTCATTGAGGTACAGTAAATAATAAGAAATAATAAATGTGTCATAACCACAATGTTTATAACCAAATAATAACCAACGATAGATAAACTGTAAATTATTCACAAAATATTCCATCAATGTCAAAATTTTAGTTTTTCAGTTGGGTGGGAAACAACCCTTCCTATATAGGTTTCAAAAGAGAAGAAACACTATATAGTCCAAGTCATGTAAAAGTAGAATCAGTCCAACACGTCACATCCGTCACTGTCTTCTTCCATTTCTTTTGGTTCTTCTTCCTCCGGGTCTTCCTTAGGCACTTCTTCAAGTTCCTTTTCCGGATCTTCTTCCTCAGGTTCTGCCACAGGTGCAGGGGCTTCAGCAATCTGAAGCACTGCTAGCTGTGCTTCTAGGTCAGCAAATCTATCATCTACCACTATGTTCTGATGATCCTGCGTGTTCATGCGCTTGGTAAGCGTTAGCACATTGCCTGCCAGAGTATGATGCCCACCAATGGCCATCGATAGTCACTCCTGGAGCATCTCTACCAGTAACCATAACTGTCGCATCTCGTATCGTAGAGCGGATTTCTCATTAGCGAGTCCTCTAATACGCTGCCGCTCAGTGTCAAGTGTAGCCACCAATGCAGCAAACGCTTGCTCTTGTGGAATGTCTAAGGTAGGAAGTGTGTGTGCTGATGAAGATGTCGACGATCTCGTCCGGGGTCGGGTAGGGGCTATAGGTGGTACTCGCTCCCGTCAAGTCATACGACGTGTGTAGGTAGGGTAGAAATCCCAGTTTCGGGGAGGGTCGAGTTTCAGGTATCGCGAATGGTTGATCCCAGTTAATTTCTTCAGATGGATAAGGGTGTCGGGGTCAGTTCGATCCCCTATCAGGTACGGGTGAGAAAGGAGGTGATTCAGACCATGCAGGTCTCTTGCTCAAATCACGGGATGACGATGCCATGCTGCGAAGTACGTGATGCGTATGCCAATGAGTATACAGTAAGGAAGTAAGTAACGAGTAACTAACAAACTGTGTGGTTATAGTCTAGTGTGTGTATGCAACCTAGTTCCCTATAACCAATGGCTCTGATACCAATCTGTCACACCCTCAAAATCTGCGTGCGGGGTTTTACCGCGAGGCGTGTGACATACCAGGATCTCAGTCATTAGTTATTCAAAACGACTCTATATGAACAAACAAACCAAAATCAGAGTTTAACTTTAAAAAAATGCGGAAGCGTTTAGTAAACATGAAAAAAAACAAAAATAATATAACACAGTATAATAATGCACAAACACGCGCCCACTGTTGTGCAAAACAAGTACATAATTGTTTTAATAACCAAAAACTCAGAAAGGGTTCCAACAATGGTGACATCTATAATGTTGACCTGTGAATGTGCTCCTAGGCAATGGTAATATCAACCTAGGAATAGAATACTAAAAGAGTCAACACAATGGTTGGTGAGTTCAAGAGTTTGCGTAAAACACAACAATAACAATATAAAATATAAGAGTACATTGAATTAGATAGCTAGTCTAATATCACTAGTAATAACCATAGTGATTTCACGATCAAAACTGACTGTGTTTCGTTTGTTGCCTCCCGTGACGACTTACCAGGTCGTGACAATGTTTATGTTATGCCAAAATTGCACCCGTTTGACCTCGAGTGGCACAGGTGGGGCTCGTCAGACCCAGAAGTACTACCCAAGATTTCCCGCTAGTTACAATTATTAACGATCTGAAAGTGCGAGGACTTTCATTGTATATCACACTATGTTACACTATACACAACTTATAATCAACAAAGCGTTTGTAACGAGTATGCTATCTCCCCCAAAAAAGAGTCTATAAAAGAGTGGGGCATGAACTCACCTGGTGCACACGAACGATATAAAAGCTTAACTTGAAAGAGAGAGAAAAGACAACCTTCAGAGGTTACCTAGAACACGCAAGTACATGATTACGTGTACACAGAATCATCATTAACCCCAAGTGCTCAATAAACACATTGACCAAAGGTTTTAGAAAACAAGACACATTTGACCCAGTTGAACCGGTTGACCTGTTGGTGACATTATTGTTGAAATCCCATTTAATCAAGCATAGCAACTCATCATACATAGTTATCATACAAGTTGTTCACGTATGTCACTTCATAAACCACTTGTTCTGCCAAGATCATCACACAGCTTTGATTATCATGCAACTCATCCGAATCTACTAAGTAGGGGCCTCAGATTCGCACGCGTGTATGACGATCATCATCATATTATTCAATAAGATGCATGCCAACCAACATACCCAACAATGATCTATTACAACCCCAAGCATGATTCCATAATCTCCTAACATAAGCCATCATCATTATAACCACTAAGAGTCCAAATTTCCACATGACCAACTAAGCATCCATATAACTAAATTAAAACCTTCCATCACTTTAAACATCATCAATAATCATTCTACTACAACCCTAACATCACAATCATGCTCAAATCACCATATCTAGATTTCTTCTTGAATAAAGTTTTCCCTTTTGGGAAAGTAACATCCTAAAATCAATCTACAACTCAATCCAATCATGAATTCACCAAGACAATACCTATTCAAGCTCATAACTATCATGTAAACATGTTCAACATCATCAAATCATCCTAATTCATCAATCTCATTTCCAAAAGTTTCTACTTTTAGCAAGGTATGAACTAGACGATCAATTCATGGATTTTCTTGCATAACAATCACTATCCAACAATCATACAACATCATTAACATCATAACATCATCAATTCATCATCAAATCATCAAGTTCATGCACAAAAGTTACTATTATTAGTAAGGTATGAACTACGCATCAAAACCAAAAATTTCTTGTACAATCCACGTAAACTATCATCAATACTATCTAACTAACATCATACAATCAACAAACCATCAAAAATTCGATATCTAGCACCCAAATCGACTAGGGTTTCGGCCCATATTAAAAATCCATGAAAACCCACAAAAATCTAACCCTTAATCACGTAATGGACAAGAATTGAAGTTGTTAACGTGTTGTAATCCTTGGAACTAACCAAAATCGGCCACCAATTGCTTGTTCTAGTCCAAAATCACAAGTGTGTGTGTGTTTGGTGGTGGTCGCGGTCGAATGGGAGGGTGGGGATTAGGGTTTGGGTTTTTGTTTTTTTTTTTTGTTAAGTTTTAGTTTTAGGAAATTACACTTAACCCCCATTATTATATTTTATAAAACTAATCCTTTTAACACTTTTTAAGAGTTTTAACTACAAAATACAAACATTATAAACTAACAATAATAATATTGCATAATTTTCACTAGCCATAAAATACACGAAATAGATATAACACGTTGTCACGTTACGAGATAAAATTCACAAATAATATTTAAATCGCGTAAGCACATAAGCACAACTTAATAATCGCATTATTAGTTAAGTTATTATCTGTTTATCATTGTTAATTATTATTAAGTCACCAACGTTCAACGACAACTAGTGGGTGCTCATGACACGTGTATGCAAGACCTAACACAACTAACGGAGTTTGGTAACGAAAAAATACCGGATGTCATAGATCTGAGAAGAAATCACCTTAAAATCATACGTTTTGAAACAATCTTCCACTTTCTCACTCTAGAACTGGTGGGAGCTCCTTCTCTGTCTCTATCCGTAAGTTTTGAAGTTCATGGGAGAGAGTATAGGTGACCATCTCAGTTTTAAACCACTTTATGGGCCGGTTTGGCCCTTGCACAATTTTACCACTTGCTTTTAAAATAAATATCCCATTTGCTCGTTTACGTTTCTCTTTAGAAGTTTTTGGGTGTTACAAGTCCACCCCCCTTATATAGGTTTCGTCCCCGAAACCTGTCACTCGTTAAAGAGATCGGGTAGTGTCGTCCCATTTCTTTCTCCGATTCCTAAGTAGCCTCTTGATCACTTGCGATGTTTCCATTGCACTTTTACTTGACTAATCACTTTATTTCTTAACCGTTTCTCCTTCTGATCCAAAATAGCTACTGGTTGCTCCACATAATTCCACCTTTCATCAACCTCGACGTCCGTGAGACGGATAACAACATCACCTTCCGCCAAGCATTTCCGTAAATAAGATACATGGAACGTAGGATGAATCCCATGCAGCTCATCAGGACGTTCCAGCCTATATGCCACCTCACCTACTCTAGCAATAATTTTGAATGGCCCGATGTACCATGGGCTCAATTTCCCTATTTTCCGGAAACCGATGATTCCTTTCCATGGAGACACCATCAGCATCAACTTATCTCCTACTTGGAACTCAATCGGGCTTCTTCTCTTATTAGCGTAGGACTTCTACCAATCCTTTGCTGCTTTCATAAAGGCCTTGATCTTTTCCAACTTTTCTGTCATGGCGTCGATGATCTCGATACTTCCCAACTCCTTCTGTCCGATATCACCTCAACACACTGGGGTTTTGCATTGTTTCCCAAATAACATTTCGAATGGTGGCATGCCTATGATTTCATGATAACTATTGTTGTAAGAGAACTCTACCAAAGGTAGGTACTGATCCCAACTTCCACCAAAATCAATAATGCATGCTCGGAGCATGTCCTCCAAGGTCTGAATCATTCTTTCTGATTGATTGTCTGTTTGAGGGTGGTAACCTCTGCTAATGTGTAACCTCATTCCCATTGCATCATGGAATTTTCTTCCAAAACATGGATGTGAACCGAGTGTTCCTATCAGAAACTTTGCTCCTGGTGACACGTGTGTAAGGTCCCGTTCCCGGAGGACCCATAGTTGGACAATCACAACATTTTTCATATAAGATAAATACATTTCATAAAAACATTGCAGCGGATTAAGTTACCAAAAACCATTCATGCATTAATGTTTGATGTTGCTAAATAATACATCATTGTATTTTAATAGTTATAAAAGAATCATTCAATTGTATTACAAAACAACAAAATGATCATGCACGAATGGATGCTAGTCTTTGCCCGCCAAGTAGCCTCACCCGCGTGCCATCCTCAGCAATATCCTTACCTGCCTACTTATATGCATATAAAAAGTCAGCGTTGCTGAGTGAGTTCAGGTTTAATAAAATAGAAAAGTACACTTTGTAAACTTCATTTGGTGATTATTCATCAATATACAAAATCAATCATAAAGTGATTCAATATCTTTCTTTCTTTCATTAACTAGGATTGCACAAAGCACGAGCCTACATTGTTGGTTGGCAACAGATGCCGAACCCCTGCCGGCAAACGTTTATCATGGTAGCTAACCCATCGACAGTTGATCCACACTGCTAGGCACGAAGCCTGCTCATGAACTAGGATCCCATTCATTCATTGGTCAATGCCCAGGATCGACCCCAGATGTGCATCCTCATGGGCTATACAGCCGCGCATCAGTTGAGCTAACGACAACAACGTCGTGCACCTCCATTCATTTTGCTTGTAAGGCTTTTCATTCATCGTAAGGGCCCGAGGTAACATTCATTAAGTTTTACTGTTCCTCTTTTATTCTGTCATGTCCACTTGTTATGGATAATATTTATTAAGATGCACCTTACATAACCACATAACATGAAAATATTATAGACACAGAAAAAGCAGCACATAAGAACAAACCAAGCATAACAATCTTTAAACAAGCATAATCTTTCCTTATACAGAAGTTCTCCATACTTAAATTCTATTCCCAAAATTTCCAGAAAATCTCAAGTCTTTAGACAAATGCGGATGAACTTAGACAAATGCGGATGAGTACAACAAATGCGGATGAACATTCTCAGGAAATTTTCTAAGTGTCAGGAAATGCGTATGAAACGAATGTAGACGGCTAAAGCAATACACATGGATACTGTAGCAAATGTGCATGGGCAAAACAAATGCGGATGAACACTTAGCAAATGCGCTTGAGCAAAACAAATGCGGATGAACACTTAGTAAGTGCGCCTGAGAAAAACAAATGCGGATGAACACTTAGCAAATGCCCATGAAGACATAACAAATGCGCATGAACACTTAGCAAATCCGTATGAACGCTTAGCAAATACGCATGAGACTTATCAAATACGCATGAAGACTTAGAAAATGCGCATGAAGACTTAGCAAATGCATATGAAGACATAACAAATGCGCATGAAGACATAACAAATGCGCATGAAGACATAACAAATGCGCATGAACAAAAGACTAACTGTTAAATGCGGATGAACATAAAAACTAACCTGAAATACAACTTATGCCATTACCAGAACTCAATCATCATTCTAACATGAACACAGCTTAGATCTAATAATCTAACACTTATAACATCACAAACTTAAAACTATCAACAAGGGAATCACACAACATAACCATATCATCAATATCGTTCGCACCATACATGAAAATCATATCTTGTTTCCAAAACATCAGTCAAATATGCAAACCAGCCCAAAATAAGTAGAAAACATTTTAAAGAGGGGATCTAGAACTCACCTCTAGTGCTTTCGACTAAACCTCCACCAAACCAGAGAGCAACCTGGAGTTCAAACGCCTAAACACACCAAAACAAAAACCAAGCACAAAGAACACATAAGAATCGGTTCACAAACTGAAAACTCAGCTAAAACCGAACAAAACACACAAAAACACACCTTCAAGCCGAATCTTCTTTTTCTTCTCTCTCTAGAACCGATGGAAACTCTGTTTTCTTCTCTCTAGCGGTCGAAGCAGCTGGTGCAGCAGTGTAGTGGGCGGCCATGCCCACTTTAAACATAAAATAATAATGTTTGTCCTTTTGTACACATTAGCCCCCTTTACTTTTGCAAATTCTCCTTTTGTCATTATTCTTTTTTTAATAAATTTTCCGGGAGTTACAAGTCCACCCCCTTATAGAGGTTTCGTCCTCGAAACTTGTCACTCTTCGAATAGTCATGGGTAATGTTGCCTCATCTCCTCCTCAGTATCCCACGTAGATTCAGATCCTTTCCTGTGCGTCCAGTGTACTCGTACCAGTGGAACAACTTTATTTCGTAATCTCTTCACCTTTCGATCAATGATTGCCACTGGTTGCTCTATATAATTGAGCCGTTCATCGACTTCCATGTCTTCCAGTGGTACAATCATGTCTTCATTAGCTAGGCATTTTCTCAGATGAGGTACATAGAATGTTGGATGAAGTCCACTTAACTCATCGGGAAGCTCCAACCTATAGGCCACCTCTCCTACTCGTGTAAGGATTCGAAAAGGTCCAATATATCTCGGGCTCAGCTTGCCCCTCTTTCTAAAACGAAAGATCCCCTTCCAAGGTGAAACCTTCAGCATCATTTTATCACCCACCTGGAATTCAATCGGCCTACTCCTCTTGTCAGCATACGACTTTTGCCTATCTTTCGCCGCCTTCATAAATGCCTTGATCTTTTCTAGATTTTCCGACATGGCTTCAATGATCTCGATGATTCCTAATTCTTTCTTCCCGATGTCACCCCAACACACTGGGGTTCTGCATCTCCTCCCATACAACATTTCGAATGGTGGCATACCTATACTGGCATGATAACTATTGTTGTATGAGAACTCTGCGAACTGTAGGTGTTCATCCCAACTTCTACCACAATCAATAATGCATGCCCGGGGCATATCCTCCAAGGTCTGAATGGTCCGTTCTGATTGACTATCTGTCTGAGGGTGATAAGTTGTGCTAATGTGTAACCTCGTCCCCATGGCATCATGAAATCTCTTCCAGAACATGGACGTGAACCGGGTGTCCCTATCAGAAACAATAGACACCGGCATGCCATGACGAGTTACAATCTCCTTGATGAACAGCTCGGCCAACCTTTCCAATGAGTAAGTCTCTCGGATTGGCAAAAAGTGTGTACTCTTCGTCAGGCAGTCTACGATCACCCAAATGGTATCACATCCTCTCGCAGTGCTAGGCAACTTTGTGATGAAGTCCATGGTGATGTGTTCCCACTTCCATTTGGGTATATCCAAGGGTTGGATCTTCCCATATGGTTTCTGATGTTCCGCCTTCACCTGCAAACAGGTCAGACACGTACTCACGTACTCCACCACGTCACGCTTCATCCCCGGCCACTAATAATCCTTCTTTAGATCATGATACATTTTTGTAGTACCAGGATGGATGGAATACCGTGTTTTATGAGCCTCATCCATGATCCTTCCCCTCAGCTCCCCATAACGAGGAATCCACATCCGCCCGAAATGGGTTTTAACGCCAAAGGTGTTTCCCTTAAATCCGTCGCCTGCCCCTTCATTCATTCGGAGTTGATCTTATCATCCTTTAACACCTCATCTTGGAATTCCCTTATTTGAACCATAACATCCGGCGTCACAACCAGCTGGCAAGCCTTTACCCGAATCGGCTCCGCCCTCTCCTTTCGACTGAGGGCATCGGCTACCACATTCACCTTACCTGGATGATAGTGGATTTCGTTGTCGTAATCCTTGATCAACTCTAACCATCTTCTCTGACTCATGTTAAGATCCTTCTATTCTAAGAAGTACTTCAAACTTTTATAATCAGTGAAGATGGTGCACCTCGTCCCGTACAGGTGGTGCCGCCAAATCTTTAATGCAAAAACCACAACCGCCAACTCCAGGTCATGAGTGGGATAGTTAGCCTCATGGATTTTCAATTGTCGGGACGCATAGGCTATAACCATTCCCCGTTGCATCAGTACACAACCCAATCCCGAATAGGAAGCATCAGAATAGACCATCAAGTCTTCATTCCCTTCAGGTAACGTCAAGACAGGAGCTTGAGTCAACCTTGTCTTCAACTCTTCGAAAGCATTCTCCTGCACTTGACCCCATACGAACTTCACATCCTTACGAGTCAATTTGGTCAACGGTGAAGCTATCTTGGAGATGTCTTGGATGAACCGTCTGTAGTAGCCCGCTAAACCCAAGAAACTGCGGATTTCGAATGGCATCTTTGGGGTCTTCCATTGCATAACCTCCTCTACTGTTGCCGGGTCCACCGTAATCCCTTTAGAATTCACCACATGACCCAAAAACTAAACTTCCGGTAACCAGAACGTGCATTTAGAGACTTAGCATACAGCTTCTCTCTTCTAAGCATCTCCAATACTTCGCGAATGTGACCAGCATGCTCTTCTTCACTCTTCGAATAAATTAGGATATCATCAATAAACACAATCACTGATTTATCCAACATCGTCCGACACACCCAATTCATCATATCCATAAAAACAGCTGGCGCGTTGGTTAGACTGAAAGACATAACAAGGAATTCGTAATGCTCGTATCGTGTTCAAAACGTGGTCTTCGGGATATCCTGTTCTTTGACCTTTAGCTGATGGTAATCAGATCGAAGATCTATCCTTGAGAACTAGCTGGTGCCTTGGAGCTGATCAAACAAGTCGTCAGTTCTCGGTAGTGGGTACCTGTTCTTCACCGTCAACTTGTTCAACTCAAGGTAGTCGATGCACATCCTCATGCTACCGTCCTTCTTCTTTACAAACAAGACCAGAGCACCCCAGGGAGAGATACTCGGTCGGATGAACCCCTTGTCTAACAACTCTTGCAACTGGGCCATCAATTCTTTCATCTCGGATGGAGCGAGACGATATGGCGCCTTTGCAACAGGTTGGGCACCAGGTATCAGATCAGTCTTGAACTCGATCTCGTGGTCAGGTGGTACCCCTGGTAGGTCTTCGGGAAACACATCAGGGAAATCGCATACTACCGGCACGCCTGACAGTTGAGGCACGGTAGCATCCATATCCTTCACATAGGCCAAGCAAGCACCACACCCGTGTCTCATAAACTTCTCAGCCGTGATCATCAAGATGACTCGTGGTGTAATGCACTCCTTATCTCCATGTATCGTAACCAAACTGCCATTGGGCGCAGTTAGACAAATCGTCTTCTTTCGGCACACGATGTTCGCTTCGTAAGCCGCCAACCAATCCATCCCTAACACCACATCAAAACCTCCTAGGGCCATTATGTACAATCTAGCAGGAAACTTACGACCGTCCAACTCTACGAGGCAATCGTCTATCACATCAGTCACTTTGGTAGACTTTCCTATCGCTGTCTCTACATAGAAGGGCATGTCTATCTTCTTATTTTTACCATTCATTTTACGAAAAAAGGTAGCAGATACAAAAATTCTACTAGCACCCGAATCGAACAGCATAAAAGCATGCAGCTGGTTTACCAAAAACATACCTGAAACTACTTCAAGGTCCACTCTGGCTTCTTGCGGGTTATGTTGAATGCCCTTGCCTTGGCTTTGGTGTTCTCACTCCTCCCTTTCTCACCAATAGTCTGAGTCCCTGAGACCTTGCTCCACCCTTCTTGCAATCTCGGCCCGAGTGGCCTACCTCCCCACACCGATAACACCGTGGTACCCCGCACTCTCTAGCATAATGGCCTTTGCCTCCACACTTAAAACACCGGTTCATCCCCACTCTACATCCTGGGCGGCAATCGTCAATCCTTATCTTCTTTTCCCCGATCCCATAATGGTCACCCCTGAATCGCTTCCTATTACCGTTCTTGTTCCAATTCTTTTTAACCATCCTCTGAATTGGCACCGGATCCTTCTCATCGTACAACCTTCCGGCAAAATCTACTATAGACCTAAAAGTACTCAGTCTAGCATCTATCATGTTCCTCCTGATATCCACGGGCAGACCCTGCATGTATCTCTTGATCTTCTTGGACTCTGGGGTTACTAGATTCGGCACATGTCTTGCAAGCTCATTAAACTTGGAGGTATACTCTTGATGAGTCATGTTTCCAGCATCTAAATGCAAGAACTCCTTCTTAATTTTGTCCAACTCCCGATGTGGACAATACTCCTCCAGTACCAGTTCCTTCAAATCTGACAACCTCATCCTTGCAACAGACCGTTTCCCCTCGGCTTGGACAATGTTGTGCCACCAGCATAATGCCGAGTCAACAAATGAATGGAAGGCAAACTTCACCTTTTGATCCTCCCTACACTCACTAATGTCTAGAACTACCTCCATCTCTCAAACCCAACGATGAGCAGCAGTAGGATAGACATTACCATCAAAGGTCAGGGATTTGCACCTCTAAAACTCCCCATAGGTGCACCCCTTAGCGGTCTCTTTCTCCTCCTCGCTATCATCATCAGGGATTACCACCTTGGGACTAGATGGGTCTTCATCAGCTTTCTCCTTCTCCTCTGTATCTTTGGTCTTTTCACCATCCCTTACTGCCCTTAATACCTCGGTCACCACTGAAGGAAACACGTTCTGCATGACGTTGTAGACTTCGTCAGCAATAGCTTCCTTTACCGTAGACTTGAGGGTGGCTGATCCTTCACCATCTTTGTGGCTATGAATATCCGTTTCCTCATGAACTGTCTCGGAAGCCTTAGCTTTGCTTCGGGTGACACGTGGCCCAGTAGTACGCCCGCCACGAGCACAGCCTTAGGTTTCCTTCCCAGGTTTCCTACCCGCCATAAGGTCTACCTCCTATAAGATTCAAGCACTAACAAGGTCATTCAAGGTAATAGCTCAGATTATGTCAAGTATAGTAAGTTTCTAATTACAGTGGTCAGTTATGATTAGCCACTTACTTTACTCTTCATCCCCCAAAGATTCCATATCCATACCACATCAGTGTCCAAATCTACTAAGAACATAAATCAAATAGCACACGCATGTAATACCGGTTACTTATGAAAGATTACCTGATGGCACGTAGCTACTTGGGCTGGCATCCCTCCATTCGGTCCCATTCTCAGTTTTAGTTTAGGTTTTTGAAAATATTTACCCATTTCTCTTAAACTTTGGCTCTGATACCAACTTGTAAGGTCTCGTTCCCGGAGACCCCATAGTTGGACAATCACAACATTTTTCATATAAGATAAATACATTTCATAAAAAGATCGCAGTAGATTAAGTTACCAAAAACCATTCATGCATTAATATTTGATGTTGCTAAATAATACATCATTGTATTTTAATAGTTACAAAAGAATCATTCAATTGTATTACAAAACAACAAAATGATCATGCACGAATGGATGCCAGTCTTTGCCTACCAAGTAGCCTCACCCGCGTGCCATCCTCAGCAACATCCTTACTTGCCAACTGATATGCATATAAAAAGTCAGCGTTGCTAAGTGAGTTCTAGTTTAATAAAATAGAAAAGTACACTTTGTAAACTTCATTTGGTGATCATTCATCAATATACAAAATCAATCATAAGGTAATTCATTATCTTTCTTTCTTTTATTATCTTTCTCTTTCGTTAACTAGGATTGCACAAAGCAAGAGCCTACATTGTTGGTTGGCAACAGATGCCGAACCCCAGTCGGCAAACGTTTATCATGGTAGCTAACCCATCAATAGTTGATCTACACTGCTAGGCACGAAGCTTGCTCATGAACTAGGATCCCATTAATTCATTGGTCAATCCCCAGCATCAACCCCATATGTGCATCCTCTTGGGCTATAAAGCCGAACATCAGTTGAGCAAACTTCAACAAGGTCGTGCACCTCCATTCTTTTAGCTTGCAAGGCTTTTCATTCATTATAAGGGCCCGGGGTAACATTCATTATGTTTCACTATTCCTCTTTTATTCTTTCGTGTCCACTTGTTATGGATAATACTTAATAAGATGCACCTTACAGAACCACATAACATGAAAATATTATAGACATAGAAAAAGCAGCACATAAGAACGAACCAAGCATAACAATCTTTAAACAAGCATAATCTTTCCTTATACAGAAGTTTTCATACGTATATTCTATTCCCAAAATTTCCAGAAAATCCCAAGTCTTTAGACAAATGTAGATGAACTTAGACAAATGCGAATGAGTACAACAAATGCGGATGAACATTCTCTGGAAATTTTCTAAGTGTCAGGAAATGCGCATGAAACGAATGTGGGTGGCTAAAGCAATACACATGGATACTGTAGCAAATGCGCAAGGGCAAAACAAATGCGGATGAACACTTAGCAAATGCGCCTGAGCAAAACAAATACGAATGAACACTTAGCAAATGCGCCTGAGCAGAACAAATGCGGATGAACACTTAGCAAATGCGCATGAAGACATAACAAATACGCATGAACACTTAGCAAATACGCATGAAGACTTAGCAAATGCACATGAAGACTTAGCAAATGTGCATGAAGACATAACAAATGAACATGAAGACATAACAAATGCGCATGAAGACATAACAAATGCGCATGAACTAAAGACTAACTATTAAATGCGGATGAACATTAAAACTAACCTGAAGTGCAACTTATGCCATTATTAGAACCCAATCATCATTCTAACATGAACACAGCTTAGATCTAATAATCTAACACTTAGAACATCACAAACTTAAAACTATCAACAAAGGAATCACACAACATAACCATATCATCAATATCGTTCGCACCATACATGAAAATCATATCTTGTTTCGGAAACCTCAGTCAAATATGCAAACCAGCCCAAAATAAGTAGAAAGCATTTTAAAGAGGGGATATAGAACTCACCTCTAGTGCTTTCGAGTAAACCTCCACCAAACCCGAGAGCAACCTGGAGTTCAAACGCCTAAACACACCAAAACACAAAACCAAGCACAAAGAACACATAAGAATCGGTTCACAAGCTGAAAACTCAGCTAAAACCGAACAAAACACACAAAAACACACCTTCAAGCCGAATCTTCTTCTTCTTCTCTCTCTAGAACCGATGGAAACTCTGTTTTCTTCTCTCTAGCGGTCGAAGCAGCTGGTGCAGCAGTGTAGTGGGCGGCCATGCGTACTTTAAACATAAAATAATAATGTTTGTCCTTTTGTGTTAGATCTAGGAATAATAGGTCTAGATCATCTTGTATAGGCTTAGAACATTAATCAATACTTGTAATGAATATTTGTAATTCATTATTTTGATGCATGCATTATGTATATAGGTTAAACCATATGTGCGTTGATTTATGTGTATGATTACAGGTACAAACATTATACTTGGTCAATTTTTGAAATTGACTAAGTGTAAGAAACATCAACGGATGAACATTTTTGTTCTTCCGTAGATATCTTTCTTACAAGACATTCATCAGAAGATCTTCTACGAATGAATATGGGTATTCACTGATGAAGAAACACCACACATGAAGAAACTGAAGTACCTTCAGAAGAACAAAGTTCCTTCGGAAGAAAAAAGTAGCTGCGGAAGAACAAAGTAGCTGCGGAAGAACCAGACACGTACTTATATCATACAAGTGTTTCAAGTCAACAACTCAACAAGTCAATCACAGACACCAAGAGATTCGTTGTTTCCTTAACAGAAACACGCGTGTCTATAAATATGAGTCCTAGGTTTCACATCAAAGAAAAAGAGACGGCGACAAAAATACCATCACATCGTTTCGCACGATCAACACAAACCCTAGCAGCCGTCACATCAACACACCAAAAATCATAAACAGAATCATAGCATAGAATTTTGTTAGCAATTATTATTTGATTCTTTGTAATCTTTAATCAGTTTTAATGAATTACGTTTGATTAAAAACATTATTCTTTGCATATTGTTGATATCGTTTGAGCATTTATTGTTTATTTTCTCTAGCATCGATATTTATTAATTAATCAATTTAACAACGATTAATGGTAATTCCGTGATCATTAATTCGAAACCAATCTAACACTGATAATTCCTGATTGCGATCCTTGGATTCACAGGTGGTATCTAATGGTGTGCTCAAATTTGAGAAAGTAAATTATTGTGAAAATTTGCAATATAATTTATTGAGTGTGTCTCAAATTTGTGATCAAAATTATACCACATTATTTGATAACACTAATTGTTATATTCTTAAGCCAGGTTTTGCAGTTCCAGAAGATTGGATCCTTCTTAAAGCATCAAGTAAAGGAAACACATATGTTTTGGATATGAATAATACAACACTCACAAACAATGAAACATGCCTGCTATCTAAGTCATCAGGAGATGAATCTCAGTTGTGGCATAGAAGTCTTGTTCATTCCAACTTGAAGAACATGAATAAATTTATGAAAATCGACTTAGTCATTGGATTGCCAAAGAAAGAATTTTCTTGTTCAAACCATTGTCCTTCATGTTATAAATGAAAACAATATAGAGTGTCACATAAATCCAAAATAATAAATACAAACACTACACCACTCAAATTGCTTCACATGGATCTTTTTGGTCAAACTAATATGATGAGCATTGGAAAAAGGCAATATTGTTTAGTGGTTGTGGATGATTTCACTAGATTCACATGGGTCTTTTTCTTAAAACAAAAGAGTGAAACATCAGAAACATTAATGGAGTTTGTCACAAAGATTGAGAATCAACTTGATTTAAAAGTTAAATTTTTTAGGAGTGACAATAGGACTGAATTTGTTAATACTGTCTTAGATTCATTTTGCAGGAATAAAGGCATAGCAAGGCAATTCAGTGCACCAAGAACTCCATAACAAAATGGAGTTGCTGAAAGAAGAAACAGAACTCTCATTGAAGCAGCAAGAACAACGCTAGCTGATTCACAATTGCCAGTCACCTTTTGGGCTGAAGCAGTGAACACAGCCTGTAATGTTCAAAACAGGACATTAATTGTCAAAGAACACAATAAAACACCTTATGAGCTTTTATTTAAATGAAAACCTTACATAGGATATCTTAGAGCTTTTGGGTGTCATGTATCTGTTTTAAACACAAAAGAAAAATTGGGAACATTTTCTGAGAAAGCCTATGATGGTTTCTTTGTTGGATATTCTTCAACATCTAAATCATATAGGATTTACATTCCATAACAAAACATTGTGGAAGAAACTCCTAATGTGTCTTTTGATGAATCCTTATTTCCTAAATCTATAAAAGGATCATCATGGTTGTTTGATATAGATGCACTCACAAACTCATTTGACTCTGGTTATTTGAATGCTGCAGGTACTGAGGATACATGCTATCCATTTGTTCCTCCAAACATGAATGAAGTGTCATTATCTGTTGATCCTCCAAGAAAACAAACTTCAAGTATCATGGAACAAGGAACACCAAATAATGTTAATAATGCAGCACAAGACCAAGCAAATGGATCTACATCCTCAGATGCAAACACTTCATCAGCAGCTGCTGACTCTGCATTCGCAGATGAGTGTCTTACATCCGGAGATGTGAATATTGGATCAGCTAATGTTCCATTCACATCAGTAGATGTTCCACATATTGGAGATGGTCCATTGCATTCCAAAGAGTCATTGTCAGCAAGTCAACAAAATACATCCGTAGATGTTCCTGTAACTCCTGCGGATGGCACTCACAATGCAGCTGATGTACAAAATGAAAATCATTCAGCTTCCAATGATGATCAATTTGATTACTTCATAAATTCATCATCTCAGCTGGATATATCTTCATCAATGCATATGACTAACTTGGAATCATCTATTCCAGTTGAGTCCATTCCAACAAAAAGAATTCATAAGACTCATCCAATAAATAACATCATTGGAGATCTCAATGAAAGAACCACAAGAAGCCAAGGGGGAGCTGCAAACATCTGTCTTTTCACTTGTTTTCTTTGACAAGTGGTTCCTCGAAACATTACAGCTGCACTAAAAGATAATAGCTGGATTGAAGCCATGCAAGAAGAACTTTAACAATTCAGAAAGCAAAAGGTCTGGAATCTAGTTGATCTTCCTGAAGGCCAACATTTAATTGGCACAAGGTGGTTATTCAAAAATAAACTAAATGACAGAGGTATTGTTGTGAGAAACAAAGCTAGGCTGATTGCTCAAGCATATACTCAAGAAGAAGGGATAGACTATGATGAAGTTTTTGCACCAGTTGCAAGAATTGAAGCCATTAGAGTATTCCTAGCCTATGCATCATATAAGAAGTTCACTGTTTATCAAATGGATGTGAAGTGTGCCTTTTTATATGGGAAAATTGATGAAGAATTCTATGTAGCTCAACCTCCAGATTTTGAAGATCCTGAATACCCACATAAAGTATACAAGCTTGACAAAGCTTTGTATGGTCTTCCTCAGGCACCAAGGAAGTGGTATGAAACATTATCATCTTTCTTGTTCAAGCATGGATACAAAAAGGGAACTATTGATCAGGCTCTCTTTCTCAAAAGCATGGATACAAAAGGGGAACTATTGATTAGACTGTCTTTCTCAAACATGAACATCAAGACCTCTTATTGTTCAAATATATGTAGATGACATTATATTTGGATCAACAAACAAGAGACTGTGTGAAAGCTTTGAAGAGTTGATGACATCTCAGTTTCAAATGAGCTCAATGGAAGAATTAACTTTCTTTCTTAGACTACAAGTTCATCAGAAAACAGATGGCATATTCATCAATCAAGAAAAGTATATTCATCAAATATTGACGAAGTACAATCTTGCTAATACATCTTCATGCAAAACACCTGCTTCAACAATTAACAAAATTATACCTGATCCTACAGGAAAATCTATTGATCAAAGATTATATAGATCAATGATAGGATCTCTTATGTATTTAACTGCAAGCAGACCTGACATAATGTTTGCTATATGTGTTTGTGCTAGGTACCAATCAGATCTAAAAGAGTCCCAACTGAATGCTGTGAAGAGGATTTTCAGATATCTCAAAGGGAAACCAGCCCTTGGTCTATGGTATCCGAAAGATGGAGACTTCTCTCTCTACTCTTATTCAAACAGTGACTTTGGAGGATGCAACAACAATAGAAAATCCATAACTGGTGGATGTCAATTTTTAGGACCAAGACTTGTTTCATGGCAGTGCAAAAAGCAAACAAATGTATCTGTATCCACAGCTGAGGCTGAGTTCATAGCTGCTTCAGCTGGTTGCTCTCAAGTCCTTTGGTTGCAAAACCAATTACTTGATTATGGTTACAATTTCCTTCAAACTCCAATTTATATTGACAATTCAGCTGCTATGTTTATCACTGCTAATCCAGTTCAACATAGTAAATTGAAGCATATTGAAATCAGATATCATTTTTTGAAAGATTGCTCAGAAAAAAGTTTAATCAAGTTAGTCAAAGTGGATACAACAAATCAGCTTGCTGATCTATTCACTAAGGCCTTTGATTCAGTTAGATTTAATTTTCTAATTAAGTCTTTGGGCATGATTAACTTAGATTAACCATCATTAACAAAGAAAAGCATGTGTCTGTCCTTGTAAATAGTAATAAAAAAACATTCAGGAAAACATACAAAATTCTAAATATTGACTTTATTTATTGTGTTTTCTATTTCTGCATGACATATGTTTGGGAAATGATAGTACACTGTGCCTTTGCTTGCTTCTTGAGTTCTTAAATTTCTTTAAAAACTGATCAAAAGTTCTTTGATATGTAAGTAGATTCAACTTGAGTGAAGATTATACTAAGAGCATGCTTAACATAATAAAAAGGTGACTGTTTGTGGGAAACTTCATTTTGAGGATCAAGCAAGTAAGTCTTATCCTGATGTGATCAATTCATTCACCTAAGCACACTATGTAAAACACTTTATAACTTCTATCTTTGCAAATCATATTCCCTCTGTTTTGTGTGAACAAAGACCTAAGTTTATGAACACCATGGGATACATATGTATTCAATTGGTGAAAAGATCATGATCCTCATCATCCCTCTATTTTATGTAAACAAAGACCTGGGTTAAAGGCACCTCTGTTTTATGTAAGTAAAGACCTGGTGACCTGATGATGATCATATCTAAGCTCTCAAAAGAATCCATAGTGATCAACTGTATATTTACATAAGAGCTTTTGTAGCAAAGCATTTTTGAGACAACTCATATGTCTTAAGATAGAATTTTTAATTTAATGTACATAGTTTGTAAGTGTGAAAAAGTGATGAATTGACTCACAAATGGAGGACAAACTCTAATGTGAATTGAATGTGGAGCCCATAACAGTTTATCACGAATAAACATGAAAACATGATAAACAGCATGTCTAGTTGATTCCATACTCTTGTTTGGATTTAAGTGTACAAACATACTTGCAATCAGGACTAGAATCAGGTCATATTTCAACAATCAACTCAATCAGGAAGAAGTTTAGTGTCATAGTATGATCCCATTATATGTGTTTATATGCATGCACATATATTTAATTCAATTTTGTTACTTTTAGTTTATTTATTGTGTTTAATCGTTGGACAGTCATGTGCCTTTCATGCTATTTACTTCATAAATTTATGATGAATGCAATACTTTATCATTGATCACAAATTTAGGGGGAGTAGTTAATACATGAAATACATGAAACATAAAAGCTGAATTCAATGTTCCAAATTCAAATGAAGGAATTGGAACTTGAGCACTAACTTGGCTCAAGGATACATGAAGTTTTTCAAATTATATTTCGTGTGTACAAATTGTCATGAAAATAAATGAAATACATGAAACATAAAAGTTGAATTCAATGTTCCAAATTCAAATGAAGGAATTTGAACTTGAGCACTAACTTGGCTCAAGGATACATGAAGTTTTTCAAATTATATTTCGTGTGCACAAATTGTCATGAAAACAAAGCCAACAAGGTCCAATAGCAATAAATGGTTCTATCAGTTGATTAGGACCATACAATCAAAAGAAGTTTCAAACAGTGCTCTCTAAGCATCAGTAGAAGCTATAGTGTGAAACTTAATCAAGTTGAATATGCCCATCCGTAGATTGGTAAACTACGGTTGTGTTAATATTTTAAAAGTATAATCTATGTTCATAGAGTGGTAATCTATGGATAATCAAGTTATACTTCAAATTATATTTCATTTCTTGATAGTTAGGAATCCGCAGATGTTAAGCTTCCGTAGATGTCCTACGGAAGAACTGAAATCTGCGAAATAAACAAATTCTATGAAAGTTTAATAAGGAATGTGAGACCCACTTCATTAAATAAATGAAATTAATGTGTCCGAGGGAGCATAAATGATGTTTTTGACCTTAATGTTCATTATTCACTTTTTCAGAGAACTTTGACCTAAAAGAAAAACGTTCGTCAAAATCTCTCCCTCCTTTGTTCAAACATTCAAATTACCACATCAAAACATCAAACAAACTCATAAACTTGATTTCAAATTCTTGATTTGAAGGTAAAACATGTCATAATCATCAATAATGAACTGTTTGATTCATTGTCACCATTAAAACTATTCATATTCTCATATCTGTTATATTGATTCTAACCTAATCTTCTTAACTCTTATGAACAGATGACTAATCGGTTTGCTAGAGAGCATAATGTGTGTGCCTTTCTCAATGCCGATGGCCCTGTATCAGAAGGATGTCGAGATATCATCCGTTATTTAAGAAGATCTAGGCTGTTTTATGCCCTATCAGCGGAGCCTGTGATTCAGCAATCATACATTGTTGATTTCTGGAACTCGGCAAGAATAGAAAAAGAAGGAGAAGATGAGGTGATACATGCAGATATTGGGAATGAACACTTAAGAATTGATGAACAGAGCATCAGGAGAAATCTCAACTTGGGAGATATAGAGTTAGGTCATCTGGATGTATTTGAGAATGAATACATAGAAAAGATCTTCTACCTGATGGGGTATGATGGTGATTTTGATAAAGGTGAAATTAAGAAAGGGAGATTGTCTAAGCCTTACATATTCCTATGTCACACTTACCTTAAGTGCATCTCTAACAGGAAATCAGGATTAGACAGATTTTCAAGACACATCTCATCCGGAATCATTGGTATCTTTGAAGGAAGAACTTACAATTACTCAAAGTACATACTGGGATGTTTGTGTGACAATGTTAGAGTTCAAAAACCTGAGAAGATGTTCATGTTTCCAAGGTTTATGCAACTGATCATCAATGGTGAAATGCCTGGGATAGCAAGAGAAGGTGATGTGTTTGTTCAAGCACATCTGGGGAGATCTGTACTGAATAAGATAAGTGGAAAGTATGAAGGAGAAGATATGCCAATGTTTGCACATGTGGCGGATGCTAATGCCAACATTCCATCAGAACTGGTGTGGGAAGATCAGCAAGATAGTCAATCTACTGATGCTGAGCAAGACTTACCTCAACATTCCCCTCCTCAATCTCCCAGACACCACCATTATCAATCTCCACAAATCCAACCACCAGCCAGTCAAAACACCCAACCAATCTCTCCAATTCACCCTCAATGACCCATTCATCAACAACCTCTAACTCCATAAAATCTATCTCCTGAGAGTACTCATACAAAACCCATCTTAGCTACTCAATCTCAAAACTCAGTACACACTGGTGAGACTGAGTTAGTATCTCAAGCAAGTACCATTCCACTCATAATCACCAGCTCACGAACCCCAGTCATGTCTAACCAAACTGAACCAACATCTCCAATCATTGATCCTCAACAACAACAACAGCCACACCAAGAACAGGCAGATCAAGCTGTTGAGTCCTGTTCAAGCTCAGCTAGATTAGCCCCTGATGATGTAAATGTTGAAGAGATTGTTGCTGAACAACAAGAAGGAGAAGAAGAAGCCAATTATGTTGATGTGATTGCTTATCATGAAGATGATCTAAGTGAGGATGATATCCCTGTGAGTAAAAGCTACTTGGTTGCTGCGTATAACAAAATAGAGAACTGGATGAACAGCTGATAAAACAAGAAGCATCATTAAAAAGGTTGAGAGAAGATGCTCAAACTAATAATGAAGTAATTGATGCACTACATGAACTAAATAGAGAACTGAAAAAGAAGATAAGTGACCTTGAGTCAAATGCCACTACATCAAAACAATCAAAAGAATCTGCTGAGACATCAAAGCAAATAATTCAATACTCAAGAAAGAGGAGATACTTAGGGACTATAAAGAAAGAAGTGATTGATGTTGAAGAATCACCAATAAAATCAAAACCCACATCTCTAGAACACACTCCTTCAGTGGATGTCTCAACCTTAAAGCATATATCTCATGCTGAAACTGAGAGTGATGCTGAATGGGATGAGCTTACTAAAGATGAGTCTCCTAAAGAACAAAAAGAAACAAAGGCTGATGACCTACTGACCTCTATAGACATATTGGAAGAGAGGCCTGAATCAACTATGTTTTTGACCCTGATCAATCATGGGTTTCCCTATGATATGGTTGAGAGAATGAACATGACAGAAATGAAGGAAGCATTGAAGGAATTTGAGCTAGCAAGCTTTATGATCCCAGATTGCAATTATGAAACATTCACAACCTTCCAATCAATTCAGAGAATAAACAAAGAGCTAGGCCATTGTGATACAGCCAAGCTAAACAAATACAATATGACTTGTTGGTTACAAGGTCACAACTATAAAATGTGTGAGTTGAAAGGGAGGTCAGTGGGAGAGCTTAGAAGGATGATGGAGCATGTAATGAAAGTTGAGCTTGAAATTGGTGTGAAATTCCAGACTAAAGCTCCAAATCCAGCTGCTGAGCATCACAACAAAGTCCCTGCTGAGCTTGTCACTGTTGAAAGTAAAGACCAGCATAAAGGGAAAGATAAACTGATTAGAGAACAAAGAGAAGTGATACCTAGCAAAGTATGGCAACTTGGAACAACAGTCAGAGAAATAACTGAACAAAAGTCTACCTTGATAGAGTTGTTTGATCACCTCACAACTCCCAACTCTATGGAAGACAACAAGATTATGGCCTGGAAATATGATCAAGAGTGGGATTGTGCAGTCATAAAGAGATCATCTGGAAGGGTTCAGTACTTTCATGATTTAGAACAAGTCCTGTGCATGCTTGAATGTGACATCAGAGATCTACAAAGCCTAATCATCACTAACTACCTAATTCACCCAAGAGGAAGAGACTTCTCCGTAATTGTGGGTAAGTTAAAGACAAAATTCAGAGATGATGTGCTAAAAGAAGCTAGGAGAGAGGATGATGAGCACAAAAGAAGAATAGAGAGAATGAAAAGATCAAAATCCAACTCCTCTACATTGGTAGATGATGAGTTTCTAAAGAGGGTTGGATACCAAAACAGGAAGGAAGCAACTACTAAAAGCTTTGATGGTAATCAATATACATTACCCATAACTAAATGGGGATATGTTGAGAAAACAAAACAGTTAGTGCTGCTGAGGAATGCAGAGAACAAGAGAGCTGATCAAATCAGGATCGTTGATCCAGTGGAAATCAAGCTACTCCATCCCAGCTACACTTCATACTTACATGACAAATTCTTCCCAAAGCTGACTGATGAAAGAGCTCAGAATGATCTATGCCTACATGTTCATATGATTCAAGTGATTGATAAACTGCATGCCAAGGCTTACAAGAGAAGAAGATATGAGGCAGGGATTTTGAGAGGATCAAACATCAAGGAAGTGAGTGAGCTGAGGATCTCAGAGCAAGATGAGTTAGAGATAGTCCAAAACAATAATGTTTTGGAAACTCTTACAACTAAAGAAGATGTTCTGGGTCTTAGTTTTGAAACATTACAAAAGATTAGCAAAATGAAGATCAACTACAAGTATGATGATCAGAAGACTGCTGTCTCATACTTTTATAACAAAATCATAGCAAGAGTGAAGGAGCTTTCAGCTTTGAAGAACTGATTACAAGTTTCTAAGCCTAAGGGGGAGTATTGTTCGATCTAGGAATAATAGGTCTACATCATCTTGTATAGGCTTAGAACTTTAATCAATACATGTAATGAATATTCGTAATTCATTATTTTGATGCATGCTTTATGTATATAGGTTAACCCATATGTGCGTTGATTTATGTGTATGATTACAGGTATAAACATTATACTTGGTCAATTTCTGAAATTGACTAAGTGTAAGAAACATCTACGGATGAACATTATTGTTCTTCCGTAGATATCTTTCTTACAAGACATTCATCAGAAGATCTTCTACGGATGAATATGGGTATTCACTTATGAACAAACACCACACATGAAGAAACTAAAGTACCTTCGGAAGAACAAAGTAGCTGCGGAAGAACCAAACACGTACTTATATCATACAAGTGTTTCAAGTCAACAAGTCAATCACAGACTCCAAGAGATTCGCTGTTTCCATAACAGAAACACGCGTGTCTATAAATACGAGTCCTAGGTTTCACATCAAAGAAAAAGAGACGGCGACAAAAATACCATCACATCGTTTCGTACGATCAACATAAACCCTAGCAGCCGTCACATCAACACACCAAAAATCATAAACACAATCATAGCATAGAATCTTGTTAGCAATTATTATTTGATTCTTTGTAATCATTAATCAGTTTTAATGTATTACTTTTGATTCAAAACATTATTCTTTGCATATTGTTGATATCGTTTGAGCATTTATTGTTTATTTTCTCTGGCATCGATATTTATTAATTAATCAATTAAACAACGATTAATGGTAATTCCACGATCATTAATTCGAAACCAATCTAACACTGATAATTCCTGATTGCGATCCTTGGGTTCACATTTTGTACACAATTGCCCCCTCCACTTTTGCAACTTCTCCTTTTGTCATTATTCTTTTCTTAATTTCCGGGTGTTACAACATGGCTTAATGGTACTCCTGCCACAAGCACCTCCTCGGGTTGCCTTCCCCGATTTTCTACCCGCCATAAGGTCTACCTCCTATAAGATTCAAACACCAACAATGTCATTCAAGGTGATTGCTCAGATCATGAAAAGTATGATAAGTCCTTAATTATAGTGACCAAGTGTGATTTACTACTTACCTTACCCCCATGTCCTAAACACTCACTATCCTGACATCCATCAGTATTCAAATCTACTAAGCACATAAACTCAAATAGCACACGCACAAAATATTGGTTAACTTTATGAAAATTTTACCTGATGGCACGTAGCTACTTGGGCTGGGATCAATTCATTTGGTCCTATTTTCAGTTTAAGTTTAGGTTTTTAAAATATTTTACCCAATCTCTTAAACTTTGCCTCTGATACCAACTTGTAAGGCCCCGATTCCTGGAAAACCCACAGTTGGTCATTCATAGCACAATACATATTAAAAATACATTGAAATATGAAAACATTATAGCAGACAAATTTTAAAAATCCATTTCATGCATTAATAATAATTTTTGCCAAGAAATACATCATTGTCACTAAGTTCAAAAAGACATTTTAGTTGTATTATAAGACAAAATCATTGTTTCTGTATAAACACAGATGCCAGTCTTTATTTGCCAAGTAGCTCCATCCTTGTGCCATCCGCAGCAAACTCATTACCTGCCAATTGATATGCATATAAAGTTAGCGTTGCTGACCGAGTCCTAGTTTTGTTAATATATAAAAATATACATTTTGAAAGCATCCTTCAATGATCACCCATCCATAATACATAACAGTCAAATCGACTGGTAATATTCATTAAGGCTTTCATTATCTTTCTTTCTTTCATTATCTATCTCTTTCATTAACTAGGATTGCACAAAGCAATAGCCTACATCATAAGGTTGGCAACAAATTCCGTACCCTTACCAGTACACGTTTATAAGTGGTAGCTAACCCCTAATAGTTGACCCACATTGCTAGGCACGAAGCCTGCTAGGTCCTATTCATTCATTCATTAGTCAATCACAAGGATTAGACCCTAGATGTGCATCCTCATAGGCTGAAACAGCCGCACATCAGTTAAGCAAACGACAACATGATTGCGCACCTCCATTCATTTTGCTTGCAAGGCTTTTCATTCATCATAAGGGCCCAGCGGTAACTTTCATTAGGTTCCACTATCTTTCTTTTATTCCTTTATGTCCACTTTATTATGAATAATACGTATAAGATATCCATTGTCTTAATAATCACATAACACGAAATATTAGTTATTATTCATAACAGTAGCCCAAATAAGATTATAACATAACAAGGAAACATTTAACAATCATATCCCCCGTTAAAACATAAGTACTAATCAATTAAATCCCTTTCACCAAAATTCAGGATAATCCTAAGTGTTCCCAGCACATGTTTAAGATCCACAGCGGATGTACAAGTCCACAGCGGACGACCAAAGTCCATAGCGGATGAACAAGTCCACAGCGGACGACCAAAGTCCATAGCGGATGAACAAAGTCCACAGCGGACGACCAAAGTCCACAGCGGATGAACAAAGTCCACAGCGGATGACCAAAGTCCACAGAAAATGTATAAAGTATACTAAGGCATACCAGATCACTAAGGCATACTAAGGCATACAGCGGATGACTTCATAACACAAGTTTCCACAGCGGACAGTTAATGTCCACAGCGGATGACTTAAGGTTCACAACGGATTACTTAAACACTTAAGTGTCCACAGCAGACAGTTAATGTCCAGAACGGACAACACTAAATCATTCCAAGTGTCCATATCAGACAACCAATGTCCACAGCGAATAGCCATTTAACTACTTAGGTCCCACTTATGCGAATTCTAGTTCCATACAACACCTTTAAACGTATACTTAGCTTAAAACTATCAGATTCACACTTAGTATATAATAAACATCATTATTCATTCACAAAATGTCTATAAAAACATACAATTTTCTTAAAAAGTAATCTTTAACTATGGAAAACATAGTTCTGTCAAGAAACATCGTTTTAATACATATAGCAACCCCAAACAAGTAGAAAACATGTAAAAGTGGGGATCTAGAACTCACCTTAATCAGCCTTCGAGCAAACCACAAAAACCCGAGAGCAATCTGGAGTTCTATGACCTATACACACGTAAAAATACAAACTAAACACATAGAGATACATAGATCTCTGCCTAGAAGCTTAAACCCAACTTATATATGAGAAGAAATCACCTTAAATAGTACCTTTTGAAGAAATCTTCCACATTCTCACTCTAGAACCGGTGGGAGCTCCTTCTCTCTCTCTAGCTGTAAGTTTTGAAGTGCATGGGAGAGAGTATGGGCGACCATCTCTCTTTTAAACCCCTTTATAGGCCGGTTTGGCCCATGCGTACTTTTACCCCTTGCTTTTAAAATAAATATCCAATTTGCTCCTTTACTTTTCTCTTTAGAAGTTTTCAGGTGTTACAAGAGAAATAAAAAATTTCAAAAAATTATCTCAAAAACTTTCAAAATTGATAAAAAAAAAAACTACAAAACTATCTGATTTTATATTTGTACAGTTGATTGACATTTCAAAATATTAAAAACAACTATGTTAGTGTGCAACATTTATGAAATCATAAGTATATTTCAGTCAATGCAGGTATTCACATGCACAACATGCCATTGACAAGTCAGAATGAATATTTTTTATCACACCGGTGAAGAAATCATTCAATACAAGAATTAACAATATCAACACAGAAGAGCAAAAAGTCAAAAGTCAATAGAACAATAGCAGCGCAAACATCACATCAGACATCATCTATCCAAAACATTAAATTTTGACAAGTTTAAAATTTAATACGACTAATAGTATTGGTTTATTCAGGTTAAGGTAACCCAAGCATTAAATCAATGCGGTTAGTCAATTTTCAGATAATAAGTACGTCAAAAACAAAAATACAGCTAAAACTATTTAGCTGAATGCGATTGACCAAAAATACTTATGCGGGTAAGTATTGTTCATCCGCATTTGTTTTTGCGATGAACAGTGTTAATGCGGGTAATAGTGTTACTGGTATTTGAACAAAATTTTTCACTAAGTGTTGAAAGCATTAGTAAACACTAATAAACAAATGCAAAGCATAGTACTCAGTATTGATTTGGTCATCAGTATTCAACTAACGCGGACAAACAAAAATTAATGTGATTCATTATGTAGATGCTTCTTAAAGATTAACATTTAGTCTTTATGTGTCTTGTATAGTTTTTGTATAAAGCATGGAGACTGAAGATAAAAGAGAACACAAAGATAGATAAGAAGATTGAAGGCAAAGATCTGAAGACTAAAGATTGATTTTGAAGACCGAAGACAATGTCAATCTTAGGGGGAGTATTGTAGATGCTTCTTAAAGATTAACATTTAGTCTTTATGTGTCTTGTATAGTTTTTGTCATAGTATGGGGACTATTTTGTAAATATTTGTTTCTTTTGTATTGATAGTATAAATAGCATAGATAAGGTATGTGTAGGAATCTAAGATACATCTTAGAAGCACCTAAGAACGAATTGTAACTGATTTCTTTCAATACTTGTACATTCTATGTATTCTATCAATGAAACTATGAATTTTTGTGATATGTTTGCATTGAATTGATTACTTGTGTTTGTTTGATTTAATTGTCTCACGATATCATCAGAGATCGATCCATTTTGATTCTATCAAATGGTATCAGAGCTGTTGGTTCAGTGATTTGAGTTCTTCAAATTGTCAAACTTTTGAATCACTTGAATCTGTGATTGATAAGCAATTCAATCAAATAATTGTTGATTTCAGTTGTGTTTCATCATCAGAAACATGAATTGAATCACAATTTGTAGCTCAATTCATTCAAATTCATTGAATTGTTCAAAATCAGTGTTCGAACTTGTTCTTCACAGTCGAACTGATTTTTGAGTCAAAGATCGATTTGTTGTTGTTATTTAATGAAATTGAAGTTAGAGGACTGTTAATTGATTGAATTCCAACCTAATTGGAGGATTTTAGGTCAATTCATCAAGTTTGAAGGATTTCAGTTAATCTAAGCTCGTATGAATCTGTTGAAGTTGGCGCATTAGGTCATAACACTACTGAAAATTGCCTAAGCGTTAGGCGCTTGACAACTGTTTAGGCGTTTTTGCACTATTTAGGCGTTTTTGCACTATTTAGGCATTTTTGCACTGTCGGGGCGTATTACCACTGTCGGGGCGTATTACCAGTGTGGACTAGGCGCATTACAACTATTGGGGCGCATTTCATCTTGGGAGTTTTTGAGAATTATTCTAAGGCAATCCCTTAGGCGTTTCTAAGTCAACTGTTTGGGCGCTTCATCACTGTTTAGGCGCATCAACATCAACACTTAGAAATTTTTCAAAAACTTAAAAAAAAAACCAGTTTGTAAAATTCAAAATTCAAAACTTAAAACAACAAAAACAAATATTTTTCTAAAATTCAAAATTAAAAATGGTGAAATCAGAAGACTCAGAGAACAGAGTTCCTAAACTGAAGAACAGAGCTGATTTTAAGAATTGGTCACTTAGATTGAAACATCACCTCAATTCTATTGACACTGACTTATGGACGTTAATAGAAAGAGGACCTCACATTCCTATCACTTCAGATGGTCCTGATAGAGGGGTTGTCTATACTAAAGACTCTCCAGAACCATACCCTGAAGATGGATTGTAGGGTGATGATTTAAAGAAAGTTAAGAATTATATAAAAGCATATTCTCTGATGTGTAAAGGATTACCACTTGAAGTCCTAACTAGACTAGATGGATATCAAACGGGATATACCATGTATAAAGCCTTGAAGATAATTTGTGAAGGTGGTAAGGAGATTCAAGATCTCAAGAAGTAGAAACTGAAGAGGCAATTAGAGTTGTTTGAGCATTTATCTGGTGAAACTATAAACCAAATGATGAATAGATTTGTACAACTTACAACTGAGATGTCAATTGCTGGCATAAAAAATGATCTAAAAGATCTAAACTTTAGGCTTCTCAATGCTCTTCCATCTTCATGGAAGCAAACATACATTGTTAAATGAGAAATTTCCTATGGATCTTGATCTGTTGAAAGCCAAAATTGAGTCTGTTGAAATTGATGAAAGCTCAAGGAATAATGACAGAGCAGCCTCAATGTCTTAGTACAAGTATGTTGCATCTCCAGCTAGTACTGTGGAGAATGCCTTCATGGCCAAAAATGAAAGTTTACCAGAAGAAGAGGGTGATCTGTTTGTAGGGGCAGGGTTCTTTACTGATTCTTCTTATACAAGTGCACCTGCTTATACATTTTAGCCTCAACCTCAGTCTCCTCCTATGCCTTAATGTTCTAAACCTCAAACTGAGACTCCATCTGTTAACTCTACTAAATCTAGCAAAGTTAAAGATGTCATCAACATCCTATTACAGGATGAAGGGTCCAAATCTGCTTTTACTACTTTTATGGCTAGTTTTCAAGCTTATCAAGGTAGTCATTTAACTCAATTAAATTTTGTTTTGCAGGACTTATTCGAGATGGACCCAGATGACATGGAGGAAATGGATCTGAATTGGCAAATGGTGATGATGGCATACAGGACTCAGAAACACTCTTATGTCAACAGGAACTACAAGCCAAGTGCTAACAAGACTGTTGGATTTGACAACTCTAAGTTAAGGTGTTTCAACTGCAATAGTTATGGCCACTTTTCAAGAGAGTGCAAAGCTCCTAGAAACAAATGAGGGAATGGCCAATCGAGTTCAAGCAATCAGAAATTTCAACAATCATCTCAGAAGACATTCTGGAAACCATACCAAAGCTTACCAATACCTAAACTGAAAGATGAATCTAAGTCATCTGAAGAGCCTAAGAAAGCTATAGTTGTCAATATTAAAGATGGATATGATTGGAGTGCTTATGCTGAGCAATTTACTGCTGATCTAACATCCATTTATCCCTTATTGCAGAAGTTCAAGGAGAAGATTGGTCAGACGACAATGATCCAAAGGCTAAATATGATTCTGAGAATGAAGAAGAAGAATATGACTGGAGTGACAAGTCTGATCCTAAAGAGGATTCAGAAGAAGTTGCATTGATGGCAAAGTCTGATCAACCAAAGGTTGAAAATTCTAACTCCGAGACCTCTCCTCCTAAATATTTTGAAATATCATTAGAAGTAGGAAAAAAACTATGCACAAAATCTTGCTTTGAACATGTTGAATACTATAGAAATTACTCATATAAAATATGTGAAAAACTTAAGCAAGAGGAATTGATGCTTAATAAACTCAAAAATGATCACAAAGTGTCAGATGAAAAGATCATTTCTTTACAAACTTCATGGAACAAAACTTTGAAAGAACTAGGAATAGTTTCAAAACAACTTGAAGAAATGACCAAAAACTTAGAACATGAGAAAATAGCACATGCTGCTACTCAAGTTGATCTTGCTAAAGTCAAAAGTTCCAAAACAATCGTGGAACAACTGGTAAGTGAAAGAAAAGATAAACAAAAAGCAGGATTAGGTTTCACTCACGAACCAATGCCTGAATCAATAACTAACACTTTGCCAGAAAACTTTAATACACACAATCACTCTCCTGAGAATAAGGCAAAACTCAAAGCTTTCCAAAACAAGAACAAGATTTCTGATAATGAAGAAGAGAAAGCTAATGTTTAAATTTTTGAAGAAAAGGATACAGAACAGATAAAAAATGGTCATCCTTTTAAAGTCAAATCCTATGAACCAAGACCAAAAAGCAAGAAAATTTTTGTTCCAAAAGAATCTGTCCTGGAGGAAGTAAATACTAAAAATGATAACAAAAACTCCAAAACCAAAGATAAAGCTAAACAAGAAGAAGTAACATCAGAAGATTCTAACTCATATGGTCTAAATAATCATGAATTTATTAAATGGCAAAAGGACCAGAAAAAGAAAGAAAATGAAAAAGAATCATCCACTGAAGATGATCAATCTCAAGTAAAATCAAGTTCCACAAAATCAAGGAACCAGAGAATAAGAAGAAAAACGAATAAAGCTAAAAATGATCAAATTAAAGAAAAACAGACACAGACAACAAATCAAACAAATAAATTTAAACCAATAAAGTTTGTGTCTGCTGGTATGTTAAACATGAATTCAATTCAAGATGTTAAGCAAACTCCTAAGAACAAATCAACCTCTGATCTGAAACAGGTTCAGATTCTAAGTCTTCCGCTATCGTTAAACGATTTGTATATAAGGAAACAAAGAATGAAGTTCATGTTCAAAAGACAAAAAAAATGTGCAAACGAAAAATATGTCAAATCAAAAACAAAAGATTAACTTTTTGACGCCTAAACCTAAACAAGGAACAAATGTTACGTCAACATCAAAAGTTAATAAACAATTGTTTAAAACTCCACAGAGGTACTGCGAAATATGTGACATGTACAATCACAACACTGCTGAATGCTTTTTCCACAAGTACTGTCACATATGCAACATGAGAAATCACTCAACATCATAGTGCTATTTTAATAAGTACTGTACATACTGTGATGAACAGACTCACAATACTGAAAATTGTTACTTTCAAAAGAGTTCATCAAGGAAAGGATTTGCTACTTCACCAGTGAGCAAAGGTTATGTTAATCCACAATATAAAAGAAATAAAAATGTTAGGTTTCAAAGATTAACAAACCAACCTTCCTTAGGATTGAGATTTTTCAAAAGAAATGATCCAGTGAGACCAAAACAATATGTTAAAGATCAATTCATTCCAAGGTCTGTAAGAATGAATAATAAAAATTTTGAAAATAAAAGTTTTTCAAAAATTGGTCATTCAAAAAGTATGAATTTTCCAAATAATCAAAAACTTGTGAATAATAACAAAATTGGTAAATTCATTAAAAATATGCCTGATGTCAACAAACTTCATTTCAAACAATTTACAATTATTGATAAAGTTGGAAAACCCAAGACCATCTCGGCTTGGGTAGATAACTCAACTTAATTTCTTTGTTTTGCAGGTTCGCCCAAGAAGATCAATCAACACATGGTATGTGGATAGCGGCTGTAGCTGGCACATGACAGGCAATCATGCCTTATTACATGACTTTAAGTTAAAGGATGATACGCATGTCGCCTTTGGTGGTGATGAGGGAGGAAAAATTACAGGAGAAGGAACAGTATCCAATAGGATAATAAGCTTTGATAAAATCAACTACTACTCATAGTTGAACTTTAATTTGCTAAGCGTATCCCAAATTTGTGATAAATCATATTCTGTTCTTTTTGATGATTCTTTTTGTTATATTTTGAAGCCAGGTTTTCAGATTAGCAAAGACTGGGTGGTTGTTAAAGCTGTCAGGGATCGAGATGTATACAAACTGGATATGTGTCAAGTTGATCCATCTATAGAAACAACTTGTCATATTGCTCAAGTGTCAAATGATGAAAGTCAGCTTTGGCATCGACGTTTCGCATATTCCAACTTCAAGAATATGAACAAGCTCGTAGCAGGAAATCATGTTATCGGCCTTCCATCAAAGAAGTTTGCCACTACGGATCTCTGCTCAGCATGTTTAAAGGGGAAGCAACACAGAGCGTCTTATAAGCCCAAGCAGATAAACTCAAATTCCAAACCCCTTCAGATGTTGCATATGGACCTTTTTGGACCAACCAACATGAAAAGTATTGGAAGAAAATCATATTGTTTAGTTATCATTGATGACTTTACAAGATTTTCATGGGGTTTCGTTTTGAATGCTAAATCTGAAATGGCTGAACTATTAAAAGAATTCATCATAAAAGTAGAAAATCAACTTGAACAAAAAGTAAAAATAATAAGAAGTGATAATGGTATGGAATTTAAAAATGTAACTATTGACATGTTTTATGCAGAAAAAGGAATTGCTCATAAGTTCAGTGCTCGTAGAACTCCACAACAAAATGGAGTTGCTGAAAGGAAGAACAGAACTTTGATTGAGGCTAAACGATCCATGTTAGCAGATGCAAAAATTCCTATCACTTTCTCGGATGAAGCCATATCTACTGCATGTTTTGTACAGAATCATACTTTAATTATGAAAGACAAACTGAAAACTCCATATGAGTTGATGTTTGGGTGGAAACCAAACATAGATTTTCTTAAATCTTTTGGTTGTCCAGTTATGATTTTAAATTCAACTGATCAGCTAGGAAAATTTGATGCAAAGTCTGATGATGGATTTTTTGTTGGATATTCATCTGTTTCAAAAGCCTATCGAGTTTATAACTCTAGGACAAATGTTATACTTGAAACATTCAACGTTAAATTCCATGAAAACTATTTTCCATCAGTTTCAAATGGTCCAGCTTGGTTATTTGATTTAGATTCATTGTTAAACTCTTTTCAATCTAACTTGTTTGATCAATCTAACTTGTTTGATCAATCTAACTTGCTTGATTCTATAGGTGAGAAGAAATTTCAAGGAGATCTCGGTTCTTTCAGTGATGATTCATATTCTGATGATATGGATGACTCAAGCCCAGATTATCCCTTCTTTTCTTTTGTCAAAGATTCAATAATTCGATTTGATAATAATGATGATCTCTCTCAACAAGATGAATATCATTCCTTTTTAGAAAATCAAGAAGTTTCACAACCTATTCCTAATGATGGTACATTGTACAACCTGAGTCAGGATCAACATCTATTTCTAGTGATGTAGTTGATTCTGGTAATCTTGATTACTTTATCAACTCACCGAATCAAGTTCCCAATTTCAATCCACATTCTTCAAGCCTATTGCATCAGCTTTCCAACTTGAGTCAAACTAATCTGGATGTTCATGTTCAAGGGAATGAAATTCCAACATCTTGTATCTACAGGAACCATCCAACATTTCAGATTATTGCTCCATTGAATGTGAGAACTACGAGGAGTAAAACAGAACAACCAAATGTTTGTTTATACTCGTGTTTTCTTTCTCAAATTGTTCCTAAAAACGCTACCGAAGCGTTAAAGGACAATAGTTGGATTGAGGCTATGCAAGAAGAATTGTTACAGTTTCGCAAACAAGAAGTCTGGATTCTAGTGGATTTACCTGAAGGAGAAAATTCCATTGGCACAAAATGGTTGTTCAGAAACAAAACTGATGATAGAGGTGTAGTTATTAGAAATAAAGCGAGACTCATTGCACAAGGATACACTCAAGAGGAAGGAATAGATTATGATGAAGTATTTGCTCTAGTTGCAAGACTTGAATCAATTCGTGTCTTCCTGGCTTATGCATCATTCATGAAATTCAAAGTGTATCAAATGGACGTAAAAGGTGCATTCTTGTATGGACCGATCACCGATGATGTGTATGTAAAAAAACCTCCGGGTTTTGACGAATCACAATATCCACATCGTGTGTACAAGCTTAGCAAAGCTTTATATGGTCTACATCAAGCCCCTAGAATCTGGTATGAAACGTTATCACAGCACTTAATCCAACATGGATACATGCGAGGGAAAATCGATCCAACTCTGTTTATCAAGAAGGATGCTGATGATCTTTTATGTGTACAAGTGTATGTCGATGATATCATATTTGGTTCCACAAGTCCAAAATTGTGCAATGAATTCGAAGAAATTATGAAGTCTTGATTTCAAATGAGTTCTATGGGAGAAATAAATTTTTTTCTTGGACTTCAAGTTAAGCAATCTGCAGATGGTATATTCATTAACCAAGAGAAGTTTGTCGACAAGCTCTTGAAGAAATTTAAGCTGCAAGATTGTCAGTCCATCAGAACTCCAGCTGACGTAAACACCAAGATTGAGCCTGATCCGAAAGGAAAATCTATAGACCAAACTTTATACAGATCTATGATTGGTTCTTTGATGTATCTCACTACATCTAGACCAGACATAATGTATGTTGTTTGTGTCTGTGCAAGGTATCAATTAGACCCGAAGGAATCTCACTTAATTGTTGTCAAACGCATATTCAGATATCTCAAAGGAAAATCGGCCTTAGGGTTATGGTATCCTTATGAAGGAAACTTTGAGTTATATGGGTATACTGATAGTGATTATGGAGGATGTTGTCAAGATAGAAAATCTACTACGGGTGGTTGTCAGTTTTTTGGACCCAGATTAGTCTCATGGCAATGTAAGAAACAAACAAATGTCTTCGTTTCAACCGCAGAAGCTGAGTACATAGCTGCTTCAGCAGGATTACGTTTTTACTGAAGCCTTCTTACCAGGACAGTTTGAGTATTTAGTAGAGTCAATTGGTCTTATTAACCATATTTAAAAACTGGTTTTTGAGAATTTTAATTAATTGAGTCTAAATATGATCAGAACCCTCCCTTATTAAATAGGACACAGCCAGAGAACCTGTCAAAGTTAATTGCCTGATTGTATTTTTGTGTGTGCATGTTTATTCGAAAAAGTAAAGCCAAATACAAAATTAGAAAATTGAAAGAATCAAAAGATAAAAATATAAAACAAAAACTACAAAAATAGAGTCTTTATTTGTTAATTCATTATTAAGGATGAATCTGTCATTGCAATATGTGAGAAATGATAGATACATTAGTTTGATCAGTTGCATACTTCCCTTTCGACTAAAGTCTGACATTATCAGGTATGATGTGCAAGTAAGTTCATGCAATTAGACTGAAAAAGTAAATTCTTGTGATTAAACTAAATCACTCATGCATTCATGTATATCTATCTTAGCTCTAATGAGTAGTGTTGATTTCTCAAATTGATTGCTTGTTAAGACATAATCTCACACCTGATGGTGATATAAATAACCATTGAACTCTAATTATTTAATGCATCTAACACTTCTCTGTTATGAGTCATCATAGACCTGAAGTGATGAGATATCCTTTGTTGTATGTGATTACAGACCTGGATATTCTCACTGATGCAACAAGATGTCAATGTGCACAAACACCAAATGAGATCTGGTTATAGTATATGTCAGGTTAACAAGTTGAGAACAGTGTCTTCTTGCATATCTTTATGAAAATTAACCTCTCTAAGTCTAAGTGTGACTGCATAATGTCATATCTAATTGTACCTTAAACAATCCAAGAATTGAAAAACTAAGTATGCTGAATATCTTGCTAAATGCACTCATTTTTTGTCCTTAGATCTCGTGTCTCCTTTGTTGTAGAAATGTTGTCCTGGAACACACTTGATCAGGATTTATTCACTGTCTATGACTATCTATCGATTTTTTTATTTCAATGTACTGATCTTAACTAATATGATCTCACTGCAGACATTGATTCATTTGTAAATATTAGATTTTTATTCTGCTTTAATTTTGATTTTTTGCATGTTTTCTGTGTGCAGGCATATTAATATGATTAGTGTGATCTTCATGTGACAAATTCAAGAAACTTCTAAGTTTTGTTAAACTTAAAAGTTTAAGGGGAGTAAAAAGAGTTAAAAGGAAAAGTGTCTAAGAAAATTGATTTTCAAATTTCAAGATATGAAAAATCAAAATTTAATGTTTTGGATGGAAAGGATGAAGCTAAAATGTTCAAGCATGTGTGTGTTTGACATAATGTAAAAATGAACCTGAAAAATTTAAGAGGAAAAGCTTCTTGCAACATTGTTATATGAGATCATTTGTTAAAATTAGAGACTAAAATAAAGGGAAATTGTTTTTGAATAATTAAAAAAATAAAATAAAATAAAATAAAAATAAAAATAAAAATAAAAAGGTCAAAACATAAAATGATCAAAAAATAAAAATAAAAAGTTTGAAATGTCAAAAGTTCAAAATCAAGGGTCAATTATGAAAATTTTGGGTGAAAGTCAAAATTTTACTATTTAAAGTCAAAATTTGATAAATTGTTTAAATATTAGTATTGAACAGTACTAATATGTCTAAACAGTGTACAGGTGGAAGATCTAAAAATTACAAGTGTTAAGACACATGAAAGTCATCTCAAGCGCCTAAACAGTGTTAATAAGTCCAGGATTAGGAGCATGATGGTTTTTCAGAAATTATACAAGTGTTAGGCGTTTCAGACATCCTCATGCGCCTAAACAGTTGTCACAAGTCTGAAAATTGTGGTTAATGGTTGGGCGTTTTACCTTTCTAATGCGTCTAAACAGTATCCAGACTTTCAAGAATTGGGCGTATCAAGTGAAAAATACCAAGTGTGGGTGTTTCAGCAAGACTCATGCGCCTAAACAGTGCAAAAGCTCCTAAACAATGCTTATGCCTCTGAACAGTGGTCATGCGTCTAAGCCCATGCGCATAAACAGTGCTCATGCGCCTAAATATTTAGTGTGAAATTCATTATCATGCGCATAAACAGTGTTCATGCACCTAAAATTTCACTTAGTATAAAAGCAACACTTTGTGATTTCAGACATTTCATTCTCAAAACCCCTGAACACTTATAAACCCAGACACTCGATGAACCCTGATTAACTCATTTCAATAGATTCTGATCTTGTCTTACATTCAATAGTCTTTATATCAGATTCTAAATGTAAGTTTATGATCAAAATCACAGAAATTTCAGTTTAGTAGGTTGATTTGATTTGGGCGTATCGAACCTATTCGGGCGCACGAACCCTAGTTGATTGAATCTGTTAAACTTGTGAATAAAATGAGTATAATGAACTGAAATTGATGATTAAATGTTAATACAAACATGATTGCGACCTTGTTAATGCATTTAAATCTGTTTTTCATTGAACTTCAATCTGTGATGATTCTTCATCAGTTGTATGATGAAGATGAACAGTCATGTTCAAATTTTTAAAAAAAAAATTAAAAAAGAAAAATTGATTAAACAAAAAATTCATGTTACAAATCTGTTTTTGTGAGATAAATTTGATTATTAAAGTATGTATAAATCATAAACACACTAACTTGAATGATGATTTGTTCTTGAACAGAATGTTAAACACTTGGAATTTTTAAGTGCAAGTTAGTCAAAAATGTTTTAAAACATACTAATTCTTTAAATTTTAACAAACATCAATAGATTTTAATTGATAATATTCAAGTTTATAAATTTCTTGTTTTAATTTTGCAGATGGATGTATTAAAATTCAAGCCTAAACATAATATTGCTGCTTTAATGAATGAAGAATTAAGAGATGATGTGGGATATGAAGAGATAATCGGATTTTTACTAAGAACAAAGTATGTTTATGCCATGTGTTATCAGCAAATCATATATGCAAGACTAATCAAGAAGTTCTGGAACACTGCATCTGTTGAAGTTAATGATGAAGGTAGAAAAGTAGTGAGAGGATTCATTACAAACTTCAGAATGATTGACGTATCTGAAGAGTCTATAAGAGAAGCTTTAAGATTAGGACAAAATGATCCAGAGGATTTAGCTGAATTGTCATTTAATGAATGTAGAGAGACATTTATGGCAATGGGTCATCCTGATCACTTTCCTAAGAAGAAATTTTTTCAAGCAAGAGTTTATAATCACTGGAAGTTGTTATGCTATATCTTTCAACAATGTATGTCCAAAAGGAGTGCTGGATGGAACTCTTTCCCAGTAGACATAGCATCTCCTACGTAGCACTTGCAACTAATCAGAGATTTAATATGTCAAAGTGGATTCTAAATGGTTTTATGTTTAATTTGGAAAACGGAACCAGGAACAAGTACCTAATGTACCCAAGATTCTTACAGATGATTATAAATGAAGAGCATCCGGATATACATGTAGATGGTGTGAGTGGTGAAACTCTGATGCTAGAACACATGTCTGAGATTTCTTATAAGAGACTTGCTATAGTCACTGGTGCTCAAAATGTACCATTGTTTGATTATATAAGGAATGTGGCTAATGATGAAGTTGACATTACTATTGATCACTACCATTTGACAGAAGAAGAACCTATAGACCCTAATGACCTCATTGAAGAATTGCCTAATAATAATGACAATGATGATAATGATGATAATGATGATGATGAAGAGAGTTCAAGTTCTTCTGAAGATGATAGTGGTGATGATGGTGGTTATGATGGTGATGTGTTGGAAGTAGTTCATGATGATATACAAGAAGCTGAGCAAGTTACTGAAGAAGCTCATGAAGAAAGACATGATGATATAGATGAAACTGAGTCAGGTACTGAGGAAATTCATGAAGAAATTGATGAAAATGTACAAGAAATTGACCAAGTTACTGAAGAAATTCATGATGATGATACTGAAGTTAATCAAAGTGAAGAAATTGTTGGTGATAGTCAAACTATTGATGAGATAGTGAGTATGATTGAAGAGATGGTAGATACTAATGAACAGTTTGAGTTTAGTGAGAATACTCAAGAATTCGAAGTTGTTGAAACTACAATTCATAATGAATTTGTGAATGAACCTCAACAAGAAGTTAATATAACATAAGAAGTTAATTTTTAGCAGATTATTGATGTGCTGAAAGAAGAAAATTTGAAGCAACTGAAAGTGATTGAAGATTTGAAAGAAGTTATTGAGAAATTACACGAAGAATTGAAAAAGAAAGATGAAGTGATTGAAGAGTTGATAAAAAGCAAAGAAGACAATATGAAAACATTTGAGGTAATGATGAAAGATTATGATTCAATGGAAGAAAGGCTTAAGAAATTGAATGAAGAAAATGAAGTTATGAAAGAAGAATTGAAAAGGATGAAAGAAACACAAAAGTCTCCGTTTCCAGATTTGATGATTATTTCAGAGAGTAATCCGATAGATGTTGAGAAAGTTCCTATTTTAGATAAAGGAAAGAGGAAAATAAATGATATTGATGTTTCAGTGTTACCTAAATCATCATCCAAAGTTCAAAAAGTGATTGATGAACATGCAAGTATAGATGAAGAAGATTCGAGTATACAAGAAACCATTGGAGCTTTAGATGATATAGAAGCTAAATTTGATGATGAATGGTATAATGAAGTATTAGATGATGAAGATTTAGTAGAAGCAAATGTTGATGAGCATTATTCACCGATTGATATAAGCCATGATGATATACCCATTAATGTTGAAGAAAGGTATAATTATCTTATCAGAATGAAGTACAATAGATTTTTTCTTGATGGTTTAACTGTGTCTCAAATTAATGAAGAGTTTGAGAAGTGCATAGCTACTAAATCAAGTGCACCAATTGATCCGGATGAGATTATAGTGGAACACGGGGAGTGGAATCCATTACAGGAGAGCATTAATATTGAAGAACTGACTACATCTGAGTTGGATCATCCAGATCCAAATGATATGAATGTTACTACATTAAGGACATGGTTACAATCAAGAAACTATCCATGGAAGAAGCTCAAGAGGTTACAAGCCGAATCATTAAGGAATTTGGTAAGGAGCTTTCAAGAAATAGAAAAGCAGACTAATAGAATGATTATGCTTGATACTGATAATCCTCAGTATCTTGAGATCACGAAAAGAACGAGGATTCTAAAACCTTAGAAATTCAGTCTATGGCTATGAAGAGCACAGTGTATGAATGAAGGAAGGAGCTTATGAGAATGTTTCCAGAGACTGAAAGGCAAGGTTATCAAGTCTCTATGGAACAAAAGCAACTATGGAACAAGGCACGTTCAGTAGGAGATCTAGTTCGCAATGTATTGCAGAAAGGGCAATCTATTTCAGAACTACTCAATGCTGTGATTGTTCTTGATACTACAAAAGAAGTGAAGATCATCGCATGGAAATATGATGAGATTTTCGATGCATTTTTTATCAAAAGAGTTAATGCAATCTGTGGCGTTTATCATTTTTTCTCAAGTATCATACAACTTCCTGTTCAAGATCTCAAAGAGTTGAATAAATTGCCATTGATTAATCCATCTAAAGCTAAGCGTGGAGAAAACTTTATGCAATTATTGAATACAGGAATAACTCGAATGAGTTCATTTTTACAAACGAGGTATGATCAGGAAGATAAGGAATATTTTCAAACAATAAAGAAGAAGAGAAAAGGTGTTGAGAAAGACGTAGGAGAAGAAAATTTCATAGACGCATTCAGTGATCAATATTTTGAAAAAGTAACAAATCCAGGACAAAAAGTCATTGATGGAACACAGCAATCGAAACCAATCTTGAGATGGTTTTATAATTCAGATACATTTGAATTGAAGTTAGCACGAGATATGAATAATTGGGATCACAATTTGATTTCTTTATTTGGTGTTTTTGAGTTGAAGCTTTTGCATTCCGGTTATATTTCATTCTTGTCTATACAGAAGTTTGAAAAAATTGTTCCAGAAATGGTTGAGAATGACAAGAAGTATTTTCGGTCAATCATTAAAGTGATGAATGCGGCAATGGAAAGGGTATCTTTGAGAAAAGCATTGGCATATGCTAACATTATGAAGAAAAATATTAAAGATATTGAGTTCATGAGAATATCGAGCAAAGGAGTTTTAAAGATTCATTGTAAAGATAATCCAAACCCTATAGAGTGTTATGCTAACATGGATATTGCAGGTCTCTCAAAGCAAACTTTGGAAGTGATGAATAGCATGGAGATAAAGACGAATAAAGCTAAACCAGAGCAAGGAATTTTAGCTAGCAAGTTCAAGTGAGCTATTGCTAAAGCTCTGAGAGAACAAGAACTTTATAGAGAGAAGCCAGTATTCAAGACTAAAGAAGAGCCTAAAGACTTCTTTGATTTATGAAGACTGAAGACTAGAGATAAAGCATGAAGACTTAAGATAAAAGAGAAGACAAAGACAGAAGATTGAAGTCTAAAGATTGATTTTGAAGACCGAAGACAATGTCAATATTAGGGGGAGTATTTTAGATGCTTCTTAAAGATTAACATTTAGTCTTTATATGTCTTGTATAGTTTTTGTCATAGTATAGGGACTATTTTGTAAATATTTGTTCCTTTTGTATTGATAGTATAAATAGCATAGATAAGGTATGTGTAGGAATCTAAGATACATCTTAGAAGCTCCTAAGAATGAATTGTAATTGATTTCTTTCAATACTTGTACTTTCTATGCTTTCTATCAATGAAACTATGAATTTTTGTGATATGTTTGCATCGAATTGATTACTTGTGTTTGTTTGATTGAATTGTCTCACGATATCATCACAGATCGATCCATTTTGATTCTATCACATTAAGTTTGAACAAATGCAAACAATACTGTTCACCACATTTGTTTTTTCCTGTGAAGTACTGTTCATAGTATTTGTTTATGCTGACAACAGTTGATAACTTTTTGTTCAACCGCCTTAGTGTTTGAAGGTAAGAATAACTTTACGGACAAGGAATTTGTTCAACCGTATTTTTTTGCGGTGAATAGTACACAAATGCGGTTCATCATTTTAAACTCGCATTTGTTTGTCCAACAATTATTCAAAAACATTAATATTCCTCCTATTAAAACTCAAAAGCAGATCACATTTAATACTTTTCAAATCTGAGAGACTAAATAGTGTGACGAGTGTATGTAGTATCAGATATTCAAAATCATCCATTGTTCTTAGATGCAAAACAAGATTCATACCTTTTCATCTTCATATATCGATCATCTACTACAGTAGTATTAATTGAAAGGTAATTTCATACTTTTGTTCAATCGAACCGCTATAAATGACAAACCGGTGATGAACCCTACGTTTATAATTGAAGGGGATGAAAATTAATCACAAAATAACATTCATTCAGACAATAACAAACCTCTTTAAATGATTATGAACTTGATTTATTCAAAGATTAAAACAGATGAACCCTCGATGAAAAGGGGTTCTTATTCAAATGAACCGAACATGAATTAAGTGTAATAATGGTTAAAGATTGTTGTTATGAACATAATATAATAGAATAACTTGATTAACACACAAAAGAATGACAAAAATCAGTTTGATTCATATGCATGTAATGGAATAGTGAGTTATAAAAGTAATTTTGACTTTTGAAAAGTCAAACCTTGACTCATGGTTTCTAAGTCAAACTGATTAAACACAAGTTATCATCATCATGTGTTTTTCTTGGAGCAGATAATGGCTAATCTTACTTAGAGCAGAAGTCACAATATCAGTGGTTTTCTTGACCCTAATATGCCTAAACCTGCTAATCTTAAAAATATGATAAGATTTATTCTTACCAAAAGAGTAGCTCAGGCCATTACAGTGAGACAAGTGATCTATGAAAACTTCATAAGATCATTCTAGATAACCACTGAAGTCAATATGGTAGATGAGGTACCTATACTCATATGCAGAATTGATGATTAACATGTTCTAACTATCACTAAACAAACTAGGAGATAGTGTCTAAAGTTTGATGATGATATAGGCAAACAATATGAGATCAATGAAGATGAACTACTTACCTTCTTTTAAAATATTGGGTATGAAGATGGATTTGAAGGGAAGTAGATTATGAAAGAACAAATGGACTTGCAATGGAGATTTATAGTCCATTACTTCCAACATTACTTGTCCAAGAGGAAGACTAGTTGGAATGACACACCCCTCACTACTTCATCAGCCATCTATGCCTTAGCACTAACTAACCTTTCAATATGTCTTCTTATGTGTTTAATGGCATGTTATCTTACATTAGGGAAAGAAGAAGAACTATGTTGCTCATGTATCCAAGATTCATCCAGTGCTTGATCAACTAAGGTTTCCCTGATCTAGTAGGCACATGATGTAACACCCCGAATTTAATTAAAAATAAAACGAAAAGAAAAGTATCTAGAAAGAAAAGACAATGGATACAAAAGGAAGTGGGCAAAGTGCAAAAGTGCACAAACTTTATTATTTTAATAATAAAAGAGGCATGGCCGCCCCATAAAAGCAAATCTGCTTTTTGGCTCTCGGCCAAAGCAGAAAGAGGAAGAAAGAATCGGGTTTTTGGAGAAGAAGAAGGAAGAAGAAGCTGTAAAAAGGTTAGTTCTCGGGTTTATGTTCGGTTTTAGCTTAGTTTGCAGCTTGTAACCAAAGCTCTCGATGTTTTAGAAGGTTGTTCTCGGGATTTTGAAGCTGAAATCGCAGGTGGAAGTGTTTAGTTTGAAGAGCCACTTCAGGTGAGTTTCTAGAATCCCTCTTTTACAGATTTTAAATTGTTTTGGGACTATTATGCATACCGGGAAAAAGTTTTTAAAGATAACCATATGTTTCATCTTTTGTTCGATGTATGTGCTGTGGTTGTATGTTCTAGGCTTGTTTATGGTTTAGTATGGTACTTGGTAAGTTTTAGATGCCCTTACTATGTTAGATCTGTGTTTGGATGGTGTTAGAATGATGTTCGGGTGAATTTGGCAATGTTAGACATATTTCAGAATGTCCTCATGCGCCCGAGTGTTATGTGCCTAAGTGTTCTCATGCGCCCAAGGGTGGTGCGCCCGAACAGGGCTGATGCGCCCATGTCATGCGCCTAAATAGTGGCCGTGCACCTTGAAAGTATAAAAATGTGACTAAGTGTGGGCCATGCGCCTGCATAGTGCCCATGCGCCCAGAATTATTTCTGTGGCTAAGTGTTGGGACGCCCGAACAGAGCTCATGTGCCAAAATAGTGCTGATGCGCCCAAGAAGTTTTATACTTAGAATTTCTGCTAATGCACCCAAAATGTTATGTTGCGCCTAGTTTTGGACTTAGGGCTTTCTTAAAGGCTTTAAGAGGTGATGTTTGAGATAGGTCCCGTTGGGATGTGTTGGCTTATGTTTGATGCGTTCATGATGGTGTGATGATGTTTATGATGTATGGGTGTATGTGTTGTCTTTCTTCATTTAACGGTTTTCAAAACGTATGTATTATGTTTTATAATATGATATGTATGATGTATGACTTTATGTGGTATGGCTATGAATTAACGTAAAGTATTATATAACGAAGTGAAAGATAACGATAATGAAAAGTGGAACGTAATAATAGTCTTGCAAGCAAGACTGAGGTGAGTGACTGTGTGTCATAAAAGACTCGTAGGCCATGGTTGGGGTGAGTGACTATGTTGTCATAACAGACTTGTATGCCAGGCTGAGGTGAGTGACTGTGTGTCACAATAGACTTGTAAGGGGTTTAATCCATGAGATTGACCCGAAGGGAGTCCTTGTGGCTCGAAGGGAGTCCTTGTGACTCGAAGGGAGTCTTTGTGGCTCGAAGGGAGTCCTTGTGGCTCGAAGGGAGTCCTTGTGGCTCGAAGGGAGTCCTTGTGGCTTGAAGGGAGTCCTTGTGGCTCGAAGGGAGTCTTTGTGACTCGAAGGGGATCCTTGTCGCGTACCCCGGTACTGTCGGTCTTCGGACATGATTTGGGTATTGCATGAGACAGGATCCATATTGAAGTGAAAGATAATGATGAATGTATGAAATGTACGAATTGAACAATGATGAAGATAATAATAATATAATCAATGTGTACCTATGATGTGTGATCGCATACGATTACGAAGGTTATGTTTTAATGAAAGTAAAGTATTTTATTTATAAAACTAGAACTCACTCAGTGTCGTTGACTTTTTGTATGCATAATAGTTGGCAGGTATTTTGTTGATACTGAAGAGTTGCAGGCATGGATGCATACGCTACTAGGGACGTTTAGAGACTGGCATCCACATTTTGGACATGTTATTGTATTTTTGAAATGTAAATGATTTATGTAACGAGATAACATGTTCTAATTATAAATTAAAGTTATTAATTTTCGCTGCAAAGAAATGAGTATTTTAAATAATTTATGCGATGACGGTCCAGCTGTAAGCATCCCGGGAACGGGGCCTTACAAGGTGGTATCAGTGCTAAAGTTTAAGAGAATTGGGTAAATATTTTCAAAAGAACCTAATCTTAAACTGAGAATGGGACGAAAAGGAAAGGGATGCCAGTCCTAGTAGCTACGTGCCTACAGGTAAAAGTTTTAAGTAAAGGTTTTATGTATGTTAATGTTAACTGGTATTATGTGCGCATGTTATGTGGCTTGTGTGCTTTTGTGTAGATTTAGATACTAATGTAGTCAGGATAGGAAATGCTTGGGGAATGAAGAGTAAAGTAAGTGGCTAAACACAACTGGCCACTGTGATTATGGACTTACTATACTTGACATAACTTGAGCTATTACCTTGATTAACCATGTTGGTGTTTGAATCTTGTAGTGTTTTAGATGGCTGGTGGTAGGTCTTCTGAGGCTTCGCGAGGTGGAGGTCATGGTGGATGTGGTGTTAGACCGCGTGTCACGAGGAGCAGAGCTAAGACGGCTGAGACGGCTTCTGATGAGCCAGCGCTTCGTCACCAGGACGGTGAGGACGGGAGTGCTATTCTGAGAGCCTCAATGAAGGAGGCAGTGGCAGAGGAAGTCCAACAGGTCATGCAGACGATTCTACCGATTGTAGTGACTGATGTCATTAGAGCTATGAAGGAGGATGAGAAGAAGGAGAGTGAGAAGAGGAGAACTGCACGACAAGGAGGTGAAGTTAGAGGTTCTAGGGATATGGAGCAACCTAATGCTGGCATGGTTGTCTCCACTGACGATAAGGAGGATGAGGAAGCTGTGTAGGAGACTACGAAGGGATGCAGCTATGGAGCATTCCTAAGGTGTAAGCCCCCTATGTTTGATGGAAATAGGAGTGCAGCGGCTGCACAACGTTGGGTGAGAGAGATGGAAGCGGTACTTGATATCAGCGAGTGCCGCGAGGATCAGAAGATGAAGTTTGCTACCCACTCATTTGTGGATTCAGCCTTATGCTGGTGGGACAACATTGTCCAGGCTGAGGGCACCAGAGCAATCGGGAGGATGAGGTGGAAGGAGCTAAAATGGTTGGTGATCGAGGAGTTTTGACCTCATAGAGAACTTGACAAAGTTGAGAGGGAGTTCCTGTAGCTGGAGGCGGGGACGATTACTCACCAACAATACACCACAAAGTTCAACGAGATGGCAAGACTGGTGCCAGATCAGGTGACGCCTGTGTCACGAAAGATTAAAAGGTATATTCAAGGTCTGCCGGTAGATATCCGCAGACATCAGGTCGTTGCCCGGCCAAGCACGTTTAGGTCGGCGGTTGATTCAGTGGGGAGGATGTATGACTAGCGAGAGGCGGTGGCGATGATGGATGAGGAGGAAGAGCAGAGTTATGTTAAGAGTGGGAACGGAAGGCGGGATGATGATGATGGTGAATTTGAGGCGGGTGGTAAGAAGGTAAGGATGGATGATCCAAGGATGTTAACAAAGGAAGCGAGGGCATGCAAGAAATGTGGGAAGGAGCATGCAGGAGTATGTAAGCGGGGATCGAATCTCTGTTTTCAGTGTGGAAAGGAGGGCCACTTGGCGAGGGATTGTCCTGCAATAAGATGTTACAGGTGTGGTGAGAGTGGACACAGGAGCAGAGACTGCATGAAGTCAAGGGCTGGAAGCTCCGATGCAAGGAAGGAGAGCAGAAGATGAAGGTTAGAGCATTTGCCCTGGCCAGGAGGAGGCTAGAGCGGACTTCAACGTGACGTCAGGTACATTTCTGGTAAGTTAAATTTGTGCCTTGTGGTTGAATTGTGGTGCTAGTAGTAGTTTCATTTCTGCTGCCTTTGTGTTAAGTTGCACGTTAGGAGTAGGAAGATCGATGCATCCTTTGATGTAGAAATTGCTATTGGTAAGTCCACTAGGTTACCGGATGTCCTAGAGAATTGTGCGATAGTATTGAGAGAGCGCGTGTTTCCTGCTAGACTGTTCAGGACAGACATGGATGGATAGACGTACGCCTTCGGAAGGATTGGCTTGAAGCCTATGAGGAAAACACCGAGTGTTGCAACAAGGTGGTTTGAACAGCCGCGCCCGAAAAGAGTTCGATGCTGACCTACGGCGATGGAGTAATGATGAAGGCCTCGTTTTGTTAGGGAAGATCACCCGATTTTGAAAGTGAGTGAAGCTGATACTGAGGTGTAAAGAACTAATCTGAACTGTTGCTCAGGAAAGATAAGTGGCATGTCAACTGGAGCTACTCGACGTGTTAAGTGAAGTGTCCAACATTTCATGTATCTAGTCTAAGAAAGTGCTCAATAAGTGAGGATACGATCGTGCCACTTGAGAATGCCGAGATGGATGAGGGATTCAACTACGTGGAGCAACTGAGGGTCATTCATGATAGAAGGAAAAGAAGGGCTAAGGAAAATGGTGGTTCCACCTGTGCGAGTACAGTTGAGCCCAGAAGGGGACTAAGCCTACATGTAAGATCAAGGAAGAGGTGAGACAGCGTTACCCGTGACTGTTCGAGAAGCGACAGGTTTCGGGGACGAAACCTATATAAGGGGGGTGGACTGGTAACACCCTGAATTTTATTAAAAATAAAATGAAAAGAAAGTATCTAGAAAGAAAAGACAATGGATACAAAAGGAAGGGGGCAAAGTGCAAAAGTGCACAAACTTTATTATTTTAATAATAAAAGAGGCATGGCCGCCCCATAAAAGCAAATCTGCTTTTTAGCTCTCGGCCAAAGCAGAAAGAGGAAGATAGAATCGGGTTTTTGGAGAAGAAGAAGGAAGAAGAAGCTGCAAAAAGGTTAGTTCTCTGGTTTATGTTCGGTTTTAGCTTAGTTTGTTGCTTGTAACCGAAGCTCTCGATGTTTTAGAAGGTTGTTCTCGGGATTTTGAAGCTGAAATCATAGGTGGAAGTGTTTAGTTTGAAGAGCTACTTCAGGTGAGTTTCTAGAATCCCTCTTTTACAGATTTTAAAGTGTTTTGGGGCTATTATGCATACCGGGAAAAGTTTTTAAAGATAACCGTATGTTTCATCTTTTGTTCGGTGTATGTGCCGTGGTTGTATGTTCTATGCTTGTTTATGGTTTAGTATGGTGCTTGGTAAGTTTTAGATGCCCTTAGTATGTTAGATCTGTGTTTGGATGGTGTTAGAATGACGTTCGGGTGAATTTGGCAGTGTTAGACATATTTTAGAATGTCCTCATGCGTCCAAGTGTTATGTGCCTAAGTGTTCTCATGCGCCCAAGGGTGGTGCGCCCGAACAGGGCTGATGCGCCCATGTCATGAGCCTGAATAGTGGCCGTGCACCCAGAAAGTATAAAAATGTGACTAAGTGTGGGCCATGCGCCTGCATAGTGCCATGCGCCCAGGAAGTGTGAAATTGGCTAAGGGTGGGTCATGCGCCTGAACAATGGTTCATGCGCACAGAAAGTGAAAACGGCTAAGTGTGGGCCATGCGCCTACATAGTGCCAATGCGCCCAGAATTGTTTCTGTGGCTAAGTGTTGGGACGCCCGAACAGGGCTCATGCTCCCAAATTGTGCTGATGCGCCCAAGAAGTTTTATACTTAGAATTTTCTGCTGATGCGCCCAGAATGTTATGTTGCGCCTAGTTTTGGAGTTAGGGATTTCTTAAAGGCTTTAAGTGGTGATGTTTGAGATAGGTCCCGTTGGGATGTTTTGGCTTACGTTTGATGTGTGCATGATGGTGTGATGATGTTTATGATGTATGGGTGTATGTGTTGTCTTTATTTGCTTAACGGTTTTCAAAACGTATGTATTATGTTTTATAATACGTTATGTATGATGTATGACTTTACGTGGTATGGCTATGAATGAATGTAAAGTATTATATAACGAAGTGAAAGATAACGATAATGAAAAGTGGAACGTAATAATAGTCTTGCAAGCAAGACTGAGGTGAGTGACTTTGTTTCACAAAAGACTCGTAGGCCATGGTTGGGGTGAGTGACTGTGTTGTCACAATAGAATTGTATGCCAGGCAGAGGTGAGTGACTATGTCACAATAGACTCGTAAGGGGTTTAATCCATGAGATTGACCCGAAGGGAGTCCTTGTGGCTCGAAGGGAGTCTTTGTGACTCGAAGGGAGTCTTTGTGGCTCGAAGGGAGTCCTTGTGGCTCGAAGGGAGTCCTTGTGGCTCGAAGGGAGTCTTTGTGACTCGAAGGGGATCCTTGTCACGTACCCCGGTACTGTCAGTCTTCGGACATGAGTCGGGTATTGCATGAGACAGGATCCATATTAAAGTGAAAGATAATGATGAATGTATGAAATGTACGAATTGAACAATGATGAAGATAATAATAATATTATCAATGTGTACGTATGATGTGTGATCGCATACGATTCCGAAGGTTATGTTTTAACGAAAGTAAATTATTTTATTTATAAAACTAGAACTCACTCAGCGTCGCTGACTTTTTGTATGCATAATAGTTGGCAGGTATTTTGTTGATGCTGAGGAGTTGCAGGCATGGATGCATATGCTACTAGGGACGTTTTGAGACTGGCATCCACATTTTGGACATGTTATTGTATTTTTTAAATGTAAATGATTTATGTAATGAGATAACATGTTCTAATTATAAATGAAAGTTATTAATTTCCACTGAAAAGAAATGAATATTTTAAATAATTTACGCAATGACGGTCCAGCTGTAAGCGTCCCGGTAACGGGGCCTTACACATGACCTGTGGTGAATCTAGCTCATCATAATACCAAGTCCTATGGATACATCAAGAAGAAAGACCCAAGGAATTATTATAGTGATTATTACTATCCACTATTGCCTTGGATGCTTAAACAAATTGGTCAAGGAAATGTTAAAGGGGGAGAGGAATGAAAAAAAGAACAAAAACAACAACAAGAAGAAAAACAAGAAGAACAGGCCAAACATTAGGCTGAAGAAGTTGTTCAAGCTCAAGAAGCCGTACATGATATGCTTGAAGAACAAGAACTTATAGATGAATGTAAGGGAGGAATGTCACCACATGTTGCCGAAGGTGGTGATCTTCATATTGCTTCTCCTGATCAAGCACCATCTACCATTCCATCTCTATTACATATATCTCCTGCTGCTCTTGCTGAATCAGCTTGTCCTAGTGAATCCACTAGTTCCACTAATAGTTTTGAATCATCTCCGAATGAGGAGGAACAACCCATCATTAAAGAACAAGAAAGAAGACAGCAGACTTCTGATACTTACCATCTAAACCCACTCAAGAATCAATTGGTCAAGTACAAGCTCAACAGTCTAGTGAGTCTGATAGAGATGAGGTTATTTTTTAGCTTCAGCTCAAAATAAATAGAATGGAGAATATTAAGAGAACGAAGGACAAGGTTATTGCTGATAGGACTGGTGAATTGATCTTGAAAGACAACAAGATCAAGGAATTACGTCTACAATTGAAAAGATAAGAGATAAGAATGATGAGTATGTTGAGAATGCTAACATCCAAACCATTGTTATGGATGATCAAGATAGACTTATAAATGCACAACCTGAGAAGATAGTTGAGTTGGAGAAGAAGGTTGATGATATCACTCAAAGACTAAGTCTACTTGAAGACATGCTTATCAAGAAAGAGAAATATAAGGAGAGAAAAGACAAAGATACTGACAAAGATGAGTTTGATGACATCTATAATTCTAATGATGATAATGATGGGGATTAAGGAGGTGATGATAGATCTCCTAAGAGGAAATAGACATAACAACAAAAAAATATGCCTACAAAATAACCAAGTGCATCCAGGATGCCTTTAGAGGAAGAATCTCTTGCCATGGTTACTTACACAACTCCTATCTCAAGTCAAACTGAAGTGGAGGTTATCATGAGCACTTCTATGGAAGAACTTGATGCTTATTCTTCTAGTGATTTCTTCATTGATGAAGACATTCTAAGATCATCAAAGAAGCCAGTGTCCCTACAGAACCATTTGTATTTATTCTTTAACAACCTAGCATCTTTAAGAGAGAGATTCAAATGCAAATGATTCCTATTGTAACTCTAACTGGGGAGCAAAAGGAAGTCATTGAGAGTTTTTTGAGGAATTCACAACCAAAGCACAAGAAGAATAAAGAGTAGTATCTGAGACTACTAATCCTGCTAAACTGATTGAGGTTGTTCATTTGAAGTACATACATATTCAAGGAGAAGAAAGTATTTAGCTGAGAAGGCAAAAGGAAAGAACCCAGTGATTGAAAAGGATGCTCCTAAGCCCAAAACAATGAAAAGTGAAGATAAACTAAGCATGGTTGCTATTGCACAATTTATGAAAGAGCATACACAAGCTACTTAGCAAAGAGCCATTAAACAACATATTATAAGCTTAGAATAAGGAGAAATTAAGGGAGGCTACCCTCTTGAGGAAGGGGTGTATGATGAGCCTAAATTCCAAGAGAGTCCTCCTAGAAAAGAATCAATAGTTGAAGGATATGATGTTGATCATGCTTTCAACATGACTTCAGAGGCTATGACTAAAGAGATTAGAAAGGTGGAGAGATTACTTGATCTAATAGTAGAAACAAAGTATGAGTTGAGGAAAAGACAACAACTCAAGAAGGGCAAAGCTAAAGCTATTTTCTTCTCTACTGTTGCACCACCTCCTTCATGGCAACTACCAGTTCATTATCCATTTCCTGGTCCCTACAAGATGACTGACATGGAAATGTAGGACTTTCTTGCTAGAAATGGATTTAGCAAAGGAAAGTTGGGTCCAATGAAGACCAACTCTCTTAGAGCTTCTATGCTCCGAATCATCAATGATTTCAAAGACAAGAAGAGACTTGTTAAAGAAGAGGTTGTCCAATGTCAGTCTAGTCAAAGAAGATCTACTTAACAAGTACAAGTTACTGGAGCTGATCATGATTCACCGACACCTTTCTTAAGAAAACAATCAAAGTGGTTCAAGCTACTATCTCAGCTGCAATTACAAGAAGGATTGACCACTTCTGAGATACTCTAAGGTGTTTGAGCTCTCAAAGGCAAAGTGGATGTAAAGATTATTACCTGGAAGTATGATTTGATTTGAACATTTTCATCGTCAAAAGAATTTCAGGCTAGTTTAATTCTTCACAGAATATACTAATCTAGTAAACACCCTAACGATCCATGACCTGAAAGAACTTCCTGACTTGGAATTCATCAACGATGCTGCCATGTCAAGGGGATATCAATTTAAGGATATTTTGATGATGTTTAAAAGAACAAACAACATCAAAGTCCTTAAGGAAATATGCATGAGAAAAGACAGACCTTTCAGAAATCCCTTTGAGAAGCAGAAGAAGAAAAAGACAATTGAAAATTTGGTAGGCCCAAATGGGAACATAAAGCCAACTAAGGAGTTGAAGAGAAAAAGAGTAGCTGGTACTCATCAGCCAATGCTAATCTCTAATGTCAAGTATGATAAAGTGACATATGAGTTGGTGAATAAGAGAGGATGGCATGGGAAAGTTAGCCTAGAAATAAGACTGTTTAGTGCTTATGAAGTGTGGCTGCTAGATGAATCATATATTCACTATATGTTCACTAGACACTTTAAAAGCCCCACCAACAAGCTGAGGGAGGATAATCTACTGTTCTTCCTAAAGTGCGTAAGGATCTTAAGGATTGCCTATGATAGGATTAACAGAAAGAGAGAAGCCAAGAGAAGAAAAATAGTTCCTCTCAACTTTGATAATATAGTAAACTTAGAGATCAATACTTCAGGAGAGTTTGTTATTCACAGAGATGGTTTATCAACCATTGCCATGTATGATCTGTAGTCATTGAAGCAAGTGCCTATTGATGCTCGTTAGAGGATGAGAGAACTTACGATCCATGTGCTTGATAGAACCAGGGTTAATGAGGCCAAACAGCTTTAGACAATGATTAACTTTGTTATGGACCCTACTAATCCTAAATTTCATTATTAGCCAACTGAAGAAAAAACACTAGAAGCTCCGACAACAACATCAACAGCAGCTCTATCAACAGTACAAGCAGCAAAACAACAATTGCATCAGCTTCAACCCCCATTACAGTCTAAGCATCCACATGACAACAACAACAACAAGCAACATCTAAAGATCCACCAGAATCTTCACATCTTCCATCACCTAAACACACTTGAATTACTTAGGTTGTCTAATACTTAGGGGGAGTATTGTTGGACCCTAAAAGGATCAATCATGCCGATTCAAGCAGTGATGAAATTTGTTCTGGTTGGAAATAAACAAGTGTGGATTTCAAGGAATGAAGATATGCAGACAAGAAGAAAAGGCTAACTATGTTCAATCGCCTTAGTCTTTATGGGTGAACAAAGACAAATACGGATGAGCATTTGTTTACCCGCATAGACTAATACGGGTGAACACAAACAAATACTTATGCCTAAGTAAAACAAATGTGCACAAGACTTGTACATCCACAAAGACAAATGCAGATGTATAAAGAACAAATGCGAGTGAAGAAAAACATATGCAGATACTGTTATTTTGTACCTTGTACATAGTATTCCTAGATTATATGTTAGGGTATAAAGTCATTGTACACGTCATAGTATCTGATGTATAAATAGATAATGTTTTTACCCTTTTTGTAACTCTTACACCCTTATTACACAGAAACCCTGATTGTAATATTGATTGCTTATAATCAATATACAACGAACATTATTAGTATTTCTGATTGTCTTGATCGTTAATTATTGTATTTCTAATACAATCATCATAGAAATCATTCAATATATTCAATCCTCGGTGATTATTGCCCAGTCAATTGCTACATGCCTCGTCATTTAAATTTACATGTATGATCATTTGTAAACATAAATGTATGTATACGTACCTAATATGCTTACATACACGTACTAGGAACCTTGTAACTTTCTTAATCATGTAGCTGTATTGGTACATATACGTATCATGCATTCTTCAAGTATTAAACATAAAATTAAAAAGCATGCCAGAGTTCTATTACATATTAGTGCATGTCTAATTAGTTATATTTACATGTATGATGTTTTGTTAACAAAATCTTACTTATACGTATTTAATTTGTTAAGTATATATTCTAGTCAACCTTTGTTATGTCATACACATATACGTACAAATTACATATTATTTAATTCCTAACCTATTACATAATTGGTCTAGTCACCTTTCATAAAGTCATCCACATAAAAAAGTATGTAACTATAATAATACATATACAGACCAGTTGTCTTTGAACACTAACACTTACAGTTTTGATATACGTAACAACAGTGTTACATGCACAGACCAAAGATCTGTTTATATTAAAATAGTTTAGTAGGTTACTTACCTTAATGTTCTGGCAACCTATCTAACTTCTACATCACTCCTGTTATAACAATAAAATTACAACTAAGACTTCTTAATTATAAAACCTTTAGTGTCACAAATATGCATCTTAATACCAATATTAGATGGGATACCATCTACATTAAGCCTTAATAACCCCTCAAAGCTTATGCTAACTACGACCTCTTTTTGCTTTTTATTTAACCGTGGCACTACCATGAAAAATTTCCTGAGTGACGATCGGTACGTATGTCAAACCATTTCCTTTGTACGCTAACCCTTTTTTCATCTCCTTTTTAACTTTACCTTCGTTAACACCTTCACATTCAACAAGATTATAAACTACACTTAAACGATGCATCATTCTTTTATAAATAATAACTTATTACATAAATACATATTAATTTTAAATGTTAAGAAATGATATTACCTCTACTACTGATCTTTCTTTTTCTTGTTTTTCCTTTCCATTGTATCTGGTTCATTTGTACCCAATGTAACTTTAGCATAACCAATAATATCTAATTTACCTGTGCCAAAACAATATATTATTTAGTTAAATGTATGTAGTATTGAAAATTTGTTCAACATATTGCACCTTCCTCTGTAAAAAATGATATTTATGTATACCACGTTTCTTCTTAGATACACTTTTTATTCATCTATGCCGAACAACATGTGTTGAATGACTGCCAATCAGCATATGCTAAACAACTGCCAATCAGCACTTATCTAATGTGCTATTGATCGACTACTGATGATCAGCGCTAAACTCCATGAGCTGCTGTTACACAAGGCAAGACTGTCTGTACCGACGGCTATTGTGTTCTACCTTTCGAAGAAAACATAGTACTGAAGCTGCATAACTCTGATGTGCCGATTATCTGTCTTGCTGTACATTTTGAACATAGAATAGTTTATTCTTATTATTTAGATTTCATAGTATAAACACCTCAAACTTGTATAGTAGAGGTAAGCTAGTTAAGCCACTTGTGTATCTACTGAATATTACTCTTTGTACTTAGTTTTGATTAATCAAGTAAATACTTTGAAAGAACAACTTGTGTACTTATCATTACTTAAAGTATTTATGTTTGTCAGTAAGTTGTTAACCTAGATTCCGTATTTGTTAACTTTTTATGAAATAGAAGAGTCTTGTTATTCCATAACCCTGATCCAACAAGTGGTATCAGAGCTTCAGCTCTTGATTTTCTTGAAGTCAACTCCCAACAAATCACTTATTTGCTTTTAATCAAACTATCAAACACCACACTCCTTAATACCCATTTATCCTTTCAAAATGACTGTTGTAACCATCTCAAGTAAGCATGACTTAGAGAATGGAACTCAGACCAAACCCGTAATCTTCACACCATATGACTATGATACTTGGCAAAATCAAAATGGAAGATTTTCTAAGGATTCAAGATTTGAGACTATGGCTCTCTATTCTAAATAGACCATATGTCTCCATGGTTCAAGCTGTTGTGAAGGTGGAGTCATGATCCCCAAACATCTCACAAAGTACTCAGATGAAGATCTTAAGATGATGGATGTGGATTCAAAGGCTCTATGGCTGATCAAAATGAGCATACCAAATAGCATCATCCATGGCTTTAAGATATTCAAAACTACACTGAAGTTGTTGGAAGCATTGAAGGCTAGATTTGATGCAACTGAATACATGAAGGAGAACAAAAGAGATGTCTTGAAGTAGAAGTTTGAAAACTTTGGTTTCACTAGGGGTGAAACTATGACGGCCACATATCTTAGATATGTCAAACTGCTACACTCTCTAAATGAAGCTAGAGTGAAGATGGAAAATAGTGATGTTTTCATAAAGTTCTTAAGGACCTGCCTAATATATGGACAGTTTACATTATGTCCATCAGAAGAATTGAGAATGTGAAGACAATGACTCTTGAGGACTTATACGACATCCCGAGTGTTTATTAGATAGAAATGGATGCAGATGTAGAATCACTTTGCAGATATTCAAACCCCTCAAAGTTATTAGCTCTTATTGCACCTATTCATAAACCTTTTAACTCCCACCCTCACTCGCAAGACAACCAAATTCCTATGGGGAATCATCAAGTACCAATGATCACCTACTCTGAATCTCTAATTGCTGAATCTCAACCATCACCATCTTTCAGCAGATGGAATCAGCAGAGCTCACCATCTTTTTCACCAACCAACTCTTCAAACTCAGCCTTTTTTAGTGAACAAGCTAACTTCCTCCAACTCTCTTAAAAAGATCTTATATGCATCCATTCAGATGATCTCAAGGAAATGGATAATAGTTATCAAATAGCCATGATTTCCTTCAGAGCTAAGTAGTTTTAGCAAAGAACAGGAAGAAAGTTCCTAAGATAGGGAAAATTAGGTTTTGAATTGGACAAGAGCATAGTAAAGTGTTTCAACTTTAACCAGCTGGAACATTTTTCCAAACAATGCAAAGCACCCAAGTCAAATCCATCTCCCCCAAGTTCATCAAACATCAAAATAACTCCAAACTATCAAAGTCCCTCTACTTCTACCAGCCAAAGACATACAACAGATGTAGCCTTAGGAGAAGAGCTTCCAAGTAGAAGATGTCACTCATATCATTAATGCACTCATGGCTGGACACTCAACCTCCTCACCTCAGGTAAATTCTAAACCCTGTTGTACACCTGAGTACATTACTAAGGTAAACTTATATAGAAATCATAATTTGGATAACACGAATGATGTTGAATAAATCAATATTCTTAAAATAGATTTTAAGAAAAATTATCAAGTTCAAAATGAAAAGATAATAGAGCTAGAAAAGATTGTTTCACAACTAAAACATGAACAAACCAACGTGGAGACCCAAATTGATGATCTCTTGAGCAGATTGAAACCAGCATAATATGATTTATCTATAACTAAAACATATGCTAGTAAATACAATGTTCAAACTGAAAAGTTTGAAAAATAGCTTGTTTTTACAAAAAACTCCCAAAGTTGTATCAAACCAAGAAAGGTTTAGGGTGTAATATTATGGAACCACCAATGACATACACTCCCACATATATCCCTAAGTGGAATCTGGAGTTAAAGGAGCAAATATCTGCCAAACCAACCTATATAAGGTCATCTTCTAAAAATGATAAGACATCAACGAAGGAAGAGAAAAAGGGAGTAGTTGAAGAAGTAGATTAAGAAGAAGAGAAAAGAGAAAACGAAGAGGATGAAAGGGAGAAGAGGAGGGAAGAACTCAAGGCTAAGGCAAAGAATGATGTGATTTGGAAGATGTAGTTTGTGAAAGAAAACTCATCATCCTAAGTCAACCGGCTGCCTATTACGTCAAACCCCTCCATCAAGACAAAGCTTCAACCAAAGCACAACTGTAACAAGAAGACTCTTAAGAGAAGTTGGTGTGCTCAAACCTCAAACTCTTTAGAAGTGAGACCCCAACCATATATTCAAAGGTCTATATCTGAAGCAATGAAAATCCCCAACAAGATGTTCATAAACAAGAAGATAGATCTAACCACCCATGCTGATCACAATATAAATAAAAAGATAGGTGGAAGCCAGCTGATGAGATCTTTAGGAAAAAAGGCAAAAACTAAAGACTTCATTGACCATGAGCTGATAAAAAGAGGTAACAAAGAGGAGATGAAATAGGTGCTATAAGAGATCAGGAAAAAGATCAAGTTAGCTAAGAAGTAGATAAATATCACATGCCTAATGTGTAGGGAAGACCGTATATTTAAAAAAAAAAGGTAAATACAATCCCCTAGCACACTACTATGGCACTTACAACTGAAATAGCTCAGAAGTTCAAGGATTATAGGAGGGCTAAAGATTTATGGGATGCAATGGAAGAACAGATTATTGGGAACAAGGATATGAGGGAAGGCAGGAAAGATATGCTGAACCAAGAGTTTAACATGTTTAATCATATACCAGGAAACCTTGGAGGCTCAAATGTCAAGGTTTGTGAAGCTGATAACCAAAATGAAAAGTGCATGAATCATACGTGAGAACATCTCAGTGAACAAGAACCTGTTAAACTTACTACCTTACAGCTGGAACAATAATTGCACTACTATCAAGAGAACCAAGGATTTATTCACCTTATCCCTCAGTGATCTGATCTCCACTATTAAATCTTATGACAGGGATAATAAGCAGAGAGCTGCTACTACATCAACATGATGGGAGCTGAAGCATCCACATTATATTCTAAGATAGCTAGTAATCCAAACTATTATGTTAGTTACTCCCAGTTATGTCAACAACAATAATCAACAATTCCATCTCATTCAAAATTCATAGATCCATCTTTGCCTCAGTTCCAAGCTTCAGAAAAAGTCAAGCTCAAGCTCCACCGCAACCCCCTATCTACACACAAAGTCAACCCACTCAACCTTCAGAAAAAGCATTTGTTGTAAATCCTCAACCTAATCGGCAAACCATTCAGATAGCAGAAGAGCATCTGGCTCTATTTACCTCATTATGAATAGTTATGAAGCTCTCTCTGCAGGAAGACTCAATGCACCCAACATCTTGGTTGATGACTTACAACAAGTCAATCTTGATGATGTTGAAGAAAATGATATTAAATATCAAATGGCCATGGTGGTGTACTAGGCAAAGAATTTTGCAAGAAGAACGGGAAGAAAAGTGTTTGGATTAAACAATTCTAGGAAGATTGGGTTTGACAAATCAAGCTTGAGATGTTATAAGTATGACAAACCTGGTCACTTTGCTAGAGAATGTACAGAAAGCAAATCTAATCAAGCAGAAAGTGGGAAGAAAAATTGGTAACTGTGGAGGTAGAGACAAAAGGAGACAATGCTAGCTCATCTAACAACAAAGCACTAGTTTCTTAAACTGACGGAGAATACAACTAGTTAGATCAAATGGAGATACTAGATATCAAACTTTCCATTGCTTTTTTGGCAGAGATTCAAACTGTTGAAGAGCATGTTAAAGACAATATTCTAGCTGAGTTCGTATTAAATGATCTGTTGAATGGTGTTTTTGAAGAAGAAAATGAGGTTGAATCTGAGAAGGTTAAGGAGAAAAGAGTTGAAAAAAATGAATGTTAGTGAAGTGGAGGCTGAAAGTGAGATTAATGAAATAGCTGACTACTCCATCTAAATTAAACATTGTTGAAGAAAAGGATAATGAAGAAAAGAAAGCAAAGACTATTGAGTTTACTCCAGTCAAGAATGATGAATTTGAAAAGGCTGTTGAGTTCACTCCGGACAAGATTAAGGAAACTCAAAATGATGTTAAGTTTACTCCGGCATCTGCTTGTGATAAAAGTAAAAATGTTGTTGAGACAACTCCGGCAACAAAAGTAGAAGAAAAGATTGTTTTGAAAGCCTTCATGGTAAACATCTTACCTGAAGTGAAGAAAAGAGATGAAGAAAAGGAAGAGGTATTTTCTAATCTTTGTTCAACTACTTGTTCAGAAAAGCTACAAAGATATAGAGTTCACAACGAACGCTTGATCTTAGAAGTTGAAAAACTTCAATATCAAGCTCGTAAATATAAAACTGATGATAAAATTTTTAAAGAAAAGATAGATGGCTTAAACAAATTGATTTATCAATCAAAATTAAATCTTCATGATAAAGATTGTAACACAAAAGATTTAACAACACGTAAGAATAAACTATCTTTAGAAATCTATAAACTTAACAGTGAACTCTTATCTGCTAAATTGATTGTTGAAAAATTTGAGTTGTCATCAAACATGGTTGAAGGTATAATCAAGTCTCAAATGACATAGAAAATCAATGGTGGTAAAGGTGGAGTTGGTTATTCTAATATTGCACCACCCATTAATCATGATTATACATGTTTGCCTTCATCAAATACGACTCCTGATGAAGAGACCTATGTATTAGGTTTTCAACCAAAGTCAGACTTAACACCTTCAGTCAATATTTCACTGACTGCTGACCTTATTATAAAAAATGAAATTAAAATTAATCATGACAACTCTTTTGCAGAAAGTGTGAAGAAGGATGGGTTGGTTGAAGATTGGGAAAGTGATGATTAATTAGATTTTCAGGAAAATAAAAATTGTAATGAAAAATCTTCACGTAATTCATCATCAGTTATTAATGAAAGTTCGGAAATTTTTAGTGCCACAAATGTTTGTTCAAAAATGTCAAACAAAGAAAAGAAACTGAAATCAAAAATAGATTTTATGGCCAAAGAAAGAAAAAGAGTCGCAACACCCGTATTGGACTTGAAAACTAATTTCAAGAATAGATTTGTTTAAAAGCGCAACATTGATATGGAAGATCATATTTTAAAAGAAACCAATGCCAGTTTCATTAAAAATAAACTTTCTTTCATTGCTAACTCTATGAAACAAGATGTTTGGAGAACAAGTATCAAAGACACTGGTCCAATCCCAGTAACTACGACTCAAAAGGCTAAAGCTACAGTTCATGCCACATCGGCTTCAAATGTGAATGAAAAGGCTAAAACAGATACCTCAATTCTTCCGGCATCATCTCGAACAATCCATAACGAGAAAAAGAATGGAGAGACTACTAAAGAATCCCAAGGGCAAGGACATACTAAGGCTAGATTCTATGATAACTATGGAAGCTATCATAAACAGTTTGTGCAAAATACTCAAGCGTCAAATACATATCATAAAATGTGTTGTTATGTGTGTGGCAAGCCAAATCATAAGGCTAGAAATTGTCATTATCAACATCAATTGTCAAGCAAACAAAGATTTCATAATCAAATTCACAGAATAGAAAACATTTCTTTCTAATTGCAAAATTCAAAAGGAATTCAAATTAGTCAAAATCCTTTGTTAATAACGATAATGATTTGAATAAAGAAAAGTCAAATGTGAATTCTGTACAAGTTGATGATAGCACTTGTACTTTAAAGAAAATTCACCTTTGACATCCTCAATTCAAGATATTTTTACTGATGAAGTTGGATCTATCACTTCTCTAGCAAAAGGAATATCTTCAGATATGCCTTCTTCTTCAAATGTTGCAGCTGCTCCACATACTATTTCTGAATCTGATTTATCCTATTCTGATCCATTTGTTGAACAAGCTTCATAAAATTCTGATCAGAGTTCTTCTTCTACACAAGTTGATCCAATTGATACAATTCAGGTACCATTTGAAGATTTATCTATTGATAATGATAATCTTCAAGAGGAAGATATTGTTTATCAACCTAAAGGAGGGAACACTATTAAAGAACCAGTTGGTCACATGTCTAATTTAAATGAAGTTATTTCTGAAGATGTCATTCCACAGCTGAGAATTTATAAAGACCATCCAACTGAAGCAATCATTGGTCCGTTATCCTAGGGTGTCCGAACACGAAGCCAATCGGGAACAATAAATACATGTTTGAATTCATGTTTTATATCTCAAATTGTGCTAAAGAATGTTGAAATGGCATTAAAAGAAAATAGTTGGGTAGAGGCTATGCAAGATGAATTAATGCAATTTAAAAAGGTAAATGTCTGGCATCTGTGTGAACTGCCAAAAGGTAAATTGCCAATTTGTGCGAAATGGATTTTTAAGAACAAAACGGATGAAAAAGATGTGATTGTTCGCAATAAGGCCAGACTTGTTGTTCAAGGATTCTATCAAACTGAAGGTCTTGATTATGAAGAAGTATACGCTCCTGTTGCAAGACTAGAAGTTATATTCATTTTTCTGGCATATGCTTCATACAAGATTTCATAGTGTATCAAATGGATGTTAAAACTGTTTTCTTGTACGACGAGATGAAATAAGAAACTTATGTTTGTTAACCACCTGGTTTTGGAGATCCAGATCATCCGGAATATGTATATAAGTTAGACAAAGCACTTTATGGCTTACATCAACCACCTCGAGCTTGGTAGGCCACTCTTACTGAACATTTGCTTGCCAATTGTTATACACGAGGTGCAATTGATCAAACTTTATTTTTACGGAAGATTGGAGATGATCTTATTCTCGTTCAAGTTTATGTTGATGATATTATTATTGGATCTACCAATGATGATTTGTGCAAGGAATTTAAAGTGGTGATGAAGAAGAAATTTGAGATGAGTTCTTTTGGAGAAATGTCATTTTTCTTGGGTATCCAACTTAAACAAGATGATACGGGAATACTGATTCATCAAGAAAAATATGTTCACAGTATTCTTGAAAATACAAATTTCAAGACTCCAAGATTTCTTCCACTCCTATGTCTTCTCGTCCTACTTTAACTCCAGATTTCACGGGAGAAAACGTTGATCAGCACATGTATCAATCAATGATTGGCTCTCTGATGTATCTCACTGCTAGCAGACCAGACATCATGTTTCTTGTTTGTCAGTGTGCACGTTATCAGAGTAATTCAAAGGAATCTCACATGAAAGCTGTCAAGCGGATTTTCAAGTACCTCAAGGCCAACACTAGGCCTTTGGTATCCTAAAAATTTTGATTTCAATTTATATGCTTATACTGACAGTGATTATGCAGGATGTAACTTGGACAGGAAATCAACCACCGGTGGCTGTCAATTTCTTGGAAACAAATTGATTTCATGGCAATGCAAGAAGTAGCAGACAGTATCCACATCCACTGTAGAAGCTGAATATATGGATGAATCAAGTTATTGTTCACAGATTTTTTGGATTCAACAACAACTTCTTGATTATGGCCTTAATTTTTATGACACTAAAATTTTATGTGACAACACTGTAGTGTTAAACATAGTGAAGAATCTGATTCAACATTCAAAGACAAAGCACATCGACATCAGCATGCATTTTATCCGTGACTGTTTTGAACGCATACTTATTCATTTGGAATCAGTTTCCACATATGACAACATTGCTGATTTGTTTTGCTAAGGCATTTGATCATTCCCGATTTGACTTTCTAGTCCAATCTCTGGGAATGATTAACTTTGGTTAACGGTTATCCATTCAACCATTTTCAAAATTGTTTTCATTTTTAGTTAAAAGTTTTATTTTCTTGCAGATAATCACAATTTTAGGGGGAGAAAATTTAAAAATGTCTTGAAAAAGAACTTTGTTATAAAAATTTTGAAATTGTCTCAAAAAATATTTTTGTTCTTAGGGGGAGTAACAGAAAAGTTGCAGAAAAATTTTGTATTACATATTAAGAAAATTAAAATTTTCAAAGATATATAGGAAATGATAGTACATTTCTTGATGTTGATTCATTACATCTTATGGCATAAAAGAAACTGACTTGGATTATGTTTGATTTGTTGATAGGCTTTACTTCCAAGGCTGAAAAGCACTACGATCTGTGATACACTTAAAGTAAACTCAAAATGATTAAAGTGGGTTACTTATCATGGTGTTGTGATAACACTGATTCCAAGTAAAAACAGACTGATAGTTATAGTCTAGTCATACTAAAGCCAGTTACTATCTCATTTAGTGTTTTTCAAAAGAAATATGAAATATGTATATATAAATACAAAAGAAGAAAAAGATAAGAAAGCAAAGACAAAATAAGAAAATGAATATTATTAAAAGGAGCAAAAAGATGCCAAAAGGCCATATAGAAATCAAAGATGTCAATGAGCATAATAATGAAAGATATGTCATAAACATACATACTATGTGATAAATAATTTTCTTTTTGAGAATATGTTCTGACACAGGAGGCAAAATCAAAAGACAAAGCATTGTAAGTCCGACTTGGCATGTAAGTCCTAAACGTCTTGTGAGGGCAAAACATAAGTCCGTCTAACTGTTAATAAGTCCTAAAACTTGTTAATATTCTATGTTTAAAAACATTTCTCAGGCTAGTTATGCTCTAAATAGATATTATATTAGAGAAAAATAATTCTAAAAATGTTGATCAAAGGTAAAAGGTTTAAGTCAAGTTGGGGTGACTTGAAATCTTAATAGTGTCTTGAAGCTTGATAAGGTACTATAGGATTTTTCATTATGGGACGGACAAATTTCATATAACTTAATCTAAAAATGATAAAATCACAGAACATGTGTCCAAGTAAAAATATTGAAGTTTAAGTTTAATATGGACAAAATATATTCACAATCATCATAACTAGTCTTACTTGAATAAAGGTGGACGATGTTTATGAACGATTTAATAAGAAATGTGATCCTATACTTGAAAATTTACCAAAAACATTTAAGTTATTTGTTTTGTTACACTTGTTTTGATTTTACAAAATTTTGCAAAATTAAGGGTTCATGAATAATTGTAAACAGATAGTTAAACATATTTTTTCTTCATAAAAAATCAAATGGCTTCATTAGATAAATAAATTTGAAAGGTTGAAAATTTCTGAAATTCAAAGAAAAATGAACTTCTCACATGTGAAAAGTTCAAAAGGTGCGAAAAGTTCATAAGGTGCGAAAAGTTCAAACGGAGCGAAAAGTTCAAGTTTGCGAGAACTCTGACTTCTCGCGCGAAAAGTAAGAAGGCTATAAAAGGAACAGTTGAGCAAAAAGTACACTATTCGCATGAAGAGTTCCTGAAAATTTTTCCAAAAATTCTAAGTGTTAGAACATCATTTGATTCAATATTTGTGTTCATAGTGGTAGCATTTTGATATTCTAGTGATTGATAAGGTATATTGACTTTATAGATTTAAGGATGTTTGATTCTTGACCGAATCTTAAATGGACATATACATCTTAAATTGAACAAATTAAACATAATAAATCTTAATAATGACTTAGACGACACTTAATAAACATGTTTTATTGGTTAAAACACTCGGAAAATGGCTGATTGAAAATCTGAAAATTGCTGACTTTTCGCATGCGAAAAGTCTCTGAAAATGAACAGAAGCAAAAACTTTCAAATTCGCACAGAACTATTCACGTGAAAAGTAAACTTGTCGCGTGAAAAGTTGACTTTTAGTCAAAGTTAGTTTCATGCGAAAACCCATCTTGTTGCGTGAAAAGTTAAATCTGAAAAACATAATGTTTTTGCGTGAATAGTTAATGTTTTCGGGCGAGAAGTTTAAATTTCCAAAAATTTTTCCAAGTGTGAAATTCTTCTTGTGTGCTAATACTAGTTTGTTTAATTTTTCAGATGGCGAGATCTATGGTGTTCAACAAAAACCATAATGTTGTGGCTTATCTTGGAGATGTGCCTGACAACAAGGCTTTATTTATCACTAATCGATGGTCTTAAGACATCAAGGATACATTATGCCATTTCTGCTAATCCGACTATATATACAGATGTGATAGATCAGTTTTGGCAGTCGACAATAAATGAGATAGATTAGGATGGAGAACCATGCATATATGGCACTGTGAAAAGCAAGATGGTTGTTATCACTACTGAAGTGATTAACAGCGTGTTGCTGTTAGAAGATTAACCCAATGTACCCGTCAAGATTGATTATGACATGGTCAGAGACTGTCTTAAGAGGATGGGATATGATCATAGATATCCATCTCTTGAGAGGAAGTATCTTCCACCATTTTGTAAGAACTTGTTTCATGTAGTTATTCATTGCCTTAGCAATCTAAAGGCTGGCATGGATAGCCTGAGTGCCATATTCAGATCACTGTTGATTTCCTTGGTTGATGAACTACCTTACAACATATCCAAGGCTATATTTTCTGAGTTGCAGAAGAATGTTATTACTATAGTTGGGAAGAAGATTGTTATGTACCCAAGGTTTATACAAATAATAGTGAATGCTGCTCATCCTGAGCTAGTAGTATCCGATTCATCTACCTATGTTGTGATGACGATGATGAAGGATATTTTCACTTATCTTATGGGAGAAAGAGAAAACGCTTAGAATGGAGCTAATTTTGCTAAACGTGGAAGGTTTGTGGAAGGTTATCAGGGAGTGGTATAAGAGACTGAGGTAGTGGCCACCCAAGCTTATCAAGCTAGCCCTTTCACTACTATTCTTGAAGATGTTACTGAATCTTCACAACCAGCTGGAACCTCGATTGATGATGAGATATATTCACGGTTGAGTTTGGTAAGTGAAAACGACAGTGATCAGATCGGGAACATACCTTATGTTCTTCAAGAATGTCCCAAAGTGCGCGAAACACCAGCAAAATGCATCGTTAAGGAACGTGATGCAGATTTTGTTCCTGAGGAGACACCTATTAGTCAAGGAAGAAGGAAGAGAATGGCAAGGAGAGCTGGTGATATTCCACATGGTAGGGGTAGAGGGCGAGGTGTGTGGAGGAAATGTCAGACCCTAGTGACCACTGTGTCGACTGAAGAAGAAGTGTGTGTCTTTGACACTCCTGCCATAGTTAGCGAGGCTGCTACTTTTGAGACACCATCTACTATGCCTGCTACTGAGCATGTGTTGAGTACTCCACCAAGAGACTAAGGGTTTGAGGAGACAGTTGGTATGGAGGATTTTCTTAACACCCCTCCCGTGCATACACATGGTGCTAGTACTTCTACTAGTTCACCTACATCTGTTACACTCGAGCAAAGAGTTAATACACTGGAGAGGGAGATGTTAGAGAAGATGGAGATTATTGATGATTTGCAGAGTCAGTTGATTGAGAAAGATAAGAGGATTAAGGTTCTTGAACATCAGCAAAACTTCATATTTAGCTATGTTTAGATTATTAAGCAGAACTTAAGAGAGCTCACTTCACTTGTGTCATTTTAGTTTGCACAACAACAGACCATTGAAGTTGGAGAATCTAGTGAACAGCAAACTATTGATTCCATAGTTGCTAAAGATCCTGCTGACACTACAGAGCATGATGTTGATCCTGTTGTTGTAGAAAGGACAACAGAGACTGCTGATGTTAATCAAGAGTCACCTATCACCGATATTCCTATTACTAAAGAGGATCAACCTATGGTTTATACTAGAGAGGCGTTTGTAGAGCCTGAATTAAATGTTCTTATTCCAATCCCAGTACATGAAGACGATGATTTGGATCTAGTTGATTATGGATTCAGTGATGAAGAAGAGGTTGACAATGATGATGATGAAGGAGATGATGATGATGATGGTGATGAGGGTGATGATGGTAATAAAGATAACCAGAAAGATTTCGATGATAATCAAGGAGGAGATGTAGGCTCTCCAGCTGGTGCTTCTGGGTCATCGGGTACTGGCAATGTCTCCAGACCTTGTCCCGATGATACAATTGATTACACTCCTTTAGATCCTGCTACTGAAGCAGCCTATGAGAAAGATTTTTACTCTTTCTAGCAAAGATTTATTATTGACAATGAAGATAAAGATTTTGTTTCATTTGATGACTTAGAGGAGATAGTAAACTACACAGATGTATTTGGAAATAGTCTTAAGGACTTATTTTATGATATTTTGATTGATGAAGGAGAGATAGTTGGAGAGTAAAATGCGGGTGAAACGACTGACAAGATAGCAGATCAAACTGGTCAAAGTGCTGTGCGTCAGGTTAGGAATATTACTGTTGAGGCTCCTCCACCACCAGCTTATATACACACACTGAGACATTCCAAACCTTTCATAAGGTACGGAAACTCAGAACCGATTCTTAGTTGGGCGTATGATGCTGAGAAGAATCTTTATGAGATTAAAAGAAAAGTAGGAGCCATAGAGTATATTTAGGATGAACATGACTTTCATACACTCAGAGCTTCAGATTTGTATGCAATGGGTCGTGTTCCGTTTATCAACCCAAGTAACTATGGAAAAGGAAATTGGATCAGGAGTATGATCTGGAGACATAGTAAAACCAACTTCAAAGACTTCAAACTGCAAAATCTAAAGTCATTGAAGATGAGACCCGGATTGACCCAAATACAAACAAGCCAATGAAGATAAGGGTTTATAAGCATCCGAGATATGTTAGAAAGATCCCTATACATGCTCTAATGCCAGTTAACAGCTTGTCTAAGCTTGTGTGGTGGAGTTGTGAGAAGGAGACGGGTGATGCGTTAATTCATTGTCTAGATAAAGACTACCACAACATTGTCTAGTTAACAGCTTGTCTAAGTTTGGAAAGGAAGATTTGATGAGGTTGAAGGCTTGTCTGATTACAGTTAATGCATCTGTTCACCTTTTGGCAGCACAATTTGGTTGGTTGATTACGAAGGCCCTGGACAACAAGATGTATGCTTATGGGGGCAATTACAAGGTTACAGACGTGGACTTCTAAATGTGTTGATTTACAGAGCCTAGGGGGAGATTGTAAGGGTTGAACCTAGAGGCTCGGGAAATCACATCAAGATGAAGAAGATCAAGTCAAGCGACAAGCTCAAGTTGCCGTGCGATAACTTGCTTCTCCGCGAAAACAACAAGTCGCGTGAACACAAGTAATTCACGCGAGAACTTCTAGATTAGTATATAAAGAAGTTTTATAATGTGATTAGTAAGCATTTGTCATTTTCCTGATTTCACACTTATTGTAAGAGTTTTTAAATCAGATAGCAATACAATCAAAGTTATTTACATATTGTGTTTGGGTTCTTCAATTGCTATTCAATCTTATCCGTAATGTCAAGATTCCATATTTTCATTATGAGATAGATCTTTGTAACTTTTTGATCCTTACAAAGATGTCTACAACTTCCAATCAACCATCAAAAGGAAAAGATGGTGTTCATAAAGCTATTCGGAAGCCAAGTTCTTTAAGTGTTGATCCCAGGACAAAGTCAGCACTTCTAAAGGAAGTACCAAACAAATTAGCAGCTGCCAACTTGAAGTAGAAAAACACTTTTGGGAAACCTTCACCATCACCAAAAGCTTTGGGAAATCATTAGAAGAAGGATGATGTCAAAGCATAAGGCAAAGTCAAAATAAAAGCTTAGAAACCAAAGACATCTTTCGAATCCTAATATAACCCAAAACCAAATACCACCCCTTTAGCATTTACCATTAAAAAACAACTGCTGAAAGCTGGAAGAACCAAGACTAACCAAGCTTGGGTTCCCATTCATCACTAACCAATTTGTTCATGTGTAGGATCATCTACAGGGCCAAAACAAACTTATGGATGGTGGATAGTGGTTGCTCGTGGCACATGATAGCTGACAGATCATGCTTGCTGAATCTAGAACCACATGATGGTGGATCTGTTGTATTTAGAAGTGATACAAAAAGATGATAGATTACTAGCTAGGGGACAGTCAACAATGGCAAGGTAAGCTTTGACAAGTTGAACTATGTGAAAGAGTTAAACTAAAATCCGCTTAATGTGTCTAGGTTATGTGATAAAAAACATAATACTCTTTTCACAGAGCATGAATGTCTTGTCCAATATCCTATGTTTGAGATTCCAAATGAAAAAACACTTTTAAGAGCTCCTAGGAAGGACAATATGTAGATGCTCTACATGCAGAATGCATCATCTTCAGGAAATATATGATGTTTCATTTCCAAAGCTTCACTAAATGAATCCACCTTATGGCACATAAGATTGGCACATGTAAACCTCAAAAACATGAACAAACTAGTTTGGAATGGTTTAGTCACAGGACTGGCGAACAAGGAGTTTGCATGTGCTAACCACAGTGCTGCCTGTTAAAAGGGAAAGCAACACAGATCTTCATATAAGTCCAAAGAATTGAATACAATCATAACTCCTTTACATTTGTTGCATATGGACTTGTGTGGGCCAACAGGTGTAAAGAGTTTAGAAAGAAAATCATATTTCTTGGTAATAATAGATGATTTTACAAGATTTACTTGGGTTTTTTTTTTAAAAACTAAATGTGAACCTACTACAATTTTAAAATCATTTATTATCAAAATTGAGAACCAAATTGATCAAAAGGTTAAAATAATTAGATGTGATCAGGGAACTAAGTTCAAAAATAACACCCTTGATTATTTTTGTTAATCCAAAGGTATTATAAGGCAATATAGTGCGCCTAGAACTTCTTAGCAAAACGAAGTTGCTGAAAGGAGAAACAGGACACTTATTGAGGCTAAAAGGACCATGCTGTCTGACTCTGAACTTCCTATAACATTCTGGGCTGAAGCAGTCAGCACTGCATGCTATGTTTTGGAACAAGGTATTGATAGTCAAGGCACATGGAAAAACCACTTATGGATTGTGGCATAAGAGAACACTATTCATAGGGTTTCTTAGACCTTTTGGATGTCCATACGCCCTACTAAATACCAAAGATCATTTATCCAAATATGCTAAGAAATCAGTAGATCGGTTCTTTGTAGGATACCCATCACAAGCTAAGACTTATAGATTATACAATGAAGTTGATCACACCATTAAGGAATCCAAAAATATCATATGTACTAAAAATTCTTCAAATAGTGTTAGAAATACTCCAAGTTGGATGTTTGATCTAAATGGGTTCATAGATGCATTTAACCATTTGATTGAGAATGTTTCAGAAGACTCTCCCAACATATCTATAGACATACAAGTCCCAAGTACTAAAGACTACAGGGTTGATCTACCACAGGGTCTCAGTCACAACAGGTCATTTACTGATACAGTTCAACCACATTCAGTAGAAGTATATGCTAGTACCCAAACAATGTGGGTCAACCATCACTTGCTCATGATGACTCATCAAATGTGGGGTCTCATGATTATCGTGGTACTAGAAAATCTCTTAAAAAGGAACCAAGTATGACAAATGTTGAAGAAGGAGTCAATTTGGCAGTTGAACCAGCCAATCCATCTACCGAACTTCCTGAAAAAAACTTCTCCAACTTAGATCTATATCAACAACTCCAAGTGATCCCAAGACTAAGAAATCAAAAAGAGTACCCAGTTAAGAATGTCATTGGCAATGTTGATGCTAGTATCAAAAAAAGAAGTATGCTGAATGAAGCAAACATCTGTTTGGTTTCATGTTTTTTTCTTAACTAGAACTAAGGAAAGTGGATGAGTCCTTAAAAAATAATAGATGGGTAGAAGCTATATAAAAGGAGCTTGTTTGATTTGTTAGACAGAAGGTTTGGAAACTATGTGCACTTATTAAGGGGAAAACTATAATAGGAAACAAATGGATGTTTAGAAATAAGAAGGATGACAGATGCATTGTTATCAAGAAAAAAGCTAGACTTATGGTACAAGGTACACACAAGAAGAAGGGATTGATTTTGATGAAGTCTTTACTCCTGTGGCCAGGCTTGAAGCAATCAGAATTTTTTGAGCATTTGCTACCTCCAAAGACTTCAAGGTGTTTTAGATGGATGTCAAGAGTGAATTCCTCTATGGTGAATTGATGAAGAAGTTTATGTCTACCAACCTTTTAGCTTTGAAGATCCTAAGTATCCAGATCATGTATGCAAACTTGATCAAGCCATTTATGGTCTCCATGAAGCTTTAAGGAAATGGTAAGAGACACTCTCTACCTTTCTCCTGAAAAATAGATATACCAGAGTATCTATAGATAAAACTATATTTATCAAGAAAGTTGATCTGGATATCATTTTGGTACAAGTATATGTGAATGATATCATATTTGTGTCTACAACTGAGAGCTTCGACAAAGCCTTTGAAAGTCTCATGAACTCAAAGTTTGAGATGAGTTTAATGGGAGAATTCACTTTTTGTCTAGGGCTTCATGTGAAACAAACCCCTGATGGCATTTTTATAAATCAATCCACGTATGTTCAAGACATCGTAGTGAGATTCCAAGCTACTAATGCTAAGGCTGAAAAAACCCCTATGTTTATGAAATGTTCACTAAGTCCTGATCTTGAGGGGGAAGCAGTTGATCAGCAGCAGTACAGAGGCATCATTGGATCTTTCATGTATCTTACAAGTAGTAGACGATATATCATGTTGGCCACATGCTCGTGTTCAAGATTCCAAGCTGCACCAAAAGTGTCGCATCTAATGGCCACCAAGAGAATTTTGAAGTATCTTAAAGGGGAACCTAAGTTAGGATTATGGTACCCTAAGAGTGCTAACTTCAATCTCTATGGATATACAGATATTGACTATGGAGGATGTAACATCAACAAGATGTTCACCTCAGGAGGATGTTAATTTCTAGTGGGAAGATTGGTCTCATGGCAATGCAAGAAGCAAACCTATGTGTCTACATCAACTACTAAAGCATAGTACATTGTTGCATCAAGTTGTTGCGCCAGGGTGTTATGGATTCAATCTTAACATAAAGATTATGGAGTAACCTTCATGAACACTCCAATTCATATTGAGAACAACAATGCCATCTCAATCACCAACAATTATGTTCAGCATTCAAAGGCAAACAAATTGACATCATGTATCATTTTATTAGAGATTATGTAGGAAAAGAAAATCATTAAATTAATTAAAGTCCATACAAATAAACAATTTTAGATCTTTTCACAAATACTTTTGATTAAAGACGATTTAAATATCTTGTATCTGCTATTGGGATGATAAACTTTGAATAACTAAATGATTACATGATGATATCTGATAAATATTGTAAAATATTGCTTTGTACATAACTAAAATGGGTAAAACTAGGCATCTACTGAATATCACAAACCGGCAGATAAGCGCAATTCGACAGATAGGATGGTTTCGACACATGTCATTTTAAAAGATCCAATAGGACCCATTTTATCTATCGATACGTAGTGGTGCCGGTGTACTTGCCTTATAAGAATGTTCCATCATCACAAGCAGTCAGATTTTACACTTATGATGGTATAATTTTAAAATAACACTATTATATATTATCCACAAACTATTAAATCTAAACCTTTCGCACCATTGTCATCTTCAATCTTTTTTAGAAAGCAAATTCACTCGAAATACTCATATCTCTTAAAGCCTACAAAAGTTAGACCTCGAAACCTTTCCATGGCCGCTCAAAACCTAGAATTCAGACAGAATAACAATATCACTGCATCACCTGAACCCATTAGGGATCCTGTCTATGATAAGCTTTTCAATTCTTATGCAATAGCAATTATGCTTTTGCATTCTCTGTAGACCAGGTGATTTATGAGTCATACATTCGGGAATTCTGGACTACATGTTCCATTCAAGGGGAACATGGAACAACAGTCCTCACCGTGATGGTGCAAGGACTGAAGATCATCATTTATTATGCAAAATTTTGACAACATCTTTAGTTGAATGATGCAAATGGTGAATCTTTATTCTCCAAAGAAGAATCTTTATTCTCTAAAGAAGTGGTGAGTGCCACTTTAAAGGAGACGGGATATGAAGGACCCCTCCCAACATCCACCTTCTCTAAATCATTGGTATATTAAATTTATAGAATCGTTCTTCATATCTTCTTACACTACAAGTCGGGAGGATAGGCTCAAGTACCATTGGATCTAGAAGGGGCTATCCATGGACTTGTCAAATAGCATAGTTATCATTTTTCAAACTTCATTTTTCAAAATATTTGTAAAAATATAACTGTTGCTGTAAAACTTATGTTTTTAATGTACCCTAGATTCATTCAACTGATTTGATAAGAAGATTTAGGTAACATACTTAAAATTGAAGGAGTTGTTCATGCCTTTGGAACTTTAAACAAAGTTATTTTCTCAAAGTTCAAGGATACTCTAAAAAAATTTTCTTAGAAGGTCACTCCCTTGTTCTCACATATGCTTGAGGTCATTGAGCCTTAGGGTGGCAGCATCGTAACACCCTCCATTATTGATCCCATACCCTCCACATCAAAGCCTAAAGCACATAAACAAAAGTGAATTCCTATATCTTTTACTGATAAGATGCGGGCCCTCAAATCACCTCCCCTCAAAAAGGAAAGACTAGAAACAAGAGTCCAAGTCAAATCAAAGGTGTCAGCCACACCTAAAGAAAGCTCAAAGAAGAAAGTTTCTCTTCCTTCTTTTGAGTAGACCCAAACCAAATTCGTTAGCCCTTAATTAGAGTCCTAACACCCTATTGAGTAACCAAAAAGGGATACCTATATTGCTAAGACAACATCTGAGGAAGAAGTCTCATTAGGAACTGGTTCACATCCCGGGCCATTGGACTAAGCTCCTCCATCACCCATACACATGTCTATTACCCAGGATGAAGATGTTCATACTACACTTCAGCATGACCCACTGTCTCCCCCTTCCAATACACTACAGATAGTGGAGACTAATGTGTTTGTAGAGATATCTGACCCATATTCTTTATCCCAATAGATTGATCCAAAGGAGGAAAGGATCAATGTGGAAGAGGCTATCTCTACTGTTGATTAATCAATTGATTAGCAGGACAGAGACAACATACTTAAGACCTCAACCACAACAACTCCCATACATATGTCTTTGGTGAAGAGGCTCGGCCTAGGACCTCATCTCCCAAGGATTACACACTTGTGGATGAGGGATGTCTTAAACAAATCCATGAATTGACAGCCCATAGCCTTGAGCTTGCTCAAAACTTGAATCACAAGGCTTCAAGGTTATGATGAACAAGCCATAGTAATCAAATTAAAGAACTGTCTACTGAAGTCTTTGGTAGACAGAGTCACTAAGGTGGATCAATTCAGGACTCTCCAACATCAAGTTACAAGAGTTACTTCCTTAGAGCAACAACTTACAACTCTTCAGCAATTTTCAGCAAGGGTAATGGATCTTAAACACAAGGTTGAATCACTTCAAGAGACCATTGACCTTTAACAATCTATCATCCTAAGTCTTTAACTCTCAACACAACAAAAACCTTTGGATGTGCCTTGTTTGTAACATCCATGATTTTCCATGCTTAACTCTTTTATGATTCTAGTACTTTAATGTAACCATATATAGAATTAAAGAACCTATTCACGAAAACTATCTAATGTTTAATGCATTATGATTCATGATGAAGCTATGAAATGTTAGTGTGATTCTATGATAACATGTGGTAAATAACAGGGCAAAAATTTGGAAGTTCCCTAACACTAACCAAATTCTAAAACAATGCTAAATTACAACATAAGTGAAACATATATAATTATAAGGGCAAAAATTTACATATATGTAACATAAGGTTACATATATAACTTTTGTTAAAAGGATAAAGATTTAATTAATTAAATTATGTCTTATAATAATAAAATAGAAATATATATATGCATGCATAATTACAAAATTATATATATATATATATATATATATATATATATATATAATTTTATAATTTTAATTATTTAAGAGATACATGTCTAATAAACTAATAAATAATTAACTAGTAATTATCCTAAAACTTACAAAAAAACCAAACTTATTCTAACTCTAAAATATCACAAAAAAAAATACTTTCATCCACATCCCAACTAAAATGTAAGGCCATGTTCCCGGAACGCTAAAAGCTGGTCAATCATCGCACATAAAACATATAATTTACATTCACAATTTCCAAAACATTGCAGCGGAATAATTTTAAACCATTTCAATATAATTGTTTTTGCAAAATAATACATTGTAGTTAACTGTTACAAAATATCATAATTTGCATTACATCACAAAAACATTATAATCTAAACAACGGATGCCATCCAAAAAATGCCAAGTAGCTGCCCCGTGCCATCCTCAGCAACATTACCTGCCAACAGAAAACACATAAAAGTCAACGTTGCTGAGTGAGTTATAGTTTTATAAAATAAAATACTTTTCTTTCGTTTAAAACCATTCTTTCTTTACTTTCATACGCGATCATACAACATACGTACACATAGATAATAATTTATTATTATCTTTCATCGTCATTCGTTGACTTCCGTTCATTCATCATCGTACGTCATCTATATCATTCGTTATCTTTCTTTCCGTACTATATGTACACTCATTAACTTCTGATGACATGTACTGTACCCCGAACGTTGTGCACGAAGCTGACTCAAGGGCCTGGGGCAAGTACACACATCATCATCATTCATTTTTCATTCTGGACCAATGCCATGTGCTATTCCCTGAACATTGTGCACGAAGCTAGTTACTGGGCCTGAGGTCTATCATAGACCTCGAACATTGTGCATGAACCCGACTCCAGTACCTAGGGCAAGCGGCAAGGGTCCCATACGTATGGTCAATCACAAAGATTAGACCCCTAGTGTTCATCCTTTCAGGGTAGCTAACCCGCACACAGTTGAGCTAACACCCTTCATTGAGTGTGAACCACCATACATTGCTTGCAAGACTTTTCATTACATCATTCATTAATGCATGCATTCATACTTTACGTTCCTCTTTTCATTATCTTCCGCTTTACGTTACATAATACTTTCCATTTACTATTCATAATCATACCACGTAAAGCCACAGAAAATATACATACATAATAAGGAACATAACATAAACATAACCATACCATACATAGCATCATCACATCACATAAGACATCATAAACATACATCACCCCCGGGAACATCCCACCCAAGTCAAAGCCTACACTTTACATTTTCCCTAAAATTTCAGAAAATATTCTAAGGCATAGGCGCATGAGCACTATGCAGGCGCATAGGAACACTTAGGCGCATGGGGAACTTTCAGGCGCATGGGCACTATTTGGGCGCATGACCCAACACTTAAAGTCTCCTTGGCAAATTTCTAGGCGCATGAGTGCCTAGGCGCATGGAGAGTTTTGGGCGCTTGGAACACTTAGTCAGATTCAGCCTATTCTAGGCGCATGGCTACTATTCGAGCGCATGGGTTTTGGGCGCATGGGACTACACTTTGGCAATTTGACCGTTGGGCGCATGGGCCAATTTCAGGCGCATGGGCAACCAACTCTCATAATCAGCATCATAATCAGTCCCAGCATCATCAATTCATCATGTTCTAACTTAGTTCTAGCATTCTAAGAATCATAACATGAACATGGCATCATCAGAACATCATAAATCACCCAAATCGTAACCCACCCACATTCACACATACACATTCATACGGGTACAAAACCCATTTTCGTAAAAACATACATACATGCATATCTACAGTTGTGGTGTTGGCGTATCTACATCCTTCACGTAGGCCAAGTAGGCACTACATCCACGCCTCATGCACTTTCCCGCCACCGCCATCGAAATCACCTTCGGGATAGTGGTAACTCGATCACCGTAGATCGTCACCAAACTCCCATCGGGCGCTGTCAGTTGAATCATCTTCTTACGACATATGATATTCGCCTCGTAGTCCGCCAACCAATCCATTCCTAGGACTACGTCAAATCTGCCTAAGGTCATCACGAACAGTCTAGTAGGAAATTTATGACCTTCTAATTCTATATCGCAGCCTTCAATGAGGTCAACAATCCTGGTAGACTTACCTATGGCAGTTTCTTCATCGAAGGGCTCATCAACACCTCTACTACTAATTGGAAACTTAGCACAGAAAGCAGCAGAAATAAAACTCTTACTAGCACCTGAATAAAATAACACAGAAGCAAGAGTTTGGTTTACTAGAAACGCACCTGACACGACATCAGGGTTCGTCCTAGCCTCCTCCTGAGTCATCATGAATGCCCCGGCTCTCACCCTCTGCCCCTCGATCCCGGTCTTCTACCCTGCCCCTGAACTCTCAGCCCTTGGCTTCTTGCATTCTCGACTCATGTGGCCCTTTCCACCACATTTAAAACACCTTGCCGCCTTGCACTCTTTTGCCATGTGGCCAGGCTTTCCACACTTGAATCACACGTTCAATCCCTACCTACACTCCCCGGTGTGCTCCTTCCCACATTTGCCACACCTCTTCGACTCCGCACCGGATGTGACCACACGCCGGTCATCCACCCGTGCATTCTTGTTGTTTGCCGGGGCACCACCCCGACCAAACCTCTTCCCATTCCAGTTTCGGTCACCACCGCCTTTCTTGCTAACCTCAGCCACCACCACTTCCCTTTCGTCGTACAGCCTTCCCGCCAGATCGACCACCGACCTGAACGTGCTTGGCCGAGCAGCGATCATATGCCTGTGAATATCCGCCTGCAAGCCCTAAATATACCTCTTGATCCTTCGCGACAGAGGTGTCACCAGATCCGGCACCAGTCGTGCCATCTCGTTAAACTTGGTGGTGTATTGCTGGTGCGTCATGGTTCCCGCCTCCAGCTGCAGGAATTCCTTTTCAACATTGTCGAGCTCCATATGAGGACAGAACTCCTCGATCACCAGCTTCTTCAACTCTGGCCACCTCATTCTTCCAATTGCCCTACTACCCTCGGCTTGGACGATATTGTCCCACCAGCACAAAGCCGAGTGCACAAATGAAAGAGTGGCAAACTTCATCTTCTGATCCTCCCGGCACTCGCTGATATCAAGTACAGCCTCCATCTCTCTCACCCACCGGTGAGCAGCAGCAGCAGTGCCATTTCTGTCAAAAGTCAGGGGCTTGCATCTTTGAAATGCCCCATAGTTACAGCCTCGTGCTGCCTCCGGCACAGGCTCTTCTTCTTCTTCCTCATCAGTAGAGACAACCGTCTCAGTCTCCGGTTGCTCCCTTACTCCTGAGGACCTATTCCTCTCTTTCCTTTCTCCTTCTCTCACAGCCTTTATCACTTTGGTAAGATCGTCTACATGACCTGGTGAACCTCTTCCACCATCGCCTCCTTCACTAAGGCCCTTAAGTTAGCACTCTTGTCACCGCCCTCTGGATGAGGGGTCTCGGGCTCTACATGAGCCACCTCTTCAGCCATAGGCCTTTCTCTCGTGACCCGAGGTCCAGCACCACGTCCACCATGACCTCCACCTCGAGAAGCCTTTGAAGATCTTCCACCGGCCATCCTCAAACACGCTATAAGATTTAAACACTAACACGGTCATTCAAGGTAATATCTCAGTTTATGTCAAGTATAGTAAGTACCTAATTACAGTGGCCAGTTGTGATTAGCCACTTACTTTACTCTTCATACCCCAAGCATTTCCTATCCTAACTACATCAGTATCTAAATCTACTAACAAGCACATAAATCACATAACATGCGCACGTAATACCGGTTAACATCAAGAAAATAACTGATGGCACGTAGCTACTCGGACTGGCATCTCTTCCCTTTGTCCCATTTTTAGTTTAAGTTTAGGTTTCTTTTGAAAATTTTAACCCGTTTCACTTAAACTTTGGCTCTGATACCAACTTGTAAGGCCCCGTTCCCGGAATGCTTACAGCTGGTCAATCATTGCACATCAAACATATAATTTACATTCACAATTTCCAAAACATTGAAGCGAATAATTTTAAACCATTTCATTATAATTGCTTTTGCAAAATAATACATTGTAGTTAACTGTTACAAAATATCATAATTTGCATTACATCACAAAAACATTATAATCTAAACAACGGATGCCATCCAAAAAATGCCAAGTAACTGCCCCGTGCCATCCTCAGCAACATTATCTGCCAACTGGAAACACATAAAAGTCAGCGTTGCTGAGTGAGTTCTAGTTTTATAAAATAAAATACTTTTCTTACGTTTAAAACCATTCTTTCTATACTTTCATACGCGATCATACAACATACGTACACATAGATAATAATTTATTATTATCTTTCATCGTCATTTGTTGACTTCCGTTCATTCATCATCGTACGTCATCTATATCATTCATTATCTTTCTTTCCGTACTATATGTACACTCATTAACTATCGATGACATGTACTGTACCCCGAACGTTGTGCACGAAGCTGACTCAAGGGCCTGGGGCAAGTACACACACATCATCATTCATCTTTCATTCCGGACCAATGCCATGTGCTATACCCCAAACATTGTGCACGAAGCTGGTTACTAGGCCTGAGGTCTATCATAGACCTCGAACATCGTGCACAAAGCTGACTCCAGTACCTAGGGCAAGCGGCAAGGGTCCTATACGTATGGTCAATCACAAAGATTAGACCCCTAGTGTGCATCCTTCCGGGGTAGCTAACCCGCACACAGTTGAGCTAACACCCTTCATTGGGTGTGAACCTCCATACATTGCTTGCAAGAATTTTCATTACATCATTCATTAATGCATGCATTCATACTTTACGTTGTTCTTTTCATTATCTTCCGCTTTACGTTACATAATACTTTCCATTTACTATTCATAATCATACCACGTAAAGCCACAGAGAATATACATACATAATAAGGAACATAACAGAAAGATAACCATACCATACATAGCATCATCACATCACATAAGACATCATAAAGTCAACATACATCACCCCCGGGAACATCCCAAGTCAAAGCCTACACTTTACATTTTCCCCAAAATTTCAGAAAATATTCTAAGGCATAGGCGCATGAGCACTATGCAGGCGCATGGCCTTTCAGGCGCATGGGAACACTTAGGCGCATGGGGAACTTTCAGGCGCATGGGCACTATTTGGGCGCATGACCCAACACTTAAAGTCTCCTGGGCAAATTTCTAGGCGCATGAGTGCCTAGGCGCATGGGGAGTTTTGAGCGCTTGGAACACATAGTCAGATTCAGCCTATTCTAGCCTCATGGCTACTATTCGAGTGCATGGGTTTTGGACGCATGGGACTACACTTAGGCAATTTGACCGTTGGGCGCATGGGCCAATTTCAGGCACATGGGCAACCAACTCTCATCATCAGCATCATAATCAGTCCCAGCATCATCAATTCATCATGTTCTAACTTAGTTCTAGCATTCTAAGAATCATAACATGAACATGGCATCATCATAACATCATAAATCACCCAAATCGTAACCCACCCACATTCACACATACACATTCATACACATTCCAAATCGGGTTCTAACACCACGAGTGTTTTCACCCAACTCCACAACCATACCTCTTATCCTTTCGGGGTTAAGACGATCTTCCTTCAATGCCTCATCTTGAAACTCCTTGACCTGCTTCATCACATCAGAGGTCATGACCAATTGGTAAGCCTTCACCCGTATCGGCTCGGGTCTCTCCTTTCGGCTAAGGGCATCCGCCACTACGTTGGCCTTGCCTGGATGGTAATGTATCTCGCAATCATAATCCTTTATGAGCTCCAACCATCGCCTCTGCCTCATGTTCAGGTCCTTTTGCTCAAAGAAGTACCTCAAGCTCTTGTGGTCCGTGAAGATTGTGCACTTCGTTCCGTATAGGTAGTGCCTCCAAATCTTTAGTGAAAAGAGCACAGCTGCTAACTCCAAGTCATGAGTAGGGTAATTCACCTCATGAACCTTCAATTTTCAGGATGCATAAGCTATAACCCAACCCCGAGTAAGAAGCATCTGAATAGACCACTAAGTCCTCGCTTCCTTCGGGTAACGACAAAACTGGAGCTTGAGTCAATCTTTCCTTTAACTCCTTAAAAGCACTCTCTTGAGCATGACCCCATACAAACTTCACATCCTTGCTGGTCAACTTAGTCAACGGAGAAGCTATCTTAGAGAATTCTTGAATGAATCTCCTATAATATCCCGCCAACCCCAAGAAACTACAAATCTCGGATGGCGTCTTTGGAGTCTTCCATTGCATCACCGCTTCCACCTTTGCCGGGTCTACCATAATCCCCTCGAGATTCACTACATAGCCCAAGAACTGAACTTCGCGCAACCAGAATGCTCACTTGGAGAACTTGGCATACAACTTCTCCTTTCTCAACGTCTCCAACACCTCTCAAATGTGACCGGCATGTTCCTCCTCACTCTTCGAATAAATCAAGATATCATCGATAAACACAATCACTGATTTATCCAACATCGACCGACACACTCGATTCATCAGGTCCATAAAAGCAGCTGGCGCGTTGGTTAAACCAAAAGACATAACGAGAAACTCGTAGTGTCCATAACGCGTGCGAAAAGCTGTTTTAGTAACATCTTGCTCCTTCACCATCAGCTGATGGTAGCCAGATCGAAGATCTATCCTCGAGAACCAACTGGCATCTTGGAGCTGATGAAACAGGTCATCAATCCTCGGCAATGGATACTGATTCTTCACCGTCAACTTGTTCAGCTCGCGGTAGTCTATGCACATCCTCATACTACCGTCCTTCTTCTTCACAAATAAGGCCGGAGCACCCCAAGAAGAGATACTCGGTCTAATAAACCCTTTATCAAGCAACTCCTCCAGTTGCTCCATCAATTCTTTCATCTCGGTTGGAGCCAACCGATACGGTGCCTTAGCAACTGGTTGAGCACCTGGTATCAAGTCAATCTGGAACTCAATCTCACGGTCCGGTGGCACACCTGGTAAATCTTCGAGAAACACATCTGGGAACTCACACAGAACCGGTACATCCGACAGTTGTGGTGTTGGCGTATCAACATCCTTCACGTAGGCCAAGTAGGCACTACATCCACGCCTCATGCACTTTCCCGCCACCGCCATTGAAATCACCTTCGGGATAGTGGTAACTCGATCACCGTAGATCGTCACCAAACTCCCGTCGGGCGCTGTCAGTTGAATCATCTTCTTACGACATATGATATTCGCCTCGTAGTCCGCCAACCAATCCATTCCTAGGACTACGTCAAATCCGCCTAAGGTTATCACGAACAGTCTAGTAGGAAATTTATGACCTTCTAATTCTATATCGCAGCCTTCAATCAGGTCAACAATCTTGGTAGACTTACCTATGGCAGTTTCTACATCGAAGGACTCATCAACACCTCTACTACTAATTGGCAACTTAGCACAGAAAGCAGCAGAAATAAAACTCTTACTAGCACCTGAATCAAATAACACAGAAGCAAGAGTTTGGTTTACTAGAAACGCACCTGACACGACATCGGGGTCCGTCCTAGCCTCCTCCTGAGTCATTGTGAATGCCCTGGCTCTCGCCCTCTGCCCCTCGGTCCCGGTCTTCTACCCTGCCCCGGAACTCTCAGCCCTTGGTTTCTTGCATTCTCGACTCATGTGGCCCTTTCCACCACAGTTAAAACACCTTGCCGCCTTGCACTCTCTTGCCATGTGGCAAGGCTTTCCACACTTGAATCACACGTTCAATCCCCACCTACACTCCCCGGTGTGCTCCTTCCCACATTTGCCACACCTCTTCGACTCCGCACCGGATGTGACCACATACCGGTCATCCACCCGTGCATTCTTGTTGTTTGCCGGGGCACCACCCCGACCAAACCTCTTCCCATTCCGGTTTCGGTCACCACCGCCTTTCTTGCTCACCTCAGCCACCACCACTTCCCTTTCGTCATACAGCCTTCCCCCCAGATCGACCACCGACCTGAACGTGCTTGGCCGAGCAGCGATCATATGCCTGCGAATATCCGCCGGCAAGCCCAAAATATACCTCTTGATCCTTCGCGACAGAGGTGTCACCTGATCCGGCACCAGTCGTGCCATCTCGTTAAACTTGGTGGTGTATTGCTGGTGCGTCATGGTTCTCTCCTGCAGCTGCAGGAATTCCTTTTCAACCTTGTCGAGCTCCCTATGAGAACAGAACTCCTCGATCACCAGCTTCTTCAACTCTGGCCACCTCATTCTTCCAATTGCCCTACTACCCTCGACTTGGATGATATTATCCCACCAGCACAGAGCCGAGTCCACAAATGAATGATTGGCAAACTTCACCTTCTGATCCTCCCGGCACTCGCTGATATCAAGTACAGCCTCCATCTCTCTCACCCACCGATGAGCAGCAGCAGCTGTGTCATTTCTGTCAAAAGTCAGGGGCTTGCATCTTTGAAATGCCCCATAGTTACAGCCTCGTGCTGCCTTCGGCACAGGCTCTTCTTCTTCTTCCTCATCAGTAGAGACAACCGTCTCAGTCTCCGGTTGCTCCCTTACTCCCGAGGACCTATTCCTCTCTTTCCTTTCTCCTTCTCTCATAGCCTTTATCACTTCGGTAAGATCGTCTACATGACCTGGTGAACCACTTCCACCACCGCCTCCTTCACTGAGGCCTTTAAGTTAGCACTCTCATCACCGCCCTCTGGATGAGGGGTCTCGGGCTCTTCATGAGCCACCTCTTCAGCCCTAGGCCTTCCTCTCGTGACCCGCGATCCAGCACCACGTCCACCACGACCTCTACCTCGAGAAGCCTTTGAAGATCTTCCACCCGCCATCCTCAAACACGCTATAAGATTCAAACACTAACACGATCATTGAAGGTAATAGCTTAGTTTATGTCAAGTATAGTAAGTCCCTAATTACATTGGCCAGTTGTGATTAGCAACTTACTTTACTCTTCATACTCCAAGCATTCCCTATCCTAACTACATCAGTATCTAAATCTACTAAGAAGCATATAAATCACATAACATGCGCACGTAATACCGGTTAACATCAAAAAAATACCTGATGGCACGTAGCTACTCGGACTGGCATCCCTTCCCTTTGTCCCATTTTCAGTTTAAGTTTAGGTTTCTTTTGAAAATTTTAACCCGTTTCACTTAAACTTTGGCTCTGATACCAACTTGTAAGGCCCCATTCCCGGAACGCTTACAGCTGGTCAATCATTGCACATCAAACATATAATTTACATTCACAATTTCCAAAACATTGCAGCGGAATAATTTTAAACCATTTCATTATAATTGCTTTTGCAAAATAATACATTAAAGTTAACTGTTACAAAATATCATAATTTGCATTACATCACAAAAACATTATAATCTAAACAACGGATGCCATCCAAAAAATGCCAAGTAGCTGCCCCGTGCCATCTTCAGCAACATTACATGCCAACTGGAAACACATAAAAGTCAGCGTTGCTGAGTGAGTTCTAGTTTTATAAAATAAAATACTTTTCTTTTGTTTAAAACCATTCTTTCTTTACTTTCATACACGATCATACAACATACGTACACATAGATAATAATTTATTATTATCTTTCATCGTCATTCGTTGACTTTCGTTCATTCATCATCGTACGTCTACTATTCAGCCTATTCTAGGCGCATGGCTACTATTCGGGCGCATGGGTTTTGGACGCATGGGACTACACTTAGGCAATTTGACCGTTGGGCGCATGGGCCAATTTCAGGAACATGGGCAACCAACTCTCATCATCAGCATCATAATCAGTCCCAACATCATCAATTCATCATGTTCTAACTTAGTTCTAGCATTCTAAGCATCATAACATGAACATGGCATCATCATAACAACATAAATCACCCAAATCGTAACCCACCCACATTCACACATACACATTCATACGGGTACGAAACCCATTTTCGTAAAAACATACATACATGCATTTCCAGCCCCAAAATCAGTTAAAACCCGTTTGCACTATGAGTTCAACCTTCGAGTATGACTTCCTTCAAACCCGTTTGCACTATATGTTCAACCACCTAAAACCCACCAAAACACACAACCCGAACACACAAACACACATAAGCATACAACCGAGGCATAGGCCGGCCAAGAACAACTTAAAGTGATGAATTCTTACCTTGAATTCGGTTTCTTGTTCTTCCTTCTTCAAAAATCCGAACTCTGCTCTTTCTCTGTCTAGAAAATCCGGTGAAAAGAAGATATGCAGAGAAGTGTGGGCTGCCATGCCCACTTTATGAACCCATTTTTATTCTTTTTGTCCTTTTGACACATTTAGCCCCTCAACTTGGGTTAAATTGTGTTTTCTTTCTTTTTCTGCACATTTATTCTTTCTTTTCCATCTTTTAAAATTTTCCGGGTGTTACATAAAATATATGATTTTATTAATAAAAATATTAAGAAAATCAATCCTAGTTGAAACCTAAAACTTTAATTTATCCAGTATAAATAGAGTAAGAATTCTCATTATTTTTCACACCAAACTCTAAATATAGAGCTCTTATAACAACAAATATCACCAATAGAAACTCTCTTGAAGATTGAAAAAGCTTTCCCATCAAGTAAGTTTTAGTGTTCTTCGTGTTTTTCATGTTCTTCGAGTTCATACCTTTCCAATTTTGTTCTATCAAAATTCACTTAAAACTAGCTTGGATCTATGATTAAATAATATGTTTTTATAGTAATCACAGATCTAAGATGGATCAAAGAATCAAATAAATATTAAATCATCAAAACGTTGCTTAAACACATCAAAGTTAAATTTTCGGATTTTGACAGATTCATAGGGCCAACTTCGGACAGCCATATCTCCCTCATAAACAAATCTTTTTTTGATGATTCGTTTTTTTTTAAATCACAATCTTATATTTCCAACCATATAAAGAACGTCTTCTAACTTGTTGAATTAAACCCTCAAATAGCTCACGCAAGTTTAGTGCGTGAATCTGTCCAAAGCTATCAAAACCCTAAATTTTGTAACATTCCAATATTTTCATGAATATAATGTAAAGCAAGGATTTTTTATTATGCAATAAGTAATATAAATGTGTTTTAAACAATAAAAATCCAAACTTTAATGATTCTTATGATTATCTATCAACTTGAATCATGTTTCTAGTATTTTTCATATTTTTAATTGTAATCCTATATTATACAACTTGTTTATTCCCATCCTTGCTAAACTTATATTACACTTCTACCCTATAATTTATAAACATACCAAACACACCTTTGAGTTGGTCTAGTATACATCTGGAATAGTTTCACCCAGTATGTAGTTATATGGCAATTAAAAGATTCTGACTAAAGAAAGATTCTGACCTATTAATCTTTTAATTGGATGTACTACTCTGGGATGTCACATAACTAGCATATTTTACCAGTCTTGAACTTCTACAATAACAACCCCACAACTATCCATAAATACAATAAACAAACTAAATAAACTTACTTAGCGCAATTTAGTACTATGTTCTCATCAACTTTTTAGTTGACATATTTTAGCATGTTTTCATGTAATGGAAACTACGTTCATTGCTTTGCTCATACTAGGTTTAAAGGATAAGCTTTAGTTGGACCTAGTTAGGCTCTGAATAAAATGAAGACTAATTTACTTGCTGATTTATTTGTTTTAGAATTAGATGTAATCAACTGTTTAATTTTAATAAGTAATTTCCTTTAGTAATCTCTATCCTTATGTTATGATTCAATTTCACCACGCCTCAGTGTTTCCGCTTTACCCAGGGTGTGATGGATTGGTATCAGAGCCTTGGTTATAGAGAATTAGGCTATTTGAAATGAAATGACCTAGACTATAACTAAATACCTCACACATGAGTCCTCTCATGTATCTTAGATAGGACTTTACCTAAACTATAACTAAGCACCTCACACATGAGTCCTCTCATGTATCTTAGATGCTTAGATAAGACTTTATGAGATATGCCTTACATGATTATTCTTATACTTTAATTACGATCAATGCACACGTAATTCTCAATTCTTATTTAATGCATTGTGCCTAATTTAAAGGATTATCAAATTTCAAATTTTGAATTCTTAATTATGATTTTCAAGCCGCATCAAAGTCTAAGTCTTATCACTTAACACATGCAATACTAGAAGATTTGGATGCATGTATCTTGGGGTGTTCTGTCTAGGCAACGTATTCATATAAATCTAAACAACCGATGGATTCGTTTACCTTACCTGGGAACCGTTGGGGTGAGTGTCTTCTTACAGGTACGCATGTCTTCATTAAGGTTGTGGTTGACCTAATGCTTTGATAAGTCAATGCAATCACTTTGGTTTGCGAACTGAACATTTACACTCAAAATATCTTATTGTTATTTTCTATCATCGTATACATGATTTTTTAAATTATAAAACTCATTATCCAATTCTCGTAAAGCTTCATAATAATCATTCTAAATGTCTTTTTGTCAAAACCGTTCCATTCTAGAAAACTCATCACAATTGATTATGTCATTCCAAATTTTACACTTATCTTAGCGAGCATCATTTTCTTATCAAACCTACACCAATTATTCATGTATCCTCAAAGGAATCAAAGAGTTCTACCAAAACAAAAGGGATATACACGGACTCGGTTCTATTATCTGATGCTGAGAGTGAGTATTGACCCTGGAATGCTATTCTAGAACCGCTACATAGTCCAACTAGAAGTGTTGGATGTTGGGTTGGACCACACCTAGTTACACCTAACCCAGCTTTAACTATACATTCTTGTAAAGAAAACCACTCCTCCTCCATTCCTACAAGGCACAAGGGAAGCCGCATGGAAGGTTACACACCTTAGCGTCATGCTTCAAAGGTAATCACACCAGCTTAGATGCTAGCTAATACTTCACTCCCGATCTATCCATTTTGTTGTTACTTCTAGTTATGTACTCAACATAAAGCACCATTGTCTCCATTGATTTTCAACCCATTCTTAACTCAAATCATGCTAATTGAAATTTAACATATACTACTAAATTAGTTAATTCACACTATTATCCGTTGATGTACTCTAAATCTTTATGAATAACCTTTCAACATCAATCTAATCCTCATGGAGCTTGGCTGCTTTGATGTAGTTATTGAAATGGATTGGCTATCCAACAACCATGCTGACATCATTTGAGCCAATAAACTAGTTTGCATTCACCTAGCATCTAGAGATACCTTAAACATGCATAAAGAGAAACCTAGAAGAAACCTAAAGATCAACTCCTATATGAAAGTTGCAGCTACGTAAGGAAGCAATATGATGCTTTCTTGGCTCATATAGTTGAGAAGAAGCTAGAAGGAAAGAAACTACAAGATGTTCCTATCATCCGTGCATTTCCAGATGTTTTCCCTGATAATTATGACTACATCCAACTAGACAAGTTGAGTTACAAATTGACTACATACCCGGAGCAAACGCTGTTCCCAAATCACCTTATCGTTTAGCTCCATCAAAAATGAGGGAATCATCTGATAAAGTTTCTTACCTTGGGGAGCCCCAGTTTTGTTTGTCGAGAAGAAGGACGGATCCTTACGTATGTGTATCAACTACAGAGAATTGAATAAATTAACTGTTAAGAATCAATAACCACTACCAAAGACTGATGACTTATACAACCAATTTTAAGGAGCCACTTGCTTTTCATAGATAGAACTACGATAAGGTAATCATCAACTCAGGGAACAAGAAGAAGACATACCCAAAACTGCCTTCCGAACTTGCTAAGGACACTATAAATTTGTGGTCAAGCCCTTTGGACTAACCAATGCACCCGTGGTATTCACGGACCTCATCAACCGTGTTTGCAGGCCATATCTTGATTAACTTGTCATTGTTTTCATTGATGACATCTTGATAAATTTCCAAACCAGAGTTGATCATGAGGAACACCTTAGACTGATCCTTGAGCTATTAAAAAAAGAGAAACTATATGCTAAATTCTTAAAATGTGAATTTTGGCTAAGTGAAGTTTAGTTTCTAGGGCATGTGATCAATGACAAGGGCATTCATGTAGACCTAACCAAGGTTAAAGCAATCAAGAATTGGAATGCATGGAAGACCACTTCAGAAGTTCGCTTATTTTTGGGTCTGGCAGGGTACTACCGAAGGTTAATCTCAAACTTTTCAAGAATTGCCTTACCACTTACTACGCTAACTCAAAAAAACTAGTCTTTTGAATAGGGACAAAAGCAGGAAGACACTTTCCAGAGACTTAAGAAAAAGCAGTGTAATGCACCAATCCTAAGCCTTCCAGATGGCAGTGAGGATTTTGTTGTATATTGTGATGCATCAAACCAAAGCCTAGGTTGTGTACTTATGCAATGAATAAAGTCATTTCCTACATATCAAGACAACTCAAGATCCATGAAAGGAACTACACTACTCATGATCTTGAGTTAGGTGATGTAGTATTTGCCTTAAAGATTTGGAAACACTACTTATATGGTACCAAGTGTGCCATCTATACTGATCACAAGAGTTTTAGCATATATTTGATCAGAAGGAACTCAACATGAGACAGAGATGTTGGGTGGAACTGTAAAACAACTATAATTGTGAAATCCGCTATCACCCGGGTAAAGCCAATGTGGTAGCCGATGCACTCAGTAGAAAAGAGAAAATCAAACCCTCACACACTCATGCAATGGGAATGATTATGCAAAAAAAACTCAAAGTTCAAATTTTAGAAGCTCAGAAACAAGTCCTTGCAAGAGATGATTTGAAGAAAGAACTAACAAGTATATCCAAGCATCAGCTAGAATCTAAGTCTGATCAAATCCTCTAATTCATGGTGTGAATATGGATTCCTAAATCCAATAATCTCCAAGAACTTTTCATGAATGAAGCTCACAAGTCATGATATTCAGTTCATCCAGGAATGAAGAAAGACATTGCCCTGTATGTTAGGAAATGTAAGGTTATATTAGAAAGCTGATACAACCAAAGAAGCCAAAACAACTAAGGAGCTTCCTGCATGTATGCACTGATGTACAAGGTAGAAGTTACTTTGAAAGTTTTACACTCATCATAGAAATTATTCCAAGTGTAAAATCTTTCAAAGCCAAAGACCAAATCTTTCGAAGCCAAAGATGAAGTCTTCAGAAGCTTCAAAGACAAAGTCTTCCGAAGCCAATGAAGTGAAGACTAATTTCTTCCAAAGACAGAGTGGACATGCTTTCTCTGATCTACTTTTCCATAAAGCTAACTTACTTTCCACTGCAACTCTGATGACTCACCAACTTATACAAGTTAGTGAAGAGGTCCATGCTTTAGTAAACTATAGATTATGGTCTTGAGTCTGTAACTTCCTACTTTGTACCTTTTATCCTTTTTATAATACATTAGGATGTGAGCGATGGCATGTCATAGTCACTAGTCAAAAGGCAATCTGCTTTTTAACTTTACATTGATCTTGTTGTCTAAATTAATATTTCTAACTTGCCTTCAAAGTATGGCCGGCTGTAGGATGTTGTATAAAGTATCTCAGGTCCTTGTATTTCTTTTTATGATTTGTAACACTTGTAAAAGAACTTGAGAGCAATATACAGCATCTTGAAAACCATATTACTCTGTTCTTGTTCTTAGTTCTATCTCATTGTTTACTTGTGTTCTTAGTATCATTCATATAAACCCGGTTCCCTATTTGATCTGTTAAGTGTTCTAACACTCTCCTCATTATGAGACTGATTGTATTGACCATCCCTTAAACGGTCCAAAAATTGGTATCAGAACTTTTCCAGGCTCTTGATTGTAAGATCTCACCATCTTAAATCCCTTCAGTTTCACAAAACACTTTTAATAACTCAAATGGAAGCTATCACAAAGGCTGATATGGAAACCGGTACTATGACAAAGTCTCCACTGATCACTCCTAATGACTTTGATACTTGGTGCCAAAGAATGGAAGGCTTCATCAAGTCTCAAGACTCTAGGATGTGGGGATCTGTTGTCTCTGGACCTCATGTCCCATCCACCTCTTTAGTTGATGCTGGTGGTGGTATGATACCAAAGGAAGTGGCTAACTATTCTAAAGAAGACTGGAAGAAGATAGACATAGATCAGAAGGCCAGGACCACCCTCCAAACTGCTCTGCCAAACTCTATCTATAGAGGCATCAAGAAGTGCAAGACTGCCAAGCAACTATGGGATGCACTGAAGCTTATGTATGAGGGGTCAAATGAAGCAAAAAAGAACAAGAAGGACCTCTTAAAGCAGTAGTTTGATAACTTCACCTTTAAGGCAGGTGAAACCATGACTCAACAATACTTCAGGTATGTTGAGATTGTGGATACTCTAATGGATCTTGGAGTAACTCTTGAGAACAGGGACATTATGAGGAAGTTCATGTCCTCTCTTCCCAGACAATGGACACACTATTGTGTGCCCATTAAAAGGACTGAGAACCTCAAGACCCTTACTCTCACTGAGTTGTATGGTATCCTCAATGGCTACCAGATGGAGATGAACATGCAAATCCATCTGGTAACTCCAACAATCAACAGAGTTCATCCCTTCATGTGGTTGAAAGGGATTGCAGAGAACCACATCATCATCTCATCTGCTATCCTAATAACTCACAAAAGGGTCCTTTCATCACCTTCCCGGAGACACCAAGAGAGAGCTACACCTAAGGAAGCCCATTCCAAGAGACAAGCTCTTCACAAGCCTTTGTGTCTACTGATGAAAGCACAGGCAACTTTCTCTTTACTCTTAAAGACCTGGACCGTATCCATCCAGATGATCTGGAGTACATAAAAATAGTCCAACAGATGGCTCTTCTCACTCATAGAGCCAAGAAGTTTTACTAGTGGACAGGGAGGAAGTTTCCTAGCAATGCAACCAGTGGAAAGTTTGGGCTGGACAAAAGCAAAGTGAAATGTTACAACTATAACCAAATGGGACACTTTGCTAGAGAGTGCAAGGCACCAAGAACAAGTGGTGTCCAAGCACAAACCAGACTAAACTACACTAATGGAGCTCCCCAGAATAAGAAGCCCAAGCAGCAAGCTACAGTTGCTGTTGAAGAAGAAGGCTTTAAGTGAGCTTTCAGGTTGAGGATGCATCCCCAAACCAAGCACTGATGACATATCATGAAGAAGCCAAGGTATTGGAACATCTTTGTACACCAGAATGTATTGCTAAAGTTAGCAGATATATGTCCTATAACTTAGAGATGAGAATTGATCTTGAGTCTTTAAACATTTTGAAAGCTGATTTCAAAAGAGCTAGGAATGATTACAAACTTAAAGTAGAAGATTTAGAGAAAACCATTTCAACTCTTAAGCATGAACACACCAATTAGAAGACTCAGATCGAAGATCTCATCACTAAGTTAACTAAATGTCAGGCTGAGCTTGTGATCAGCAAAGCTAGGGTAGAAAAATGTGTTCTTGAAGAAGAGACCTTCAAGAACATGATATCCTCATCCATGCATGCAAAAGTTTGTTATCAAAATAGGAAGGGACTAGGATCTATTGAGATAGCTCCTCCACACACTCTATTGTCTGTAAGATCTCCAAGGTGTGGAACTTGTAAAGATGAGCTTTCCCTTACAGACCCCATAAATAAAGAGGAGATAGTGAAGGATGATTCTGAGAAGAGTGAAGAAGAACATCCTAAGAAGGGTCCCTATTCTCATGAGGAGAGAAAAGAATCTGGGATGACCAAGTCTAAGAGGAAGAACTTGATCAAGAAAGCCAAGAGGAAATCAAAGAAGGCTTAAGGGATCAAGGCCACTTTTAACTCTAAGAAAAAACAAGTGTTCATCTCTGCAGGATTTGAAGTTGTGAAGGCTGAAGACTCAACTATGAACTCTAGTACCAGGAGTTCTAGTTCATGTCCAACTTATTCCAACAAAGAGAAGAAGTCTGATCAGTTGTGTACCACTGCTACACGGCCTGAACCATCCAGTTCCAAAAGCAAGCCTCACCCTAAGAAGCTTGCTGCAACATCTATGAAGATGAAGATGGAGGTGGAAAGTGATCAAGTTCAGTCTTTCTCTCAAAATAAGACTCTTAGAAGGAATCAAATGGATTGCATCATGTGTGGTAGTACTTCTCATCTTGTTAAAGATTGTATCTACAATCCTAAAAGTACTATCCACATGATCAAAAAGAAAACTTCTGAGAAGAAGAAAGAAAAACTAGCTTCGGAAAGAAAATCCTTTCCTTTCGAAAACTCTAATTTGAAAAAGAAGACAAGTGAAAACTTGCCTTCAGAAGAAAAATTGGTCTCGGAAGAAAGGAATGCTTCCGAAGTACTAAAGCCTACTACAGTGAAAGCAAGATCTTTCGAAGGTCCAGTTTCCAAAACTTCAGAAGTTGTCAAAACTTCTGAAGTATTTGAAGGTCAGGTCAAATCTTTCAAAGATGGTATGGAAGATGAAGGAAGACTAATAGACTAAAAGTTCTTCATCAACAACAGTTAATGATCCTCAAAGCTTGAACATAGGATTACTTACTGTTACATTGTCTTCAAATCACTTTGATAAGCCCAATACCAATGAGGCTTGGGTTTCTAAATGTAACTAAACATTTCCTTTTATACAGGAATGGCTAAAGACCAATAGGAATGTATGGATCATTGATAGTGGCTATTCCAGGCACATGATAGGCAATGGCTCCTTACTTCAAAATTTTGAGAAAATTGATGGAAGGCCAGTTGCTTTTGGAGGAGATGCTGGAGGTTACATTACTGGAAGGGGCAGGGTCATAAATGGTAAGCTCAACATTAAAAAGGTAAACTTTGTTAAAGAGCTTGGGTAAAATCTACTGAGCGTATCCTAATTTTATGATCAAAGAGACAACATGCTCTTTACTGAGCATGAGTGCATTGTTCTCAAGCCCGGGGTGGTCATTCTTCAAGAGCATATCCTGCTCAGAGCCCCCAGGAAAGGGAACATGTACAAGATGGATTTGCAGGAAACATCTCCCTCAGGAGTAGTTTCTTGCTTTCTATCTAAAGCAAATAGTGATGAGTCTTTCCTGTGGCATAAAAGAATGTACCATGTAAACTTTAAAAACATGAATAAATTAATTAAGAATGATTTGGTTACTAGAATGCCAAAGAAAGAGTTTACAAGTGATGACCACTGTGTTGTCTGCCTGAAAGGGAAGCAACACAAAATGACTCAGAAGCCAAAGGAAAGGAACTCTATCACTACTCCCATACACTTATTACATATGGATCGCTTTGGCCCCACTAGTGTGATGAGTTTAGGAAGGACCTTATATTGTTTGGTGATCACAGATGACTTAACAAGATTCACTTGGCTCTTTTTCCTTAGAACTAAGGATGAGACTCCTGAGATCTTAAAGAACTTCATTGTGAAAATTAAGAATCAATGTGATCACAAGGTCAAGACCATAAGATGTGATCAAGGAACAGAATTTAAGAACCAAACCTTGATTCATTTTGTGATGAAAAAGGTATTACAAGACAATATAGTGCTCCCAGGACTCCTCAGCAAAATGATGTTGCTGAGGGGAGAATCAGGACACTTATTGAGGCTGCAAGAACCATGCTGTCTGACTATAAACTACCCATTACCTTCTGGGTAGAGGCAGTCAACACAGCCTGCTATGTACAGAATAGAGTTTTAGTGGTTAAGACTCGTGGTAAGACTCCTTATGAGCTGTGGTACAAAAGGAGACCATTTATTGGTTTCCTTAGGTCATTTGGATGTCCTTGAACCATCTTGAATACCAAAGATTAGGTCGCCAAATTTGCTGAGAAATCAGATGATGGACACTTTATTGGATACTCTTCCCAAGCTAAGGCTTATAGAGTATACAATCTCAAAACTAGAGTAGTTAAGGAGTCAGCCAATGTGACCTTCAATGAGCACACTCCTAGTGTGAAAGATTCTATTCCTGATTGGCTTTTTGATCTTGATTCAGTTACAAACTGTTTTAACAAATCTTGTGAGAATGTTTTAGGATCTCTAGGTAACTTATCAACAGGAGATCCTGACCCAAGATTTGAGATGAGAAGACCAAGCAAGAATACGAGTTCAGTTCCAGTGGTAACTAGTCCTGCAAGTGAAGATCCTATCAGCACAAACATGACAAATTCAACTGATACATCTGAGGCACCTACAAATTCCAGCTCAGAGGCTCAAAACTCAGATGAAGGAACTTCAAATGTAGGAGGAAATTGAGCTGGTGACAGTGAGCATGAATTTCTTGATGCTGATAACCACTCCATAGAAGACAACATAAACGATGTCACACACTCATTGGATCAAGCCTCTCTTGATAAGTGTTCTGATGTGGTGGGTGATACTCCATTGCCAGATTTGAATTTCTCAAATTTAGATCTTTCCAATCAACTTGCTGTGATCCCTCAACTCAGGATCCACAAGTCACACCCCACCATAAACATCATTGGAAATGTTGATACAGGGATGAGAACAAGAGGACAAACGAATGACAAAAATGTTTATCTATACTCTTGCTTCTTGTCCCAGATAGAGCCAAAGAAAGTCGATGAGGCTTTAAAGGATGGAAGTTGGTTTGAAGCATTGCAAGAGTAGCTGCTTCAATTCAAAATACAAAAGGTTTGGTACCTATGTCCTTTTCCTTAGTTGAAGACTACCATAGGAACCAAGTGGGCTTTTAGAAACAAGAAGGATGGTAGAGGACTTGTCATCAAGAATAAGGCCAGACTAGTTGTTTAAGGATACACATAAGAAGAGGGAATTGACTACACAAATGTTTTTGCTCCTATGGCAAGACTTGAAGCTGTAAAAATATTCATGGCATGTTATATCCAAGGATTTCAAGGTCTACCAACTTGATGTCAAGTGTGCTTTCTTATATGGGGTGATCGATGAAGAGGTGTATCTCAAACAACCACCTGGCTTTGCAGACCTAGATCATCCTAATTATGTCTTCAAGCTTGATAAAGCTCTTTATAGGCTGCACCAAGCTCCAAGAAAGTGGTATGAGACACTATCTTAGTATCTCTGTCAACATGGCTACAAGAGGGGTACTATAGATAGAACTCTCTTCATGAAAGGAACAGGGAACGACTTAATGCTGGTTCAAGTTTATGTAGATGATATTATCTTCGGATCAACTAATCCAAAGATCTGCAAAGACTTTGAGAGGCTGATGAAGAAAATATTTAAAATGAGTGCCATGAGGAAACTCAATTTCTTTCTAGGAAGTCAAGTGAAGCAAGTTGACAATGGCATCTTCATAAGTCAGTTAAAGTATGTACAAGACATACTTACAAGATTTAACATGATTGATTATAAGATTGCCAAGACACCCATAGCCAAAAACCACCCCCTTGGACCTGATCTTGAGGGGGAGTGTGTGGATGAACATCTCTACAGGGCTATGATTGGGTCTTTTATGTATCTCACAGCCAGCAGGCCTGATATCATGTTTGCCTCATGCATCTATGCAAGATATCAAGCCAACCCCAAGATGTCATACTTGGTTGTTGTCAAGAGGATTCTTAGATAGCTCAAAGGTGCTCCCAACCTTGGCCTTTGGTGTCTAATGAATTCTGACTTTAATCTGTATGCATATACAGATAGTGACTTAGTGGCTGTAACATGACTGCAAAATCTACATCTGGGGGATGTCAATTCCTTGGTGGAAGGATAGTCTCTTGGCAATGCAAGAAACAATCCTGTGTGTCTGTATCAACAGCTGAAGCTAAATACATTGCTGCTGCAAGTTGCTGTGCTTAAGTACTTTGGATTCAAAATTAGATGATGGACTATGGATTCAACTTCAAAGAGACTTCCATTCACATAGACAACAATAGTGTTATCTCTATTAAAGAGAATCATGTGTAGCACTCAAGGACAAAACACATCAACATCAGGTATCATTTGATTAGAGATAATTTTGAAAAAGGATTAATCGAACTAGTCAAAGTTAACACAAATGAACAATATGCTGATCTGTTCACTAAAGGTTTTGATGAATAGAGATTCAAATATCTTTTATCAGCTATTGGGATGATTATCTTTGAGTAGATGTTCTTAAACTTAAATCAACTTTATTTCTAAAAACATGTGTGTCCTAAGTTGTCTATTTTATCACCTTCATAAGCCCAGTTTATTTTGGAAGAAAATCTTTAAAATGATATTCCTTAGATTTTTGAAAATTTTTCAAAACATATTTTCTTTCGGAAGATTTCAAGTTGTCTTCGGAAGAACATTATGTCTTCAAGTCAAAGAACTACTTATAAGAAATTTACCTTCGAAAGAAATTCTGAGATATCTTCCAAAGCTTAAATATGCTTCTAACTACTTACATGCATTTGAAGGACAATTTTCTTCCCAAAGCAATTAAGTCTCGGAAGATTTATTCTCTTTAGAATTAAACTCCCAAGTCTTAATCTCTTCTGAAACCAAACATGTCTCAAAAGTGAAAATTCTCTAAGTACTTTTCTTCCGAAGCAAAATTTTCACAAACCTTAGAAATAGCTTTCGAAGCCAAAATTGGCTTTGGAAGCTTTTTCTTAAAACTTTCGAAGATAAAATTACCTTCGGAAGATTTTCAACTTCCAAGAAAACTACCTTTTTGGGAACTTTTTCAGAGGTGGGACCGACATTCGGATTTCAAAGTTTATTATTTTGTATTAACTTTATCTCAAATCCATTTCATATATATTCTCTCAAAGGTTCCCCTTCATTTCACTATCTCCTTCATCTGCATTTTCACTAACCTAAATTCACCCACAAACTGACTTTGTTCTTATCTTTCTTCATAGTAAAGCTACCTTAAATAGCTAACCCTAACCTTAGAAACCAACCCGATTTCTCCATGCATCTTCACAAGCAACATAATCAATTTGCTCTGTTATACTCTGAGAAAGATCCTGGTTTCTCAGAGGTTTGCCGTTTCCTTTCCTTGTCAAACTACTTCACCTCCCTCACCATTGATCCTCCACTCTATGAGGATCAGGTTTTGGAGTTTTGAAGAACCTTCCAAGAGGTCACCATGGATAGGGATAAGGCACTATCTGCCATAGTGCAGTGGAGGACAATCTTCATCACTCCAGCCTCCATAAACACTCACCTTCAACTAGATGATGTAGAAGGTGATTTGTCCTTTCCAAAGTTAGGACAGATGAAGCCCGGCATCTTCAAGACTATAAGGAAGCCAACTGTTGGTTTCTCAGGGGTAGAAGCAGCCCTTGTCCCAAAAATGTTAAAGCTTATTGATCAAGGTGACAACCTAGTAGCACCAGCTAGTGTTGAACCCACACCTTCTACTTCTCAACCACCAATACAGCCAAATATAACCATCTCCTACCAAAGAAAATCCAAACAATCCCCTACACATGCTACTCAGTTTCTACAGGCCCCTATATCATCACCCATACAGGAGGAAGTAGACACTGGAGCTGCCACTTCTCCTGAGAAGCAAACTACTCCCATCTCACCAATTATTAGTGCTGAGGTTCCTAATGCTCAGCCTGATAAGCTCACAACCTCCATAGCCTTAAGCCATCACTCAGAGTCTCAAAACTCTAGTGAACAACCTTCAGGGGCCAGTTACCATCCCCAGCCTCTTGATCTAAACCAACCAATCCCAAACCTTGAATTCTATGATAATGAAGACATGGGCTTCAGTGAGTATCATGAGTCTCTCTTCTCTACCACTACTCAAGGAGAGATGAGTACTCCTGTTTCTCCCATGTCTAGCCCACATCATCCACCTACTACTGAGGTGGATCTCTCTGAACCAGTTCAGGAGGTCTATATGGAAGAGGCTCTCACTTCAGCAAGTGACTACTCATTAAGACCTCAACCATGGAAACCCAGCCCATTAACACTTCACTTGAAGCTGTCATGGTGTAGGGGAAATCCAGCAGCCAAGAACAAAGTGCTGGTGATAAGGAAGAAGACCTTGGTCCTATTCTCTCATCCCCCCATGATTCTTTTGATAAATATAAAGGGAGTCTGAAACTTAAGGTGCAAAAACTAACAAAAACATGCACCTATTTAGTCTCAAAGATAAGTCACTTGGAATCTCAAGTGACTGTCTTACAAAGGAGGGTCAATGACCAGAAACTTGAGATCACCGATCTCAAAGGCAAGTTAGCTGAGAGATCACTCAGGAGAACTCAACCAGGTCCACAAGAACCTATGGATGCGATAGACCCAACCCCAAGAACACCTATGCAAGAAGGTGATGCTACCAAAAAGGGGGGAGAAAGTCCAAACAACCACAGAACCTGGGAGTTCTTCATAAAGTATGGACTTTGAGGATTCACCACCCTCACTTGTAATGTCCATACTCAGTAACCTCCTCAAGTCTACATGGATGTGGACTTACTCATACAAAGTTTGTTTAAGGAGGGTGTTCCCAGATCTATGCCTACCCCATCTCCTTACTCTGAGAATCCAATCATGGGATGGAGGTATGACACTAATAGAAGAGCTCTAGTGATCCCTAGATCTCATGGTCAACAGGAAATTTTCAGTTTTTTCAACCTGAGCTTCTAAGAGAGCATCCATCTGATTGATCTTCCACTTGTCAACCCAAGTCAAAACAGACAAGCTGCAAGATTAACAGATTGGATTCAAGAAAGGGTGTTTGAAGAATATAAGCGAAGGTCAATACTATATAGACAGAGGCTAGCAGGTGAGATTTTTGGTCAACTGGATGTTGAGATGGACCCTAAGATTAGCTTTGAAAGGGAAGCCTTGACTGAAGGCCCAGAAGTTGAACCTGTGAACCTAGAGAAAGGAACTTCTTCAGTACCCATTACCTCAGTGAGGCACCAGCTGGGGAAGGTGCTTCACAACCACTCTCTGGCCGGAGCTTGACTGCTGAACAAAGCAATGAAGGCCAAAGCTCTCTCCACCCTGAGTAACCAAGTCCTGTGAGTGACAAAGGGAAAAGGAAACTAACTTCTGAGGAGATTGAGGAGGAGGAAAGAGAGAGGAAGATGAAGCTAAGGGGAGAAAGTTCAAGAGGGTCTCCAGGCTTTATGGAAGCTGCCATCAAGGCTGCCCCCAGGCCAAATACTCAGGATGATGAGTTGTGGGCAGCCAAGATAAACTACTTGGGGACCAGAAACTATAATATGGATGAACTACTCTCTCTCCCCTTAGATGAACTGAATGAACTGGCTGATAAGGAGTTGTGCAAGGAGAGAAAGGAGGTAGGGGATATAGCATTGCTCCTCAAAAACATGGAATAAAGGAGATAGAAAAGGCTCTACAAGCATGCTCCTACCCTCTCCCCAGTTCAAAAAAGTCCTAAGACAGAGGCTGTGGTAACTACACAACCTCAGGTAGACAAGGAAGCTGGTAGACTGAACAGGATCAACTACCTGAGTGCCACAAGACTCTATTACGTATCTTCACTTCTTCCCTTATCATATAAGTATGTTGAATTTGAGTATCTCAAGCAACTGGAGTAACAAGTCATCAAGGAACAAAAGGCTGCTAAGAGAAAACTAAAGGAAGAAGCTGCAAAGTCAAGAGCCATCATCCAAAAGAGCCAAAAGAAGTCTGCTGACAGACAAAGGATGATAAGCTTCTTCAAGTTGCATGGATTCTCCAGAAGGAAGCTTGGTCCAATGTCTCTATCTACTATGGATTAGCACATCAGGGTGATCAAGCAGAAGATTAAGAAGGGAGAGCTTGTTGACTTGCATTCTTCACCAAGTCCAGCTCAACCTAAAGTTAAGGTCAATGTTGAATCCCCTGATACAACACAACCTGGACCTAGATCTGAATCTCAGCCAACTTCATCTTCTGATCCATATCAGGGTCCTCTTCACTCTCCTTCTGAACCTGTGAGAGAAGAGAACCCAACTGAGAGAGACACAGTAGAACAACCTGGTGCTGAAGACCAGTCCTCTTAGTAAAAAACTTCAAAGAGGAGGAAAAGGATGGCCATGAAGAGTGTTTCCAAGAAGAAGACCAAGGAATCCACCTCTACACCTTAGGATTAGTTAGAGCATCCTGAGGTAGTGCTAGAAGAGGCTGCTCAACCAACTCCAACTCAAGTAGAGCCTCTTGAACCTAGAAGACCCATCTTGTCCTGGACTTTTGCTGGTAATCCAGACAGTTGGTATGTCATCAGAGATTAAGGAGGTCAAGATGTCTATTTCTGGCAAGACATGCTTAATCTTCCTCTACATGATCTCCATGACATGAGAAGATATTAAGAGAGTCTGAGGGATCCTGACCAGATGATGAAGAAAGGTATGGTCTTAATCCTAATGAGGACTTTCAACATCTGAATAACTTCTCTATTTTGGTAGCATCAGCCTAGGGGGAGTTTGTAAGTTTATATTAGAAGGCTGATGCATCCAAAGAAGCCAAAACAACTAAGGAATTTCCTGCATGCATGAAATGATGTACAAGGTAGAAGTTACTTTGGAAGTTTTACACTAATCACAGAAATTATTCCAAGTGTAAAATCTTCTGAAGCCAAAGACCAAATCTTTGGAAGCTAAAGATGAAGTATTCTGAAGCTTTAAAGACAAAGTCTTCTGAAGCCAATAAAGTGAAGACTGATTTCTTCCAAAGATAGAGAGGACATGCTTTCTCTGATCTACTTTTCCATAAAGTGACTTACTTTCCGCTGCAACTCTGATGACTCACCAACTTATACAAGTTGGTGAAAAGGTCCATGCTTTAGTAAACTGTCTATGGTCTTGAGTCTGTAACTTCTTACTTTGTACCTTTTATCTTTTTTATAATATATTAGGATGTGAGCTATGGCATGTCATAGTCACTATTCCAAGTGCAATTTGCCTTTTGACTTTATATTGATCTTGTTGTCTAGATTAATGTTTCCAGCTGGCCTTCAAAGTATGGTCGGCTATAGGATGTAGTATAAAGTATCTCAGATCCTTGTATTTCTTTTTATGCTTCGTAACACTTGTAAAAGAACTTGAGAGCAATATACTGTTAGGAACGATCTGCCCAAGACACATATTGAATTGATGTGGCTAGTACGTTATGATTCAAGTCGGGTCATACCCAATAACAAGCTAGAAAAACACCCATAATATTTATTTTTGTTAGGAACAGTCTGCCCAAGACACATATTGAATTGATGTGGCTAGTACGTTATGATCTAAGTCGGGTCATACCCAATAACAAGCTAGACAAACACCTACAATATTTGTTTTATGATATGATCATGTAAGTAAATATTGACACTTGAAGTATTTAGAAATTGGGTTTCTAAATATTTGCACTAGTGTTATGAATAAATTATATGGATAATTAATTCTAGAGAGAGAGTACTGTATATTGTTATTCAAATGGTTAAACAAACAATACAAGTGTATTTATCCGCATTTCTTTGTTACTCATCCGCATTTACAAATGTGGATGTGTTACTGAGGAAATGAGGGTTAATGTTCCTCATCCGCATTTACTAATGCGGATGTGCATTTGGGGAAATGCTGAAGGAATTACTTCATCCGCATTTACTAATGCGGATGATCATTTAAGGAAATACTGATGAAACTGATCATCCGCATTTACAAATGCGGATGTGCATTTTGGAAATGCTGATGGAGTTACTTATCCGCATTTACAAATGCGGATGTACATTTGGGAAATGCGGATGAAGTATCTTCTTTCGCATTTACAAATGCGGATAGAGTTTGTTCATCCGCATTTACTAATGCGAATGAATATTAGAGAAATGCGGATGGGTTAAAGGGATGGGTCCCATCCACTTTTCTCTCACTTTGAAATTCAGTTTCATAGGACGTGCAATATATATGATTACATTCAAACACTCTCTCTGATAACTTACAACACACACAAAAGTGCAATCGGTGTTCGTGTAGCCTTTCTCTCGATCGGTCGAGAAAAACCAAGAACTGAACCCGATTCAAGAAAAGAAAATCCTAGCAACCTGGTGTTTTGTTGGAAGCTTGGGGTAGACAAGCCTGAGGTTTCCTGCTTTGGAAGCTTCTGTTCAAAGATCTTCTTCTTCTGTCCCATTCGAGAGGCAGAATTCTTAACACCCTATGTTGTTAGTAAGCATGATTTTTCATATAACGATCCATTACGGGTTTTCTTTTACAGGTATTATAAATTGGTTTATATATTAGCTGTAACAAGTTTTTCTTTCCACTTCCACTACGGTTTTCATTTTATAAGGATAAAATGACTTTGATAAACTTATGAAAACCCTACAGTGGTATCAGAGCTGGTTATATGGATAAATGCTTCATCTGGATTGATTTCTCGGTTTCTTGCTGTTATTCACCAACAGACCGAAAATTCAGGTCTATGTTTCCCCTGTTTTTTAAGATTCTATTTTACATGCATATTGTAATCTTGAAAAATCTTAATCATTTGGATGATTTAAGTTGTTTGGACAAGAATCAAGATTTTCGGTTTGCTTATACATTAACCGAAAGTCTGTGATTCAAGGGGAAAACTCTCGGATTTTGCTTACATATTTGGATATGTATCTTGATGTTCCTAACCTAGCCGAGACCTTGTGTTTGGTTGTGTTGTGATTTGTATTTGATTATTCAAAGGGTTGTAATAATTAAATTTATTTGTTCTTCCTATTGGCTATGTAATTTATTTATTTTCATTTGGTATGTAAAATAAATAGATTAGTTGCTTTTCACTTTTACTAGAAAATGTATATAGGATATATAATTTTGTAAAAGAAAATTTAACAAGAATGTTTTTCAGTTTTGGCCAATTTTGTGCCCAAAGGGCTTCATAGCTATTAGTGGGATTTAAGCCCAATAACCAAAAACATATTTTGAAGGCCCAAAGGGGTTTGGTGCAGAATTTAAGTCCATTTGGAAGCTCAAATCGAATGGGAGAAACACAACACAAAATGGACACTTGAAGCATTTGGATGCAGGATCAAGTGGGAGTTCACCGACACAAGTGCTACCCTTAGGAAGAACCTTATAACTCACTTGTTTCGATCAACAAATGGACTTAAATTATGTATGTGTTGCTGTATGTGTTGGCTATGGTTATGAACTTGTTGTTGTATGTGTTGCTTGTATGGTTGATTTAATTTATTGTTCATGTGATATTGGATATGCACTATTAAACAATTTCAAATCAACAACAAGCTTCAATTGATTATTTTGGAAACATTAACATGGGTAATAAAATGGTTTTATTAAAGGTTAATGTATTCGCAATAAAATTAGGTTTAATTAAAAGATATTTTGGAAATTGGTTTCACTTGTCTACCACGTATTTGAATGCATGCAAATTTAAGGTACAAAATGTTTTCATAACTAGAATTAATGGAAACAAAATCCCTTTTAAACAAGTTTAACACTATCCTTTTATACAACACTCGAATCACTTGGGAACTATTTGTGGGATAAAGGTCACCTAACCACATTTAGGGAACTTGTGTGTTTGAGGTGGGTTTAGCATATTTGTGGGATAAAGGTCACCTAACCACCTGTATGTGTAAACTCAAACGTGTGTGTAAGTAGGACGACTTGAATTGGAAACCATGTAAATAGAGTCACCGAAGCATGGCGTACAATGGTGTTGATGAGATTAAACATGCCGACTAAACGTAAAGATGTTTAACCGATCCCATAAACTAGAAGTTGCAAAGGGTTGCAATTGTCAAAAGTTGAGTACCTTGTTAATTTAAATAATGGGATAAAGGTCACCTAACCATTATTTGAATGTGACGTTGGATTCTAGATTTTAATTATTAATTGTCTATGAGACAAGAAAGGGTATTAATAGTTAAAATGTTATTTTATAAATACTGAAATTGAACTTTGTTTATATTGTAGTAATGGCCGCAAATAATAACAACGCTACCTCCCCGACCGTCCATAACCTGTCACTGAGAACTATCCTGGAAAAGGATCGTCTAAACCATAATAATTTCATGGATTGGTTTTGAAAATTGAGAATTGTTCTCAAGCAGGAAAAGAAATCGTATGTGTTGGACGATCCTATTCTCGATGAACCCAACATTGATGATGTTGATGCCTACAAGGATTGGGTTAAGCACACTGAGGATTTTGTGCAAGTTTCTTACCTCATGTTGGGAAACATGATTCCTGAGCTTCAAAAGGATTTTGAACATCACGGGGCATACGACATGATTACCCAGCTAAAGGAAATGTTCCTTCAACAAGCGAGGGTAGAGCGGTTCGAAACAGTTCGAGCGCTTCATGCATGTCGAATGGAAGAAACCCAATCTGTGTCATCTTGTGTGATGAAGATAAAAAGCCACATTGATCGCCTTGAAAGGCTAAATTGTCCAGTCTCAAAAGAGTTGGCCACGGATTTGATCCTCAATGGTCTAACCAAGAAGTTTGAGACTTTTATCATGAATTATAATATGAATAGATGGGATAAGAGCATTGGGGAACTTCATGCAATGCTCAAAACAGCCGAGGCAGGGATGGGTAAAAGGGTTTTACCTATTCTCACGATCAATGAGGGTGGCAACAAGAAGAGGCATCACCCCGAACCCAAGGCAAATGTTGCCAAAGGCAAGGGGTACATCAAAGGAAAGGGTAATGGAAAGACTAAAGCGGAACCCCCAAAACCGAGGCTTAAGAAGCCAAAGGTTATGGAGAACGATCCATGCTTTGAGTATGGTGAGATAGGACATTGGAAGAGGAATTATCCAATCTATCTCAACGAGTTGAGAAACAAGAGGGATACTGGGCAGACCTCAGGTACAACTTTCATGATCCATATTGAACTTAATTTTATTTCCTCAAACACATGGGTATTAGATACCGGATGTGGAACTCATATTTGCAATTTGTTGCAGGGGTTCAAAAGAAATAAGCATTTTAAGGGGGATACTAGTCTCTATATGGGCAACGGAGCAAAGGTTGATATTGAAGCCCAAGGAGACTATATCTTGAAGCTTCCAAGTGGTTTGGAAGTCATTTTGAAGAATGTTTTGTATGCTCCTAGTTTGACTAGGAACATAATTTCAGTTTCCCTTTTAAAACAATATGGTTATGTATTAAAGTTTGTAAACGATGGTATTTGTGTATTTATGGATGATATATTTTATTTTAAGGCTATGCCTTTTAATGGTATTTATGAATTGGTTCATGATGACTCATCCATTAAAAATTCGTTATACCAGTCGAGCACCAAGAAACTTAAAATGGGTTTAAGTGAATTATATCTTTGGCATTGTCGTCTTGGTCACATAAACAAGAATCGTATTCAAACACTTCAAAAGAATGGTCTTTTGGAAGCAAATGAAGAGGGTTCATTTGATAAGTGTGAATCTTGTTTACAAGGAAAGATGACCAAGGAACCCTTTAGTGGTACTAATCAAAGGGAAAAAGTCTTATTAGGAATTATACATTTGAATGTATGTGGTCCTTTTAAAGCAATGACAAGGAATGGGGAAAGATACTTCATTACCTTCATCGATGATTATAGTCGTTATGGTTATGTCTACTTGTTGAGACACAAAGATGAAGCTTTTGAAACATTCAAATTCTTCAAGAATGAAGTAGAAAATCAACTCAACAAAACCATCAAATTTCTTCGTTCAGATAGAGGAGGTGGATACCTTAGTGATGCCTTTCAAGATCATCTTAGGAGTTGTGGGATTGTCTCACAGCTTGCTCCACCTGGAACACCACAGCATAATGGTGTGTCTGAAAGGAGAAACTGAACCCTATTGGATCGGGTTCGATCTATGATAACTAGAAGCACACTACCTCTGTCATTTTGGGGTTTCCGATTGCTCTCCGCAGCCAGTATTCTGAATGTGTGTAACACCCGAAAAATTTTAAAAGATGAGAAGAAGGATTAAATGTGTATAAAAGAAGGAAATGCAATTAAACCCAAATAGAGGGGTTAAAAGTGTGCAAGGTACAATTTATAATATAATTTTGTACAAAAGCAACATGGCCGCCCATGCCATGTTACTCTTCACATTTTCTGCTGATTGTAGAGAGAGAAAGAAGCAGAGCAGAGCTCTCAGGTTTTTGAAGAAAGAAGAACAAGGAGATCGAATTCAAGGTAAGAATTCATTGTTTTAAGTTGTTCTTGGCCGCCTATGCCTTGGTTGCATGCTTATGTGTGTTGGTTTGTGTTTAGGTTGTGTTTTGTTGGGTTTTAGGTGTTTGAACTCATTGCATACGGGTTTGAAGGAACTCATACTCGAAGATTGCTAAGGTGAGTTTCTAGATCCCCGGTTTCTATGTTTTAAACCTGTTTTGGGGCTGGAATTGCATGTAACTAATTTTTTAATACGTCCAGTATGTTGTACCATATGTTTGGCCCTGTTCTTTAGTGGGTGTGTTTGGGCCTGCATGTTTTGCTCGATTTATGTGGTTGTATGCTTGTCCTAAGAGATTAGCATGTTAGATCTGTGTGATGAATGTATAAGAATGAGGATTGGGAACTGATTATAGTGTAAGACGCGGTTTCAAGTTAGTTGATCATCCGCATTAAGTTTGAATATTTGCACAAGTGTTGTTCATCCGCATTAGTTAAGTCTTCATCCGCATTTGATGAACACATCGACTACTTTGTTTACCCGCATTTGCTAAGTGTTCATCCGCATTTGTTGTATGCTCATCCGCATTTGTTTTGTCCATGCGCATTTGCTTCAGTCATCCGCATTTGGTTCATGCGCACTTCGTTGGACTATTTTCTGAAAACTTACATGTGCTTTATGTATGCGCATTCGCTACAGTGTTCATACGCATTTCTTTGGGACACTTAGAATATTTCCTGAGGTGTTCATCCGCATTTGTTTGTTTATCCGCATTGGTTTGCTCATCCGCATTTCCTTAAGGGGACAGAATTTTCGGAGGTTTTTGAGATGTAGAGCTTAAGTGTAGGCTTTGACATGGGATGTTTCTGGGGGTAATGTATGTTGACCTTATGATGTCTTATGTGATGATGCTATGCATGGTATGGTTATGTTTATGTTATGTTCCTTATTATGTATGTTTATTTTCTGTGGCTTTACGTGGTATGATTATGAAAAGTAAATGGAAAGTATTATGCAACGTAAAGTGGAAGATAATGAAAAGGGAACGTGAGGATTGAGAGAATGCATGCATTAACGATGTAATGAATGAATGAATGGAAAAGTCTTGCAAGCAAAGGTTGAGGTGAGTGACCGTGATGTCACAACAGACTTGAATGCCAAAAGTTGAGGCGAGTGACCGTGATGTCACAACAGACTTGTATGCCAAAGGTTGAGTTGAGTGACTATGCTGTCACAAAAGACTTGTATGCCAAAGTTTGAGTTGAGTGACTGTGCTGTCACAAAAGACTTGTATGCCAAAGGTTGAGTTGAGTGACTGTGCTGTCACAAAAGACTTGTATGCCAAAGGTTGAGTTGAGTGACTGTGCTGTCACCAAAGACTTGTATGCCAATGGTTGAGTTGAGTGACTGTGCTGTCACAAAAGACTTGTATGCCAAAGTTGAGGTGAGTGACTGTGCTGTCACAAAAGGCTTGTATGCCAAAGTTGAGATGAGTGACCATGTTGTCACAAAAGACTCGTAAGGGATTCAATCCATGATATTGACATGGATCTTTGTCGCTTACCCCGGTGCTGGTGCCAGGCTTTGTGCGCAATGAATGGAAGTCTGATAAACTTTAGCCCAGTACCCGCTTTGTGCCCACATTTGGGGTATAGCCGATGACCTTGATCCGGAAGGAATGAACGAAGGAAGATTAATGAATGAAATGTACGGAATGAAAGATAATGAATGACGATAAAAGATAATAATAAATTATTATCTATGTGTACGTATGATGTATGATCGCTTACGAAAGTAAAGTGCGGTTTTAAACGAAAGAAAAGTATTTTATTTATAAAACTAGAACTCACTCGGCAACGCTGACTTTTATGTGTTTCCAGTTGGTAGGTAATGTTGCTGAGGATGGCACGGGGCAGCAACTTGACGTTTTTGGGATGGCATCTATTGCTTAAATTATGGCGTTTTTGCATTGTAATGCGAACAAACAAGATTTTGTAACGATTATGAATGGTGTATTATTTTGCAAAAGAAATGAATGAAATGATTTTAAATTATTCTGCTATGCTGTTTAGTACACATAAATATATGATTTATGTTTTATGTGCAATGATTGACCAGCTGTAAGTGTCCCGGGAACGGGGCCTTACAAGTTGGTATCAGAGCCAAAGTTTAAGTGAAACGGGTTAAAATTTTCAAAAGAAACCTAAGCTTAAACTGAAAATGGGAAAAAAGGGAAGGGATGCCAGTCCGAGTAGCTGCGTGCCATCAGGTATTTTCTTAATGTTAACCGGTATTCTGTTCGCATGTTATGTGATTTATGTGCTTCTTAGTAGATTTAGATACTGATGAAGTCAGGATAGGAAATGCTTGGGGTATGAAGAGTAAAGTAAGTGGCTAATCACAACTGGCCACTGTAATTAGGGACTTACTATACATGACATAAACTGAGTTGTTACCTTGAATGACCGTGTTGGTGTTTGAATCTTATAGCGTGTTCGAGGATGGCCGGTGGTAGATCTTCAAAGGCTTCTCTAGGTGGAGGTCGTGGTGGACGTGGTGTTGGACCACGGGTCACGAGAGGAAGGCCTAGAGCTGAAGAGGTGGCTCATGAGGAGCCCGAGACCCATCATCCGGAGGGTGGTGATGAGAGTGCTAACTTGAGGGACTCGGTGAAGGAGGCGGTGGTGGAAGAGGTTCACCAGGTCATGCAGACAATCTTACCATCTATGGTGACTGAAGTGATCAATGTTGTGCGAGAAGGAGAAAGGAAAGAGAGGAATAGGTCCTTGGGAGTAAGGGAGAAACAGGAGACTGAGACGGTTGTCTTAGCTGATGAGGAAGAAGAAGAAGAACCTGTGCTGGAAGCAGCACGAGGTTGTAACTATGGGGCATTTCAAAGATGCAAGCCCCCGACTTTTGACGGGAATGGCACTACTGCTGCTGCTCACCGGTGGGTGAGAGAGATGGAAGCTATTCTAGATATCAGCGAGTGCCGGGAAGATCGAAAGGTGAAGTTTGCCACCCACTCATTTGTGGACTCGGCCCTATGTTGGTAGGACAATATTGTCCAGGCCGAGGGTAGTAGAACGATTGGCAGGATGAGGTGGAATGAGTTGAAGAAATTGGTGATCGAGGAGTTTTGTCCTCACCGAGAGCTCGACAAGGTTGAGAGGGAGTTCCTACAGCTGGAGAGGCGAGAACCATGACGCATCAGCAATATACCACCAAATTCAATGATATAGCACGGCTGGTGCCGGATCAGGTGACACCCTTGTCACGAAAGATTAACGGATACATTCAGGGTTGCCGGCGGACATCCGCAGGCACATGATCGCCGCCCGACCGAGCACGTTTAGGTCCGTGGTTGATCTGGTAAGGAGGCTGCATGATGAACAGGAAGTGGTGGTGGCTGAGGTGAGCAAGAAAGGTGGTGGTGGCCGGAACTAGAATGGGAAGAGGTTTGGACATGGTGGGGCCGCTCCAAACAACAAAGTTGCGAGGGTGGATGACCGACGCGTGGTCGCACCCAGTGCGGGGTCGAAGAGGTGTGGCAAATGTGGGAAAGAGCACACCGGAGAGTGTAGGTTGAGATCCGATGTTTGTTTCCGGTGTGGGAGGACAGGACACGTGGCGAAGGACTGCAGGGTAAGGAGGTGTTATAACTGTGGCGAGGAGGGCCACATGATCAGGGAATGCAGGAAGCCAAGGGCTGAGAGTTCCAGAGTGAAGAAGACGACCGGAACCGAAGGGCAGAAAGCAAGCGCCAGAGCATTCATGATGACTCAGGAGGAGGCTAGGACGGACCCCGATGTTGTGTCAGGTACGTTCCTAGTAAACGAAACTCTTGCCTCTGTGTTATTTGATTCTGGTGCTAGTAAGAGCTTCATTTCTGCTGCCTTTTGTGCTAAGTTGCCTTTAAGGAGTAGGAGCATTGAGGAGCCCTTCGATGTAGAAACTGCCATAGGTAAGTCTACCAGGATTTCTGAGATGATGGAAGGTTGTGTCATAGAAGTAGAAGGTCATAAGTTTCCTATTAGACCGTTCATGATGACCTTAGGCGGTTTCGATGTAGTCCTGGGAATGGACTGGTTAGCGGCCTACAAGGCGAATATCGTATGTCGCAAGAAGATGATTGGACTGACAGCGCCTGACGGGAGTTCGGTGACGATTTACGATGATCGAGTTACTATGATTCCGAAGATGATTTCAATGACAGTGGCGGGAAAGTGTATGAGGCGTGGATGTAGTGCCTACTTGGCCTACGTGAAGGATGTAGATACGCCAACACCACAACTGTCAGATGTACTGGTTGTGTGTGAGTTCCCAGATGTGTTTCCCGAAGATTTACCAGGTGTGCCACCGGACCGTGAGATTGAATTCCAGATTGACTTGATACCCGGTGCTCAACCTGTTGCTAAGGCAGCGTATCGGTTGGCTCCGACCGAGATGAAGGAATTGATGGAGTAACTGCAGCAGTTGCTTGATAAGGGGTTCATTAGACCGAGTATCTCTCCACGGGGTGCCCCGGTTTTGTTTGTAAAGAAGAAGGACGGTAGTATGAGGATGTGTATTGACTACCGCGAGCTGAACAAGTTGACGGTGAAGAATCGGTATCCATTGCCAAGCATTGATGACCAGTTTGATCAGCTCCAAGGTGCCAGTTGGTTCTCAAGAATAGATCTCCGATCTGGTTACCATCAGTTTAAGGTGAAGGAGCAGGACATTCCTAAAACAGCTTTTCGTACGCGTTATGGACATTACGAGTTCCTCGTTATGTCTTTCGGTTTAACCAACACGCCAGCTGCTTTTATGGATCTGATGAATCGAGTATGTCGGCTGATGTTGGATAAATCAGTGATTGTATTCATCGATGATATCTTGATTTATTCAAAGAGCGAGGTGGAACATGCCGGTCACATTCGAGAGGTATTAGAGACATTAAGAAGGGAGAAGTTATATGCTAAGTTCTCCAAGTGCGCGTTCTGGTTGCGCGAGGTTCAGTTTTTGGGTCACGTGGTGAATCCCGAGGAGATTATGGTAGACCCGGCAAAAGTGGAAACTATGATGCAATGGAGGTCTCCAAAGACCCCATCCGAGATTCGTAGTTTCTTGGGGTTGGCGGGATATTATAGGAGATTCATTCAAGACTTCTCTAAGATAGCTTCTCCATTGACTAAGTTGACCCGTAAGGATGTGAAGTTTGTATGGGGTCAAGCTCAAGAGAGTGCTTTTGAGGAGTTAAAGGCAAGGTTGACTCAAGCTCCTGTCTTATCATTACCCGAAGGGAGCGAGGATTTGGTGGTGTATTCAGATCCTTCTTACTCGGGATTGGGTTGTGTACTGATGCAGCAAGGAAAGGTTATAGCTTACGCATCCCGACAATTGAAGGTTCATGAGGTTAATTACCCTACTCATGATTTGGAGCTAGCAGCTGTGGTCTTTGCATTAAAAATTTGGAGGCACTATCTGTATGGGACGAGGTGCACCATCTTCACTGACCACAAGAGCTTGAAGACTTGAACATGAGGCAAAGGAGATGGTTGGAACTGATAAAGGATTATGATTGTGAAATCCATTACCATCCGGGCAAAGCCAACGTAGTGGCGGATGCCCTCAGCCGAAAAGAGAGACCCTAGCCTATTCGGGTGAAGGCTTATCAGTTGGTTATGACCTCTGATGTGATGAAGCAGGTCAAGGAGTTTCAAGATGAGGCACTAAAGGAAGATCATCTTTACTCTGAAAGGATGAGAGGTCTAGTCGCGGAATTGGGTGAAAACACTCTCGGTGTTAGAACCCGATTCGGACGAATGTGGATTCCTCGTTGTGGGGATCTACGTGGGAAGATCATGGATGAAGCTCATAAGACTCGATACTCTATTCATCCCGGTACTACAAAGATGTATCAAGATATGAAGAAAGATTATTGGTGGCCAGGTATGAAGCGTGATGTAGCGGTGTATGTGAGTAAGTGCCTTACTTGCTTGCAAGTGAAGGTCGAGCACCAGAAGCCGTACGGGAAAATCCAACCGTTGGATATACCGGATTGGAAGTGGGAGCATATCACTATAGACTTTATCACGAAGCTACCACATACCGTGAAGGGGTACGATGCCATATGGGTGATAGTCGACCGTCTGACTAAGAGTGCTCACTTCCTACCGATCCGAGAGATATATTCATCTGAGAAGTTAGCAGATCTATTCTTCAGGGAGATTGTAACTCGTCATGGTGTGCCGGTGTCTATTGTTTCTGATCGTGACACTCGGTTTACATCTATGTTCTGGAAGAGATTTCATGATGCAATGGGGACGAGGTTACACATCAGCACGGCTTATCATCCACAGATGGATGGTCGGTCGGAGAGAACCATTCAGACGCTTAAGGATATGCTTCAGGCATGCGTCATTGATTTTGGAGGTAGTTGGGATGACCACTTACCGTTAGCGGAGTTCTCATACAATAACAGTTATCATGCCAGCATTGGTATGCCCCCTTATGAGATGCTATACGGTAGGAGATGTAGAACACCCGTTTGTTGGGGTGATATTGGTTAGAGAGAGTTGGGAAGTATTGAGGTGATTGAGGCTACGACTGAGAAGCTTGAAAGGATCAAAGCCTTTATGAAGGCAACCAAGGATAGACAGAAGTCGTATGCTGATAAGAGACGCAGACCAATTGAGTTCAAGGTGGGAGATAGAGTTATGTTGAAAGTATCACCTTGGAAGGGGATCATTCGGTTTAGAAAGCGGGGCAAGTTGAGCCCGAGATACATAGGGCCTTTTCGAATCATTGCTCGAGTAGGAGAGGTGGCCTACAGGTTGGAGTTACCCGATGAGTTAAGTGGAATTCACCCTACATTCCATGTATCTCACCTGCGGAAGTGTTTAGCTGACGAAGATATGGTTGTACCACTGGAAGACATTAAAGTTAATGAAAGGCTCAATTATATGGAGCAACCAATGGCAATTATTGATCGCAAGGAGAAGAGGTTAAGGAATAAAGTGGTTCCCCTGGGGCGTGTACAGTGGAAGCACATGAAGGGATCCGAGTCTACGTGGGAGACTGAAGAAGAGATGAGGCAGTATTACCCATATCTGTTTGAGGAATAGCAGGTTCCGGGGACGAAACCTATATAACAGGGGTGGACTTGTAACACCTGGAAAATTTTAAAAGACGAGAAAGAAGGATTAAATGTGTATAAAAGAAGGAAATACAATTAAACCCAAATAGAGGGGTTAAAAGTGTTCAAGGTACAAATTATAATATAATTTTGTACAAAAGCAACATGGCCGCCCATGCCATGTTACTTTTCACCTTTTCTGCTGATTGTAGAGAGAGAAAGAAGCAGAGCAGAGCTCTCGGGTTTTTGAAGAAAGAAGAACAAGGAGATCGAATTCAAGGTAAGAATTCATCATTTTAAGTTGTTCTTGGCCGCCTATGCCTCGGTTGCATGCTTATGTGTGTTTGTTTGTGTTTGGGTTGTGTTTTGTTGGGTTTTAGGTGTTTGAACTCATTGCATACGGGTTTGAAGGAAGTCATACTCGAAGATTGCTAAGGTGAGTTTCTAGATCCCCAGTTTCTATGTTTTAAACCTGTTTTGGGGCTGGAATTGCATGTAACTAACTTTTTAATATGTCCAGTATGTTGTACCGTATGTTTGGCCCTGTTCTTTAGTGGGTGTGTTTGGGCCTGCATGTTTTGCTCGGTTTATGTGGTTGTATGCTTGTCCTGAGAGATTAGCATGCTAGACCTGTGCGATGAATGTATAAGAATGAGGATCGGGAACTGATTATAGTGTAAGACATGGTTTCCAGTTAGTTGATCATCCGCATTAAGTTTGAATATTTGCACAAGTGTTGTTCATCCGCATTAGTTAAGTCTTCATCCGCATTTGATGAACACATCGACTATTTTGTTCACCCGTATTTGCTAAGTGTTCATCCGCATTTGTTGTATGCTCATCTGCATTTGTTATGTCCATGCGCATTTGCTTCAGTCAACCGCATTTGGTTCATGCGCACTTCGTTGGACTATTTTCTGGAAACTTACATGTGCTTTATGTATGCGCATTCGCTACAGTGTTCATACGCATTTCTTTGGGACACTTAGAATATTTCCTGAGGTGTTCATCCGCATTTGTTTGTTTATCCGCATTGGTTTGCTCATCCGCATTTCTTTAAGGGGACAGAATTTTCGGAGGTTTTTGAGATGTAGAGCTTAAGTGTAGGCTTTGACACGGGATGTTTTCGGGGGTAATGTATGTTGACCTTATGATGTCTTATGTGATGATGCGATGCACTGTATGGTTATGTTTATGTTATGTTCCTTATTATGTATGTTTATTTTCCGTGGCTTTACGTGGTATGATTATGAAAAGTAAATGGAAAGTATTATGTAACGTAAAGCAGAAGATAATTAAAAGGGAATGTAAGGATTGAGAGAATGCATGCATTAACGATGTAATGAATGAATGAATGGAATAGTCTTGCATGCAAAGGTTGAGGTGAGTGACCGTGATGTCACAACAGACTTGTATGCCAAAAGTTGAGGTGAGTTACCGTGATGTCACAACAGACTTGTATGCCAAAGGTTGAGTTGAGTGACTGTGCTATCACAAAAGACTTGTATGCCAAAGGTTGAGTTGAGTGACTGTGCTGTCACAAAACACTTGTATGCCAAAGGTTGAGTTGAGTGACTGTGCTGTCACAAAAGACTTGTATGCCAAAGGTTGAGTTGAGTGACTGTGCTGTCACAAAAGACTTGTATGCTAAAGGTTGAGTTGAGTGACTGTTCTGTCATAAAAGACTTTTATGCCAAAGTTGAGGTGAGTGACTATGCTGTCACAAAAGACTTGTATGCCAAAGTTGAGGTGAGTGACCGTGTTGTCACAAAAGACTCATAAGGGATTCAATCCATGAGATTGACACGGATCTTTGTCGCTTACCCCGGTGCTGGTGCCAGGCTTTGTGCGCAATGAATGGAAGTCTGATAAACTTCGGCCAGTACCCGCTTTGTGCCCACGTTTGGGGTATAGCCGATGACCTTGATTCAGAAGGAATGAACGAAGGAAGGTTAATGAATGAAACGTACGGAATGAAAGATAATGAATGACGATGAAAGATAATAATAAATTATTATCTATGTGTACGTATGATGTATGATCGCTTACGAAAGTAAAGTACGGTTTTAAACAAAAGAAAAGTATTTTATTTATAAAACTAGAACTCACTCAGCAACGCTGACTTTTATGTGTTTCCAGTTGGCAGGTAATGTTGCTGAGGATGGCATGGGGCAGCTACTTGACGTTTTTGGGATGGCATCTATTTCATAAATTATGACGTTTTTGCATTGTAATGCGAACAAACAAGATTTTGTAACGATTATGAATGTTGTATTATTTTGCAAAAGCAATGAATGAAATGATTTTAAATTATTCCGCTGCGCTGTTTAGTACACATAAATATATGATTTATGTTTTATGTGCAATGATTGACCAACTGTAAGTGTCCCGGGAACGGGGCCTTACAATATGGCCCCAACCAAGAAAGTGGATAAGACACCTTTTGAAATATGGCATAGAAGGGTTCCATCATTATCATATTTAAAGGTATGAGGTTGTGAGGCTTATGTTAAGCAAAACACCCCAAACAAGATAGAAAGCCGATCCACTAAGTGTATCTTTGTAGGATATCCCAAAGACTCGATGGGATATTACTTCTACAATCCAACAGAGCAAAAAGTATTTATTGCTCGAAAGGCTGAGTTCTTAGAAACTAAATTCCTTATGGAAGGAACTACCGATAGAACAATGGAACTTGATGAGGATCGAGAACCACAAGCCGATACACAGTTGGTTGAAACTAGCAATCAACAAAAGGTTGTTGATAATGATCAAGTGGTTGATCAATACACACAAAATGTTCGCAGATCTGGTAGAACTAGCTATCCACCTGAAAGATATGGATTTTTCATGAATGGATGCTATGTAGTTGACTCGGATGAACCAACTACGTACCATGATGCAATGTCCAATTTGGATTGTGACAAGAGGCTTGAAGCCATGAACGTAGAGATGCAATCCATGTATGACAACCAAGTGTGGGAATTGGTTGTGCCACCGCTTAACTCCAAATTGGTTGGATGTAAGTGGGTTTTCAAGAAGAAAACTGATATGCATGGAAAATTGGATACTTATAAAGCAAGACTTGTAGCAAAAGGTTTCACTCAAACTCAAGAGGTTGTTTATGATGAAACCTTCTCGCCGTGGCAATGCAAAAGTCAATTAGGATATTATCTACCATAGCTGCATATTATGACTATGAGATTTAGCAAATGGATATCAAAACTGCTTTCCTTAATTGACATCTCGAAGAGAATGTGTATATGGTTCATCCCGAAGGTTTTGTCGATCCACAATATCCTAATAAAGTATGCAAGTTAAAGAAATCAATCTATGGATTGAAACAAGCATCAAGAACTTGGAATCAACATTTTGATGAAGAGATCAAAAGCTTTGGATTCATCAAGAACGCTGATGAAGCTTGTGTGTATAAGAAAGCTAGTGGGAGCATCATCACATTCTTAGTATTGTATGTTGATGATATATTATTGTTTGGAAATGACATTCCAACCATGGAAGGTGTTAAAACCTGGCTTGGAAGTTGTTTTTCCATCAAATATCTTGATGAAGCCGCCTATATTTTGGGAATAAAGATCTATAGGGATAGATCAAGGCGGTTGATAGGTTTAAACCAAAGTGCATACATTGATAAAATCTTGAAAAGGTTCAAGATGGAGAACTCTAAGAAAGGTTTGGTACCTATTCAAAGAGGGACAATATTGAGTGCATCTCAATGTCCAAGTTTAAAGGATGAGCAAGAAAGGATGAAGGAATTCCTATATGCATCTGCTATAGGATCCATCATGTATTCGATGATATGCACTAGACCGGACATGTCATGCACTTTGAGCATGACAAGCAGATATCAGCAGAATCCAGGATATAGTCATTGGATGGCTGTTAAGAGTATATTGAAATACCTTAGGAGGACTAAGGATATGTTTCTAATATACGGATCTGGTGAAGAGGAACTCGTTGTAAACGGTTACACGGATGCGAGTTTCCAAACTGATCAAGATGATTCTTGATCACAATCGAGGTATGTCTTCATTATAAATGGAGGGGCAGTGTCCTGGAAGAGTTCAAAGCAGGATGTGGTAGCATTGTCCACTATAGAATCATAATACATCGCCGCTTCATCGGCAGCACAGGAAGCTGCATGGTTAAAGAAATTCATTTCCGATCTTGGGGTTGTCTCTACCATTCAAGATCCCCTAGAGATCTTTTGTGATAACGAGGGTGCGATCGCTCAAATCAAGGAACCTCGTGCACATCAAAAGACAAGGCACATTGAGTGGAGATTCAACTACATAAGGGATGAAGTTGAAAAAGGAAAGATATGTATTCACAAAGTTCACACCGATCAAAATATTGCGTATCCACTCACGAAGCTCCTTGAAAGGCCAAAGCATGAGAGTCATACTTGTGCCTTAGGACTTTGATATTCTAGTGATTGGATTTGATCTATTTAGTATTTAAATATTGAAACAATTGTTATTTTGACTCATATTTATATTTGGTTATAATACTATGTGTTATGTTCCATTTTAGCATGTTTAAATCCATGAATATGTTTATTATTCTAAATGTCCGTAGTCGGTCATATTTGTGGGAACAAATATGAAGTAAGACTATTATGAACTTGGATTGGTGGATATTCATAAGGTATGAATATAGAGCAAGAGGTTGCAACCAAGGTTCATAAATATTTATGGGATACAAATATTAGACAGACCCGCTCTCAAATTTTACTGCATGGAATTATGTAATTGATCATAAGTAAATTTGAGTAAAGGCGAATATCGTTGTATCCTCCTACCTGAGATACATATTGGGTTTCAATATTCACCAAATATTATACTTTGATCTAGTTCTTCGTTATTCTAAAATAATGGACAGTACATAAGGCTAGTTTCAGGTGTGATATAAGGTGATTGTGAGAAACGTATGTAGTCAAGATAAGATTTGTTCCTCTTATTCGTTGAGAGTATGATGCCTAAGGCCTGATTAAGTTAAATCAACAGAGAATGATCATTCTATGTCTCTGGATTTAACATGACATCTGTAACAAAAGGATAAATGATAGAATCACCTAAATCATTTTCAAGTAAGGGACTTGAGAAAGATAATGTTATTGAATGGCACTTAGTCATACGTATTAGGGGTAGTAAACCAGTGTTAGGTGGTATTTACTACTTCCATCAATTCTCTATGTATCTTGTGCAAGTGGGAGATTGTTGGGAACAGTCTGCCCAAGACACATATTGAATTGATGTGGATAGTACGTTATGATCCAAGTCGGGTCATACCCAATAACAAGCTAGACAAACACCTATAATATTATTTTATGATATGATCATGTAAGTAAATATTGACACTTGAAGTATTTAGAAATTGGGTTTCTAAATATTTGCACTAGTGTTATGAATAAATTATATGGATAATTTATTCTAGAGAGAGAGTACTGTATATTGTTATTCAAATGGTTGAACAAACAATACAAGTGTATTTATCTGCATTTCTTTGTTACTCATCCGCATTTACAAATGTGGATGTGTTACTGAGGAAATGCGGATGAATGTTCCTCATCCGTATTTACTAATGCGGATGTGCATTTGGGGAAATGATAAGGAATTACTTCATCCACATTTACTAATACGGATGAGCATTTAAGGAAATGCTAATGAAACTGATCATCCCCATTTACAAATGCGGATGTGTATTTTGGAAACTCTGATGGAGTTACTTATCCGCATTTATAAATGCGGATGTACATTTGGGAGATGCGGATGAAGTTTCTTCTTCCGCATTTACAAATACGATATTAGAGAAATGCGGATGGGTTAAAGGGATGGGTCCCACCTACTTTTCTCTCACTTTGAAATTCAGTTTCATAGGACGTGCAATATATATGATTGCATTCAACCACTCTCTCTGATAACTTACAACACACACAAAGGTGCCATCGGTGTTCCTGTAGCCTTTATCTCGATCGATCGAGAAAAACCAAGAACTAAACCCAATTCAAGAAAAGAAAATCCTAGCAACCTGGTGTTTTGTTAGAAGCTTGGGGTACACAAGCTTAAGGTTTCCTGCTTTGGAAGCTGCTGTTCAAAGATTTTCATCCTGTGTCCCATTCGAGAGGTAGAATTCTTAACACCCTATGGTTGTTTGTAAGCATGATTTTTCATATAACAATCCATTACGGGTTTTCTTTTACAGATATTATAAATTGGTTTATATATTAACTGTAACAAGTTCTTCTTTCCACTTCCGCTGTGGTTTTCATTTTATAAGGATAAAATGACTCTGATAAACTTATGAAAACCCTACAATTTTATGATATGATCATGTAAATATATATTGACACTTGAAGTATTTAGAAATTAGTTTTCTAAATATTTGCACTAGTGTTATGAATAAATTATATGGATAATTTATTCTAGAGAGAGAGTACTTTGTATTGTTATTCAAATGGTTGAACAAACAATACAAGTGTTTTGTCTGCATTTCTTTGTTACTCATCCCCATTTACTAATGCGGATGTGTTTTGAGGAAATGCGGATGAATGTTCCTCATCCGTATATACAAATGCAGATGTGCATTTGGAGAAATGCTGAAGGAATTACTTTATCCGCATTTACTAATGCGGATGAGCATTTAAGGAAATGCTGATGAAACTGATCGTCCGCATTTACTAATGGGGATGAGCATTTTGAGAAATGCGGATGAAATTTCTCCATCCACTTTAACAAATACGGATGTACATTTGGGAAATACAGATTGAATTTCTTCATCCGCATTTACAAATGCGGTTAGGGTTTGTTCATCCGCATTTACTAATGCGGATGAATATTAGAGAAATAGAGATGGGTTAAAGGGATGGGTCCCGCTCACTTTTCTCTCATATTGAAATTTAGTTTCACAGGACGTGCAATATATGATTGCACTCAACCACTATCTTTGATGACTTAGAACACACACAAAGGTGCAGATCGGTGTTCCTGTTTCTTTTCTCTCGATCGGTCGTAGAAAACCAAGAACAAAACTCGATTCAAGTAAAGAAAATCCTAGCAACCTGGTATTTTGTTGGAAGCTTGGGGTAGACAAGCTTGAGGTTTCCTTCTTTGGAAGTTGCCAATCAAAGATCTTCTTTCTCTGTCCCATTCGAGATGTAGATTTCTAAACTCCCTATGGTTGTTTGTAAGCATGGTTTTTCATATAACGATCCTTTATGGGTTTTAACAGATATATAAATTGGTTTATATATATTAACTGTAACAAGTTTTTTATTCAAATTCCACTGCGTTTTTCATTTTATAAGGATAAAATAACTCTGATAAACTTGTGAAAACCCCAACATATACAGCATCCTTGAAAACCATATTACTCTGTTCTTGTTCTTAATTTTGTTTCATTGTTTACTTGTGTTCTTAGTATCATTCATATAAACCCAGTTTCCTATTTGATCTGTTAAGTGTTCTAACACTCTCCTCATTGTGAGACTGATTGTATTGACCATCCCTTAAACGGTCCTGCAGGAAATGCATCACATGTTCAAAGGTTAACGTTGAACATCAAAAACCCACGGGATTACTCCAATAACCTGAAATTCCTTAGTGGAAATATTACAAACTCTTGAGGATATGCTTAGAGCCTATGTAATTGACTTTGGTGGTAGCAGGGATGCTCATCTACCCCTCATTGAATTCTCATATAATAATAGTTATCATTCCAGCATCAAGTGTGTACCATTCGAGGCATTGTAATGAAGAAAATGTCGCTCACCTGTGTGTTGGACTGAGATCAGAGATTATCAAATTGCTGGTCCTGAACTGATTCAAGGAACCATCGATAAGGTATTCAGGATTCAAGAACAACTCAAGGTTGCACGAGACCATCAAAAAAGCTATGCTGATAATAGAAGAAAGCCCCTTGAGTTTCAACTAGGAGATCATATTTTTACTCAAGATTTCTCCATGGAAAGGAGTCATTCGATTTGGGAAGAAAGGTAAACTTTCTCTAGGTATGTTGGACCATTTGAGATCCTGGAAAGGATTGGTCCTATAGCCTACAAGCTTAAGTTACCTCAGGAACTTAGTCTTATCCGTGACACTTTTCATGTGTCTAACTTAAGGAATTGTCTAACCGATGACACCTTAATCATTCCTATGTATAACATTCGTATCAATGACAAGTTACATATTGTTGAAGAACCAGTTAAGATCTTGGATCGTGAAGTCAAGAAGCTAAAGCAAAGTCGTATTCCCATGGTCAAAGTCAAATGGAACTCTAAATGGGCTCCTGAGTTCACCTGTGAACACGAAGACCAGATGAAGCTCAAATACCCACACTTGTGTGTTGGACTGAGATCAGAGATTATCAAATTACTGGTCCTGAACTGATTCAAGGAACCACCAACAAGGTATTCAGGATTTAAGAACAAATCAAGGTTATGTGAGACCATCAGAAAAGCTATGCTGATAATAGAAGAAAGCCCCTTGAGTTTCAAGTAGGAGATCGTACTTTACTCAAGGTTTCTCCATGGAAAGGAGTCATTCGATTTGGGAAGAAAGGCAAACTTTCTCCTAGGTACGTTGAACCATTTGAGATCCTAGAAAGAATTGGTCCTGTAGCCTACAAGCTTAATTTACCTTAGGAACTTAGTCTTATCCACGACACTTTTCATGTGTCTAACTTAAGGAATTGTCTAACCGATGACACCTTAATCATTCCTATGGATGAGATTCGTATCGATGACAAGTTACACATTGTTGATGAACTAGTTGAGATCTTGGATCGTGAAGTCAAGAAGCTAAAGCAGAGTGGCATTCCCATGGTCAAACTCAAATGGAACTCTAAACGGGGTCCAATGTTCACATGTGAATGCAAAGACCAGATGAAGCTCAAATACCCACACCTCTTCTAAGCTAACACGACCTCTAATAGTTGAATTTCGGGACGAAATTCCTTTAAGTAGGGGACACTATAGCATCCATGATTTCTCTTGCTTAACTCTTTGATCATTCTAGTACTTCAATGTAAAAATTGACCGAATTGAAGAAGCTATTTGTGAAAACTATCTCATGTTTTATGCATTATGATTCATGATGAAGTTATTGAATGTTAGTGTGATTCTATGATAACTCATGTGTAAATACTAGGACTTGCTATAAACAGCAACTAGAAAGTGTCCTAACAATTAATCAAATTATAAAACAATGCTAAATTACAACATAAGTGAAACATATATAACTATAAGGGCAAAAATTTACATATGTGTAACTTAGGGTTACATATGTAACCTTTGTTAAAAGGATCAAGATTTAATTAATTAAATTAAGTCTTATAATAATAAAATAGAAATATATATATATATGACTGGATAATTAAAAAATATATATATATATATATATATATATATATATATATATATATATTATATATATATATATATTATTTTACAATTTTAATCATTTAAGTTATATATATCTAATAAACAAATAGATAATTAACTAGTAATTATCCTAAATCTAACAAATAATAAACTAAACTTATTGTAACACTAAAATATCATAAAAATTGTTCATCCCCATCCCTAGTAAAATATATGATTTTTATTAATAAAAATATTAAGAAAATCAATCCTAATTGAAACCTAAAACCTTAATTTCTCTACTATAAATAGGAGGTCTTATTCTCATTATTTTTCACACCAAAATTTAAATCTAGAGCTCTCATAGAAGCAAATCTCACCCATAGAAACTCTTTTGAGGATCCAAGAAGCTTTCCCCATCAAGAAAGGGTTTAGTGTTATTCGTGTTCATACCTTTACAATTTTGTTCTACCAAAATTCAATTAAAAATAGCTTGGATATATGATTAATTAATATGTTTTGTAGTAATCATAGATTTAAGATGGATCAAAGAATCAAATAAATATGAAATCATCAAAACTTTGCTTAAACACATCAAACTTAAATTTTCAAATTTTGACAGATTCACAGGGCCAACTTCGGACAGTGATATCTCCCTAATAACAAATCCTTTTTTTGATGATTCCTTTTGTTTTAAAAAAACATTCAGAGTATTATCTTTCCAACCATATAAAGAACGTCTTCTAACTTATTGATTTGACCCCTCAAACAGCTCACGCAAGTTTATTGCGCGAGTCTGTCCAAAGCTATCAAACCCCTAAATTTTGCAACTTTCTAATAGTTTCATGAATATAATGTAAATCAATGATTTTTATTATAAAATAAGTAATATAAACATATTTTAAACAATAAAACTCTAAACATTAATGATTCTTATGATTATCTATCAACTTGAATCATGTTTAAAGTAAAATTCTTCATATTTTCAATTGTAACCCTATACTATACAACTTGTTTATTGCCATCCTTGCTAAAATTATATTTACACTTCTTCCCTATACTTTATAAACATACCAAATACACCTTTGACTTGGTCTAGTATACATCTAGAATTGTTTCACCCGATATGTAGTTATATGGCAAGCAAAAGGTTCTGACTAAGGATAGACGGGGTACTTAGTTGATGAAAATCCACCAAACCTTTCCAGTGAATCCTTTGTTGGATGTGCTACTCTAGGATGACACATATCTAGTATACGACAACCATTTTTGAACTTCTACAATAACGACCACTCAACTATCTACAAATACAATAAACAAACTAAATAAACTTACTTAGGGTAATCCTCACTCGAAGTTACTATAAGTTGCAAGATCAACCCACCTACTTTACAAGGTGAGTTCATAAACCTTTTTTCTTTATATTTTGGGGTGAAAACATGCTCTCTATATCAAACTGGGAATGAATTCTAAAGTCAAAACTACTCTTTGCAAACTCAATGAAAAATTTTCTAATACTAGTAAAACTAAACTGATCATGTTGCTATATTCTATGACACTTTTTACTACAAAGTCCCTTTATTTTCTAAAATCTACATAACCATTAACTTTGGGGATGCCACGGGAATATGTAGATAGATCTGTTGGCCTGACAAGCCGATTCGATACTCGGGTTGATACATGCCAATCAATACCGAGCGTCCATTAAGTCAACGTATTATTTTTGACTTGGAAGGAGCTGGATGTTTAGAAACTGCATACCAGAAAAACATACTATTTGTCTAACCTTTTATGTTAGGAGGTTTGACGGAAGGCCATTCGATCACTAGGGTTGGTTGTGGACTCATGTATAATAGTTTACTTACTTGTATTTGGAAAATTGTTTATTGGTTTGTACATTTTTATGTACTATATGTATAATTCTAAACCTATGTTGTCATAAACGTTTTAGTTAACATATTTTTGCATGTTTTCAGGTAATGGAAACTAAGTTTGTTGTTTTGCTCACACTAGGTTTCAAGGACAAGCTTTAGTTGGACCTAGTCAGACTTTGAATAAAATAAAGATTTATTTACTTGTTGGTTTATGTGTTTTAGAATTAGATGTAATCAACTATTTGTTTTAAGTAAGTAATTTCCTTTAGTACTCTTTATACTTGTGTTACGATTCAACTTCATCATGCCTTGGTGTTTTCGCTTTAGCTGGCGTGTGATATTCCTCTACCCACTTAGTGTCATCTGGAATCTTAAATGATTCTACCACAAGGGGGAAGATGAGCCCAAAGAAGCTGAGGATATTCCCTAGGGATTGGCTTACTAAGTTGTACAAGCTGCATAATCAATCTCTCTCTTCTAAATGGACTAAAGACTATGAGCCTTTATCAGAAGCTGAAGTCAAACTGAATGAGCTTCTAGATAGGTATGGCTATGACAGATCAAAAGGGAATGAGATGGAAGATAGGAGGGTGATGAAGAGGATGAACCAAAAGGTTCACTTGGAAAGAGAAGAATGGCAGCAATGAAAAGATCCAGCACTTCTTCCTTACTCTCTCTCAGAAGAAAGAGATCTGATGAAGAATCATCAAAGAGAAAGCTTGTGCTAGGAATTAAAGCCTCTCCCGAGGCATTTGCTGAAAAAGAAACACAACTACTAAGAATGCTATCAAAAGCTAAAGAAGTGCTGAATAAATCAGCTGCTAATGCTGCCAAAAGTACTAGACAAAAGGCTTATTTAGCAGATTAAGCCTCACACAGAATGGTGGTTAACAAAAGAGGCGCCCTAACCATGAAAGATGACATGGAGAGGCATGGAGTGACTCTTGAAGCTCAACCAGCCCATCTTTATAAGCAACATAAGGACCAACCTGAGTTGAACTTAGATAATCAACTGAAGTGATATTTGGTCAATCGAATGTTGAAGATGAAACCCTAGTTAACTCTGAGGAGAATGTGGAAACAGATGGCCCAGAAGTCATTAAGGATGCTGAGAGAGCTCAGAAAATTGTTGATTATCCCAAGTCAGCCGTAGAGGCATCAGATTTAACTATTAGATCTTCAGCAGTCAGACTTACTGCAATCTCTACCTCTAACAAAGGTAAGAGACCTGCAAATTTAAAGAAGAAGTTGAGACAGAGTTACAGAAAAGGAATGTTGGATTTCTGATGACTAAGAAGGTGGAGCTATTCCCATGCAAGTTTGAGGAAAATATTATGGAACTAAAGGTAGGCAGAGCTCAAGAATCTTCTATAAAGAAGAACATTATTGCCTTGATCACAAGAGCAAAGGAATCTAGAGCTACAAGAACTACAATAAGAGGATTCCACCTTGGTGGTGAATCTAGTAGAACAACATCAAAAGCTCCACCTAAACCAAAGGTCAAAGTTGTCAAAAGGGTGCCATCTAAGTTATCTAGGCCAACTGCTTAAAGCACTTAAAGGGCAACCACTCAACAAGCTCTAATATTTACAATTGCTGAATCCAAACCAATGGCCTCCACTTAGAAAAGAGAGAAGAAAGATCAAGAGAAATGTCTCCTAGTGTCCTAACTTGAGTTGAAAGGATTCAATTTCAATGAGGTCATGGAATGAAGAATTGCTTAGATGAAATCAAAACTTATACTTGGAACTCTCGATAAGATAGAGAAATTAGTTGAGTTGGCTAGAAGAAAAAAGGCTGAATCAGAGAGAAAGCAAGTAGAAATGGTTTAACAAGAGTTCAGGGATAAGCAAGAAATAAAGATGTTCAAATACTATGGCTTCTCTGGTAAACAAGTAGGACCAATTTATATGTCAACTCTTGATTTGAATGTCAAAGAAATCAAACAAAAAGTTGCAGCTGGAGAGCTCCCAAGTTTGAAGAAGCTAGGGAGCAATAGGTAAGACAGCAAACTAGAACAAAGAAACTTCTCAGAGGTCTTCTCATCTACCGACTGAGCCTCAAGCATCCCTAGACTCTAAATCAACAACCACTGATGACAATCAGCCAATCTCCACAATCCTTGTAAAGAAGAAGATAGCACCTAAAAGCGATGTAAAGGCAAGGGTTGTTGACCTAGAAGTAGAGGAGAAGATAATCAAAGGAACCAAGGTTTTGGCTGCCGGGTACATCTCTAAGATGAAGAAATTTGTTGTCAAGAGGGAAAATGGAGAGATCATGTACAATGACCCTGAAAATGAAGTACTTGATCTGCCCTTGACATTCTAGAGCAAACTGCTAGGTACTTTAGCATCTTTGGATATAAGAATGAGAAGTCCAAAGTGCTAATGTAAGAAGTACTTTCCTTAGTCAAAGCTGATGCTGGTGATGAGATCCAAGAAACTCCATTATCAACTAATAAGCCAATAGTGGAGTGGGAATACGATCAAAAGAAAAATAACTACTTCATAACCAAATAAGCAGCTAGAAGAGTAGCTTACTCAAGAAACAAACTCGTGTGCTTCAACAAGTTTAAGATAGCTGACTTAACCAGGCTGAGACTAAGGAATCCCACCAATGATTCTGAGGCAATGGAAGTGGAAAAGGTGCTGATGAGGATTTACAAATCTCATCTAGAATGATCAAGGCATGCTTTAGAACAAAGAAAGAAGAAGCAAGAGTATAAAGGTAATGAGACCACCCCATCTGTCGAACCTACCCCTAACACTCAACCATTTTCACCTCTTACTACTTCTCAACCTGTTCAAACTACTGAGCATGGTTCTCCAACATTCCAACAAGCTCTAGAAATAGTTAAATCTCTATCCCAAAGCCGATCAGATGATTCAGCAAATGCAGTGATCATCACCACTGTTGCTAAAAGAGTAAGATATAGCTTAGATCATCTAGAGCAAGAAGAAGAACTTTGAAAATATAAGGAAGAGTGTTGATCTATGAAGAAGAAGAAGCTACCAAAAACTCAAGATTTAAGCATTGGTTGTTAACTACCGAATTAAGCCAAGTGCTTAATCCACTACTGATCACCATATGATGAATAACTGTCGATCAGCATTCTACCAGTAAGCTATCGATCAATTGCTGTTGATCAGAAGTGAACTCCATAAGATGCTGATCAACTGCTACTCAAAACAAGAATGCTTGTGTTGACGGCTGTTGTGTTTCACCTTTTGGAGATAACATATTACTGAAGGTGCCAACTCCGATACACAGACTATCAGTTTTGTTGTAGACTCTGAATATTGAATAGTTTATTCATATTGTTTAGATTTAATAGTATAAAACTCCTCGCACTTGTATAGTAGAGGAAGCTTTTCAAGCCACTTGGTTTTATCTGCCGATTGTATCATTTGTACTCAAACTATTAATCAAGTGAATACTTTGAATGAATTACTTGTGTATTTACATTTTCTTAAAGTATTTGTGTTGTGATAGTTTGTAGTTAACTTAGATTCCGTATTCATTATCTACTCATCAAAGAAGTAGTTCTTGTTAATCTAAACCAAACCGATCCAACAAAGAGGAAGACTTAGAAGGTGATGATTTAACCGTTATCAAATGGGCGTATGACTTGAAAGATGAGAGATTCTTCATTAAAACTAAGAATAAGTCAAAGTCTTTCTTCCTAGATAAGCTGGAAGTTCTGAATCTCAGCTTAAAGACTTAAAGAAGATGTTTACTTTAATCTTAGAATATGAAGGCATGACAGACAAGTACAATACCATGGCTGTTATTCTGAGGATAAAGTTTGAAAACAAGGTTAAAAAAGAAGAAGACAAAGAAGATGTTCTACATATGACTTCTTTGAGTATTCACAACCTAATTACACATTGGAGTTACAATTCCTAAACCAAAACTTTCTATCTGACTTACGCTGGTGCCGACAAAGTTAAAGTCAAAGAATATGATCTCTTCAGATTATCTCGACACAACATGAAAGACTTGGTCAATCTACCTCTTGAAAACCCCTCAAGAGCTAGAAAAGGATACATGTATGAACCACTACTAATCAAGATGCTAGAAGGATGAAGATAGAGTTTTGGTAGCATCGTCCTAGGGGGAATTTGTGGATCTATGAAGAGGATGAAGCTACCAAAAACTCAAAAATTCAGCACGGGCTGCCAACTACAAACTTCTGCAAAGTGCTTAATCAAATGTTGAACAACATGTGTTGAATGACTATCGATCCGTATATGCTGAACAACTGCCAATCAGCACTTATTTGATGTACTGTTGATCGATTGCTACTGATCAGTACTAAACTCCATGAGCTGCTGATACACAAGATAAGACTGACTGTACCGACAGGTACTAAGAACAAAGAAGAAAGAAGATTGGAGGGAAGAGGTTATTTATTGTGAAGTTGGATTCCATTGAGGGAGGCCTTGATCTCCCACTTTGCGGATTAGGACTAACTTATTTCCCTTAACTACATATGATCCATTAAAATGGTTAGTTAATAATATGAAATCAACATATACTTGTAAGCATTTGTTTTGCATATCCTTAGCTAATTGTACATTTTTTATTAGGAGTTCATATTCAACTTCATTATTGGTTGTTTAGAATTCACATCTAATGGCCCAGGGTAGTATGCCCCCCCTATGGCGATTTCATAATATTCCTAGGCATGTTCCTCTAATATTAGATGTACCATTGGTATATAATGTCCATATTTCATTATTTTATTCTAAGTTTTGGTCTTATAAGTCAACTTCATACTGAAGTGAACTCCACGAGATGCTGATCAACTGCTACACAAAACAAGAATGCTTGTGTTGACAGCTGTTGTGTTACACCTTTTGGAGATAACATAGTACTGAAGATGCCAACTTTGATACACAGATTATTTGTTTGTTGTAGATTCTGTATATTTAATAGTATATTCATATTGTTTAGATTTAATGGTATAAAAGTCCTTGCACTTGTATAGTAGAGGAAACTTTTCAAGCCACTTGGTTTATCTGCCGATTGTATCATTTGTACTCAAACGATTAATCAAGTGAATACTATAAAAGAATTACTAGTGTATTTACCTTTTCTTAAAGAATTTGTGTTGTGATAGTTAGTAGTTAACTTAGTTTCCGTAGTCGTTATCTACTCATCAAAGAAGTAGTTCTTGTTAATCTAAACCAAACCTATCAAACAAAGAGGAAGACTCAAAAGGTGATGATTTAACCGTTATCAAATGGGCGTATGACTTGAAAGATGAAAGACTCTTCACTGAAACTAAGAATAAATCAAAGTCTTTCTTTCTAAATAAGCTAAAAGTTTTGAATCTCAGCTTAAACACTTAAAGAAGATGTTTACTTTAATCTCACAATATGAAGACATGACAGACAAGTACAAATCCATGGCTGCCATTCTGAGGATAAAGTTTGAAAACAAGGTTAAACAAGGAGAAGACAAAGAAGAAGATGTTCTAATATGACTCCTTTGAGCATTCACGACCTAATTACACATTGGAGTTACAATTCCTAAACCAAAACTTTCTATCTGACTTATGCTGGAGCCGACAAAGTTAAAGTCAAAGAATATGATCTCTTCAGACTATCTCGACACAACATGAAAGACTTGGTCATTCTACCTCTTGAAAACCCCTCAAGAGCTAGAAGAGGATACATGTATGAACCACTACTAATCAGGATGCTAGAAGGATGAAGATAGAGTTTTGGTAGCATCACCATAGGGGGAATTTGTTGATCTATGAAGAGGATGAAGCTATCGAAAACTCAAAAATTCAGCACGGGCTGCCAACTGCCGATTTTTGCAAAGTGCTTAATCAACTTTGAACAACATATCTTGAATGACTGTTGATCCGTATATACTGAACAACTGCCGATCAACACTTATCTGATGTACTGTTGATCGACTGCTGCTGATCAGCACTAAACTCCATGACCTGCTGATCAACTGTTACATAAGATAAGACTGTCTGTACGGACAGGTACTAAGAACAAAGAAGAAAGAAGATTGGAGGAAGAAGTTATTTATTGTGAAGTTGGATTCCATTGAGGGAGGCCTTGATCTCCCACTTTGCGGATTAGGACTAACTTATTTCCCTTAACTATATATGATCCATTAAAATGGTTAGTTAATAATATGAAATCAACATATACTTGTAAGAATTTGTTTTGCATATCCTTAGCTAATTGTACATTTTTTATTAGGAGTTCATATTCAGCTTCATTATTGGTTGTTTAGAATTCACATCTAATGGCCCAGGGTAGTATGCCCCCCTATGGCGATTTCATAATATTCCTAGGCATGTTCCTCTAATATTAGATGTACCATTGGTATATAATGTCCATAGTTCATTATTTTATTCTAAGTTTTGGACTTATAAGTCAACTTCTAAAAGTGGCAAGAAAGTTATATTGATGTGTTAGACTAAAATAATGATTTAGGATATTCCTTAATATTTGTTAAACACTTATTAGGGTTTAACTTCATGTTATATTGATTTAGGATATCAAAAGCCTCCTTGATAACCGAAAGATAATCCTCGGATTTCTTTGATTTTACCACCATATCATCAATATAGACGTCCAAGATGTCCCCTAGTTTCTTTTTTAACATCATATTGACTAGCCTATGGTACGTTACAACTATATCTTTAAGACCAAAAGGCATAGAAATAAACTAATAAATGCATGTAAGGGTCAAGAAGGCAGTATCTTCTTGATCTGATTGTTCCATTTGTATTTGTTAAAATCCTAACAATGCATCTATGAAGGTTAGCATTTCATGACCAGTCGTAGCATCCACCATGGAATCTATATGTGACAATAGGAATGGATATTTAGGACAAGCCTTATTAAGATTGGTTTAATCCACACGTACCCTCCATTTTCCTTCTAAACCACCATCACATGAGCTGGCCACCTTAGGAACTTTACTTCATTGATCGTCTTGGACTTTAGTAGCCTCTCTATCTCTTCTTGGATTATTTGGTTACTTTTTGGTGTGAAGTTTCTCCTCTTTTGGTGTATAGGCCAGCAAGTTTTATTAATTCTAACTTTATGTGTTATTATATCTTTGGATATACTTGCCATGTCTTCATGTTTCTAGCCAAAGGTACTTTTGTTCTTTAGGAATGTAATCATATCCTACTAGAGATCCTCCGGGATATTTGTTCCTATAAGCACTTTGATCTCTAGATCTTTGAGGTCCAAGGATACCTCCTTAAGATTTTGCTCCATATCCTCTTGGATATCTTGCTTCGTATTCTCTAGCAAATCCTGTGCCTATTTCTTTAACTGCTATCCACTTTTGTCTTTCATAGATGTCTTCATAGAAGAGGTGTAGCAATCATTGGCTTCTTGTTGGTTGCTTTTAATATTCACTACCCCCAAGGTGTGGGAAATTTCATACATCGGTGGTAGGTTGACGGTAGAGCTTTCATGTCGTGTATCAAGGTCGACCTAAAATAATATTGTTGCATGATAATGAATCAATTGAACAAAATTTCCCCAAAAGTATTTATGGTCTCTCCACTGTATCCCACCGACACTATTTACTTAGGAGAAACTTCTTCTTGTAGAATATTCATCCTTTTTAATGTATCTAACTAGATTATGTTAACTGAGTTTCCTCCATATATTAGGACTCTTCAAACAAAGTGGTTAGCCACATAGAGGGTGTAATTATTAAGACATCATGATGGGGATCCTTGATGTTATCCTATCATCTTTATAAAATGAGATGATTTTTTGCTCTATTAATGCCACACTCCTAGTAGGCTTTTCTCCCTTCTCAGCTTTAGCTTCCTTTGCATGCCATTTTGCTACAAAACAAGAGGTACCATAAATATCAGAGCCATCGGATATAAATTAGGTTGCCTTTGCATTTGAATGTGGTGATTCTACTCTTTGCAGATCCTGCAGGATCCTGGCCCTTATCCTTCTTCTTTCATAGTAATTCCTTCAGACATCCCTTGCTTAAGAGATGAATGATTTCTTTTCTAAGTATAATACAATCCTTAATGGTGTGACCAAAATCCACATCGAATGCACACCATTAGGACTTGTCTTTCCAACAAGGATTCTTATCAATTTTCCTAGGCCACCTTGTTTTGCCTCCAAGACCCTGTATAGCATACATTAGTTCAGAAGAACTAACAGAAAAAGAATAAGCATTATGTTTAGGATATTCTTCATCATTTTCATTACCATTAACAAAATTCACTTTTTATGTCATCCTAGGAGTGCGGTTTGGATCAGTAATGCTTGTATGAAGATTCAGATTTCTTATTGGAATTCTCATATGTTAAGGATCTATCAATCCTTTACTAGATTTTTCTATCATCTCCTAGCTTAATGAATCTTAATGCTTCTAAATTCATCAAGATTTCAATAGGAATTCATAACAAGATCCTCATAAAAGGGAGAATCCATTAGTTATCCTATTTCAAATGCTTGAACTATTATTGGCATGTCGAGGTTAGGAATTTCTAATGCTTTCGTGCTAAATTTGTTAACAAAATCCCTTAAAGATTTATTATTATTTTGTATTACCCTATAAAGATCACTAGTTAACCTCTCAAACACCCTGCTACAAAAAAATTTAATATTAAACATGTTAATCAAATGAGCAAAAAATGTAATAGAATAGGGGGAAGGTTTAGCAGCCATTTCAAGGTTGGGCCTATTAAGATATATCCATAGCCTTTACATAAACAAGCTTCTTTTAGGTGTTCAAGATAGGGTTGATCTCCATTCTTTCCTTATACTAGGCGATACGCTCCTCAGGATCCGTGGATCCATCATAAAGCTTTATGTTTGGAGTCTGGAATCACTTTCGGATCTCAGCATCAAAAATTTGTGGAGCAAAGCATGAAGTCCTGTGACTGGTAGAGGATACCTCTAGTATAGGCTTTACCACACCTAGTACGCTTGAGATCATATCCTTGAGTTTTTGAAGTTCTTTCGCCATCACTGGACTAATAGTTGTATCCTACACAGATTCAAAGTCATTAGTATTAAAAGCATTTTTATTTGAAAAGGTACCATTTTTTTACTTTCTGAAGGGAATCCTGATGGAAATCCAAGAGAGAATCCGGAGGTAAGTTCTAAGGAGAATCCCAATTGAAATCCTAATTCCATTGCAGTTGTAACCCCAACAGCTTGGGTTGGTCCAGCCATGCTATCTTGCATAGGAATGATATCATCATCATGTGTTCTTGAGGACCCTATATACTTACAAGTTATTGTCCAAGATAAAATGGAGTGATCACATCCTCCATGGGCTTATTTCAATTTGACTTTATATCTAAATCTCCTTCAACATTAGCCTGTTTGTCACCTGTTACTGCTTCATATGTTGGTTCATCATTGAAAATATGGAGTTAAATTCGTCATTAGAGATCATAGTTGGAGTCCCTATAGGTATTTCAGATCCTCGAGTGCTATATACATCTAAAAGAGCCATACTAGTTTGTTTACCATTTTTCCTCTGGAATGTTCCAAACTAGATGGGGGAGGAGGAAATGATGAATTCAAAGCGAAGATCAAAGAGATCATTGAAGATGAAACTTTCTTGGGTTGAGAAGCCATTTTTTTTAGAAAATAGAATTTAGGAAAAAATGAATGGAAGATGGCTTTTGGAAAGATTTTAATGATAAAAGCAACAATTGCCCCATGGTGGATGCCAAATTGTTTTGGTCAAAAACTACCTTAGTAAGTTAAAGTACAAATTAGTTGGTGAGGTTATGTGCTTCTCAATGAAAATTATTTTTGAGTTCAAAGATAATGAAATATGACCTCGGAATAACGATTGAAAAAATGTTTAAGTAATGATTTTGCTAGGAATGATAATTGAACAAACAAGTAAATGATAAAGAACAAGACAACCGATTTGTAGCAAAGAAAAAGCCCTTGATCTAATAGTTCTCTAGCACAAAAAATCCTCATGCCGCCTAACAAACTTCGGCTGCCTTATCCTTTATTGATAGAAAAAATGAAGTACAACTCGAGAGCTTGGATCGGATTGTATCTAGGTGTTATAATGTAAATTTATGTGTGTGTTTTTTTTGTGTTGGTGAGTAGATAGCAAGTAAGTGTATTAGTTGCAATGTGCCTATACTATATGATCCGACCTCATTATATAGTAATGATTAAATAACAAGTCGTTTGATATTATCGGCCATATCCTGACGTTTTTCAGATAATCACCATACTGAAGTAAATGTGAATGTTGGAGACTTAGTCCAGCACTTGTGATCCATTCTTCAATGCCTTCAGTGAGTTTTTAGCATACACTTAGTCATTAACACGCCCCTTATAGCAAAAATGTGTAGAACAAACATTATGATAATAACTCATAATATGTTTAGGATATCAGATTGTCACATATTCTAAGTTATTGTTGAAGCTCTTAGAAGATTAATATTTTGTCTTTATGTGTTTTTTGTCATAGTATAGGGACTTATTTTGTAAATATATGTTCCTTTGTTTCTTGATAGTATAAATAGGATATTTTATGTATTGTGCAGGGAGACTTTAGACAAGAGATTAGAGAATCTCAGATCTAAGAAACAGTTAGAGTCAGTTGAACGAACTGTAACCCTACACATTGTATTCATGCATTTGCTATCAATGAAATACATTATTTTTTGATGTAATTGCTTGTGTTTGATTACTTTGTGTGTGAATTGATCATTGCATCACAAAATCATCACAGATTCGATCCTTGTGAACTGATCAATTGGTATCAGAGCACTTCGGTTCAGTGATCAGAGCTTATCGACATTTTGAACTCTTTGAATCACTTGAAATCTATGATTGATAACAATTTGATCAATTAATTGTTGTTTTCAGTTGTGTTTCATTAATAGAAACATGATTTGAATCACAATTTTGTGTTCAATTCGTTCAAATCTGAGAAATTGATGGAATTAGTGTTCGAACTTTGTTCTTCATATTCGGACTGAAATTCAATCAGAATACTGATTTTTTGTTGTTGTTTGATCAAGTTGAGGATTAAGTATTGTTAATCGACCTAATTACTACCTAATTGGAAGTTTTTAGATCAATTAATCAAGTTTTGAAGATTTTCATAAGATCTGAGTTCGTTGAAGCTGATGAATTAGGCGCATTATGGTTGAAAACCTGCTGAAAATTGTCCAAGTATCTAGGCGCATCACCACTATTTGGGCGTTTTAGTACTGTTCAGACGTTTTCAGTTCAGGCGTTTGACCACTGTTGAGACATTTTAAGACTGTTTGGACACTTGGTAACTTTGCAGAAACAAAGTAATTCTAGGCGCATTTCAACTGTTTAGGCGCATTTGAATTGTTTGGACCCCAGGCGTTTAACAACTGTTTGGGCGCATTGCAACTGTTCAGCCACATTTCAGTTGGGCATTTTTCAGAATTCTACTAAGGCATTCCCTTGGGCGTTTCTACTTCAAAGTCAGTTGTCTGAGAACTGTGTAGGCGTTTCACTACTGTGTAGGCACTTGACAACTATTAAGGCACTTCAGCTTTCAGACTTATTAGTTTACACTTAGAAATTTTTTCAGAAACTAAAATCCAAAAATATTTTCATTTCATAGTTTTTAATTCAAAACTTACAAACAACAAAAACAAGCCTTTTTCTTAAATTCAAAAATATAAAATGGTTAAGTCTGAAGATTCTAAGAACAGGGTTTCAAAGCTAAAGAACAGAGCTGATTTCAAGAACTGGTCTTTAAGACTAAAGCATCATCTAAATTCTATTGACACTGACTTATGGAAGTCAATAGATAAAGGACCTCATATTCCGATTACATCTGATGGTCCTGATAGAGGATTTGTTTATACAAAATAATCTCAAGAACCTTATCCTAAGGATGGTCTGCAAGGTGATGACTTAAGAAAAGTGAAGAACGATATCAAAGCTTATTCATTGATGTGTAAAGGATTACCATTGGAAGTCTTGACTAGACTTGATAGTTATCAAACTGGGTACACTATGTACAAAGCTTTGAAAATCATATGTGAAGGAGGTAAAGAGATACAAGATCTCAAAAAGCAGAAACTTAAGAGATAGTTAGAGTTGTTTGAGCATCTTTCTGGTGAAACAATAAATCAGATGATGAACAGATCTGTGTAACTAACTAATGAGATGTCAACTGCTGGTATCAAAAATGATCTAAAAGATCTAAACTACAGACTTCTCAATGCTCTTCCATCTTCATGGAAATAGACAGTTACACTGTTAAAGTATACTAAAAAGTTTCCTATGGATCTAGATCTTTTGATTGCCAAGATTGAATCAGTTCAGATTGATGAGAGCTCCAGAAACAATGATAGAGCTGCTTCAATGTCTCAGTATAAGTATGTTGCATCTCCAGATAATACAGTGGAGAATACTTTTCTGGCCAAAGATGATAAATCTCTAGAAGAAGAGGGTGATTTGTTCGTCGGAGCTGGTTTATTTACAGATTCTTCTTACAAAAGTGCTCCTGTCTACATAACTCAACCTCAATCTCAGTCTCCTCCTAATACTCAAACTTCTAAACCTCAAACTGAGACTCCATCTTCTAACTCTACTAAAACTAGCAAAGTTAAATATGTTATTAATATCCTTTTACAGGATGATGAGTCTAAATCTGTTTTTACTACTTTTATGGCAAGTTTTCAAGCTTACCAAGGTAGTCATTTAACTCAATTAGATCTTGTTTTGTAGGATTTGTTTGAGATGGATCCAGATGATGTGGAAGAGATGGACTTGAACTGGCAGATGATGTGGAAGGATGAATCAAAAGCTTTTGAAGAGCCAAAGAAAGCTCTAGTTGTTAGCATTAAAGATGGATATGACTGGAGTGCTTATGCTGAACAATTTACAGCTGATCTAACCTCTAGTTTATCTCTTATTGCAAAAATTCAAACTGAAGATTAGTCAGAAGACAGTGATCCTAAGGCTGAAGGTAACTCAGAAAATGAAGAAGAAGAGTATGACTGGAGTGATAAATCTGATCCTAAAGAGGATTCAAAAGAAGTTGCACTAATGTCACAGTCAGATCAACCAAAGGTTGAAAATTCATTTTCTGACTCTGAGACTTCTTTCTCAAAATATCCTGAAATTCTAGTTGAAGTAAGAGAAAAAAATGTGCACTAAAGCTTGCTTTGAACAAGTAAAGTACTACAGAACTTATTCATATAAAATATGTGACAAGCCCAAACAAGAGGAAGTAATGCGTAACAAACTTAAAAACGATAACAAAATATCTGATGAAAAGATCCTCTCTCTACAAACATCATGGAATAAAACTTTGAAAGAACTAGAAATTGTTACAAAACAACTTGAAGAAATGACAAAGAATTTAGAAGAAGAGAAAATAGCACATGCTACAACACAAGTTGATCTTGCAAAAGTTAAAAGTTTAAAAACAATTGTAGAACAACTGGTAAGTGGGAGAAAAGACAAACAAAAAGCAGGTTTAGGTTTTACACATGAACCAATGCTTGAATCCATCACAAACACGTTACCAGAAAACTTCAACACGCATGATCACTCACCTGAAATCAAAGCTAAGCTAAGAACATTCCAAAATAAGAAAATAAATTCTAAGAGTGATGAAGAGAAAACAAATGTTGAAGTTGTTGAAGAACATGATTCTGAAAAGATCAAAAATGGTCACCCAGTGAAAATTAAATCTTATGAACCACGACCAAAGACTAACAAAATTTTTGTTTGCAAAAGAGTCTGTTGTCGAAGAAATAAGTGAAAGGAATGACAATCAAAACTCTAAAAATAAAGAGAAAGCAAAGCTAGATAAAATAACATCTGTAGATTCGTTTTCTTATGGATTAAATAATCCAAAATTTATAAAATGGCAAAAAGAACAAAAGAATAAAGAAAAAAAAAAGAATCTTCACCTAAAGATGTTCAATCTGAAAGCAAACAAAGATCATCGAGATCTAGAAACCAAAGACGAAAGAAAGAAAAATACTAAAGCTAAATCAACACAGAATGCTTCAAAACAGTCAAATCAAAAGAACAAATCAATCAAATCAGCTTAAACCTGTGAAATTTGTATCCGCGGGTATTTTTAACATGAACAAAATTCCAGAAATCAAATCTAATCCAAAGAACAAATCCAACTCTGATCTGAAAACAGGTTCAGATTCTAAGTCTTCCGCTGTCAATAAACGATTTGTATCTAAGGAGTCGAGGAATGATGTCAATGTTAAAAAATCTAAACTCAAATTTCAAAAGAACAAATTCATAAATCAAAAACAACAGATTAACTTTTCAACTCCCAAATCCAAACAAGGATCAAATGTGGCATCCACATCTAAAGCTAATCAACAATTGTTTAAATTTCAAAGGTACTGTGAAATCTATGATATGTACAATCATAAGACTGGTGAATGTTTCTTTAACAGGTACTGTCACATATATGATATGAAAAATCATTCAACAGATGATTGTTATTTTAACAAGTACTGTACCTTTTGTGATGAAAGAACTCACAAACTAGAGAATTGCTACTTTAGAAAGAACTCGCCAAGGACTGGATATGTTAATTCACAATTAAGGAATGTATATGTCAATCCATAATTTCAAAGAAATAAAAGTGTTGGTTTTCAAAGATTGACAAAACAACCTTCCTTACACTTGAGATCTTTTTGAAGAAATGATTCTGTTTATCATGATTCTTATGCTGCAAAACCAAAGCAGTATAATCAAGGAAATTTCATTCCACGATCTGTGAGAATGAATGGTGGGAAGTTTGGTAATCAAAAATTTTCAAAAAATGTTTCTTCTAATGGTTTGAATTATCTTAATGATGATCTTTAAAAACGTTATCATGCTTTACAGAATAAACAAATCAAAGATAATCAAAAATTTGTCAAGAATGGAATTGGTAAATATGTCATAAATAAGCCTGATCCAAATAAGCTTCACTTTAAACAGTTTACCATTATTGATAAGTTTGGCAAGCCCAAGACCATCTTGGCTTGGGTTGATAACTTAACTTAAATCTTGTTGAAATGCAAGTGCGCCCAAGAAGACCTATTAACATGTGGTATGTGGATAGTGGGTGTAGTCGGCATATGACAGGCAACCATGCCTTGCTTCAAGAATTTAAGTTAAAGGATGGTACACATTTTGCTTTTGGAGGTGATGCAGGAGGAAAAATAACAGGCGAAGGAACTGTATCCAATGGGATTATCAGCTTTGATAAAGTCAACTATTGCTCATAGTTGAACTTTAATCTTTTAAGTGTTTCCCAAATTTGTGACAAATCTTACTCAGTTCTTTTTGATGATTCGTTTTGTTATATATTTTGAAGCTAGGTTTTTAGATTAGCAAAGAATGGGTAGTTGTTAAAGCTGTTTGAGATCGAGATGTATACAAATTAGATATGTCTCAAGTTGATCCTTCTACATAAACAACATGCCTAATTGCTCAAGCATCAAATGTCGAAAGCCAGCTATGGCATAGACGTCTCGGGCATTCCAATTTCAAGAACATGAACAAGCTTGTAGCAGGAAATCATGTTGTAGGTCTTCCAACAAAGAAGTTTGCCACAACTGATCTCTACTCAGCATGTTTATAAGAAAAGCAACACAGAGCGTCTTATAAGCCCAAGCTGATAAACTCAAATTCCAAGCCTATCCAGATGTTGCACATGGACCTATTCGGACCAACAAATGTTTGGAGTATTGGAAAGAAATCTTATTGTTTAGTTATCATTGATGACTTTACAAGATTTTCTTGGGTTTTCTTTTTGATGCTAAATCTGAAACGGCTGAATTATTAAAAGAATTCATCATTAAAGTAGAAATCAATTAGACCAAAAGGTCAAAATAATTAGAAGTGATAATGAAACGGAATTTAAAAATGCTAATATTGACATGTTTTGTGCAGAAAAAGGTATTGCTCGTCAGTTCAGTGCTCCTAGAACTCCACAATAAAATGGAGTTGCTGAAAGGAAAAACAGAACTTTGATTGAAGCAGCACGGTCTATGTTAGCAGATGCCAAAATTCCAATCACTTTCTGGGATGAAGCTATATCCACAGCGTGTTTCATGCAGAATCGTTCATTGATTGTGAAAGATAAACATAAAACTTCTTATGAGTTGATGTTTGGCAGGAAACCTAATATTGATTTTCTTAAATCTTTTGGTTGTCCAGTTTTGATTTTAAATTCAAGTGATCAGCTAGGAAAATTTGATTCAAAATCTGATGAAGGATTTTTCGTTGGATATTCATCGGTTTCAAAAGCCTATAGAGTTTATAACTCTAGGACAAATGTTATCCTTGAAACATTCAATGTTAAATTTCTTAAAAATTCTTTTCCATCAGTTGCAAATGGTCCATCTTGGCTATTTGATTTAGATTCATTCTCAAACTCTTTTCATTCTAACTTGTTTCAATTTACAGGTGAGAAGAAAAATCAAGCAGGAGATCTCGGTTCTTTCAGCGATGATTCTGATTCTGATGATATGGATGACTCAAGCCCAAACTATCCATTTTTCTCATTTGTTAGAGATCCTATATTTCGGCCTCAACAAGCTCAAGAGCATCCCGTTTCAAAAATTTCAAATGTTTCACAACCTATTCTTAATGATGGTCCTGAAATTATACAGCCTGAGTCCGGAACGTCATCGATTTCTGATGATATAGTTGTTACAGATAATTTGATTACTTTATCGACTCACCGACTCAAGTTCCTAATTTCAATTCACATTCTTCGAACTTATTACATCAGCTTTCCTACTTGAACCAATCTAATCTGGATGTTCATATTCAATTGATTGAGATTCCAATATCTCGTGTTCACAAGAACCATCCTACATCTCAGATTATCGGTGCATTGAATGAGAGAACAACGAGAAGTCATTCAGAACAAGCAAATCTCTGCTTATACTCGTGTTTTCTATCTCAAATTGTTCCTAAAAACATCATTGAAACGTTAAAGGACAATAGTTGGATTAAAGCAATGCAAGAAGAGGTATTGCAATTTTGTAAACAAGAAGTGTGGAAGCTTATGGATTTACCTGAAGGAAAAAATGCCATAGGCACAAAATGGTTGTTCCAAAACAAAACAGACGATCGGGGAATTATTGTTCGCAACAAAGCGAGACTCGTTGCACAAGGTTACACCCAAGAAGAAGGAATAGATTATGATGAAGTATTTGCTCCAGTTGCAAGACTTGAATCAATTCATGTCTTCCTGGCTTATGCATCATTCATAAAATTCAAGGTGTATCAAATGGTCATGAAAGGTGCTTTCTTATATGGACCAATCACCGATGATGTGTATGTCAAGCAACCTCCAGGTTTCGAAGATTCAGAATTTCCTCATCGTGTGTACAAACTTAGCAAAGCATTGTATGGTCTACATCAAGCTCCTAGAATCTGGTATGAAACGTTATCACAACATTTGATCCAACATGGATACACGCGAGGAAAATTGATCCTAATTTTTTTATTAAGAAGGATGCTGATGATCTCTTATGTGTTCAAGTGTATGTTGATAATATCATATTTGGTTCTACAAGTCCAAAGTTTTGCAATGAATTTGAAGAAATCATGAAGTCTCGTTTCCAAATGAGTTCTATGGGAAAAATTAACTTTTTCCTTGGTCTTCAAGTGAAGCAATCTGCAGATGGAATTTTTATCAATCAAGGGAAATTCGTTGAAAAACTCTTGAAGATAATTAAACTGCAAGATTGTCAATCCATCAGAACTTCAGCTGACGTAAATACCAAGATTGAACCAAATTCTAAAGGAAAATCAGTTGACCAAACTCTATACAGATCTATCTTTGATGTATCTTACTGCATCTAGACCTGATATAATGTATGTTGTTTGTGTCTGTGCCAGGTATCAATCTGACCTAAAGGAATCTCATCTAATCGCCGTTCAACGAATATTCAGGTATCTCAAAGGAAAACCAGCTTTAGGGTTATGGTATCCTTATGAAGGAAACTTTGAGTTACAAGGATATACAGATAGTGATTATAGGGGATGTTGCCAAGATCGTAAATCTACGACGGGTGGTTGTGTAACGCCCGGAATAAAGTCGAAACGAGCCAGTCAATAATAATGGGCTTAGCCGAGATTATTTAAAGAAAATAAGCGAGAAATGGAGTATGGACCCAGTAGACCTCGCGGGTTATGTGTTCGGCGAGTTTAAGGTCCCGGGAATGCCCAGTATATATAAACGGATCAGCAAGAGCCACTCTCATATGCAACTCAACACCCAACTTTTAGAGAGAGTGTGTAGAGAGAGAAAGTGGAGAGAAAGTGGTGATCCAAGGCTCGGTTGATCAAGAGATTGAAGATCGGTGTTTGTGGACATCCAAACAACAAGAAAAGACCAAGAATCTAGGTAAGAAACATCGTTTAACCAGTTCTTTAAGGGCAAACCCGGATTCTAGGGTTTGGGGTTTTTGAAAGTGGCAAAGAATCGCCCAAAACTCACGTTTTTGTGTAAGAAAATATGTAAGAAGCTTAGATATAGCTTCTTGGGTGATAAACCAAGGTTTTCGGTGTAAAAGATTGAAGTTTTGGGTCAAAAATGGGTTGGTTCGTAATTTCAACCCGTTTTTCGAAACTAGATGTTCATCTAGCGAAATTATGTAGTCGTCCAGCGAAACTTTGGATCTTCCTGCGAAACTATAGTTTCGCAGGTAGTCTCGCAGACTTGAATTTCCAACGAAAGTTGGGCGAAACTGGCAGCGAAACTGGCTGCGAAGATGCCAGCGAAACTGCCAGCGAAGGTGGCAGCGAAACTGCTGGTGAAACTAGCAGCGAAACCGCTGATCATGCAGCGAAATTAGGCAGAAATTAACCCCTTTGAGTGTTAACTTATCTGCAGGCTATGTAGTGCGACCCTTGCTTAGAAAGCTTGATTGAGAAGCTACTCGCTGAGTCCAAGTGAGTTCTAGATCCCCTATTTTAAAGGTTTTAAACTCGTTTGGGGCTGTAAATGCATACTGAATATATGTTTTAAATGTCCAAGAATTTAAAAGGTTTTAACAGGAAGATCGATTTTTCTAGCCAGGGGCGTTGCCCCTTGGACCCCACTAGGGGCTGCTGCCCCTAGGACCCCGCTGTCAGGGGCTGTCACCCCGAACCCTCACTGCCCCACGGAGGGTCGGTTATGTTTTTATTTTGAACGTATGTGAATGGTTGATGCATGATGTTTATGATGATGTGTGATGGGGTATGTGATGTTTATGTGATGCTATGTATGAATGTGTTATGTTGGCTTTATGTTCATATTATGTATTATTCCGTCACTTACGTGTTATGAGTATGAAATGAACGAAAAGTATTATGTAACGTAAAGCGGAAAGTAATGATGAATGCATGCATTGTTTAAATTATGACGTTTTTGCATTGTAATGCGAACAAACAATATTTTGTAACGATTATGAATGTTGTATTATTTTGCAAAAGCAATGAATGAAATGATTTTAAATTATTCTGCTGTGTTGTTTTAGTACACCTAAATATATGTTTTATGTTTTATGTGCAATGATTGACCAGCTGTAAGCGTCCCGGGAACGGGGCCTTACAGGTTGTCAGTTTATAGGTCTCAGATTAGTCTCATGGCAATGTAAGAAACAAACAAATGTCTCTGTTTCAACCACAGAAGTTGAGTACATTGTTGCATCCGCAGGATGTTCTCAAATCCTTTGGTTACAAAACCAACTGCTGGATTACGGGTTCAATTTTCTTAAAACTCCTATTTACATTGATAACACTGCTGCTATGTTTATTACAGCTAATCCTGTCTAACACTCTAAAACAAAACATATCAAGATTCGATATCATTTTCTTAGAGATAACTCTAAAAAACGTTTAATTATTTTGATTCAAATCGCAACTGAAAAACAGTTGGCTGACCTATTTACAAACGCCTTTTTACCGAGTCGATTTGAATATTTGGTCGAGTCAATTGGACTTATTAATCATGTTTAAAAACTGGTTTTGAGTTTAATTCAGTTGTTTGATTCAATAAAAATGATAAGAACCCTCCCTTAGCTTAATCTTGAATATAGAGAAACTGTCAAAGTTAACTGCTTGATTGTATATATTATGTGTGCAAGTTAAATAGAAAATGAAAAAGCAAATACAAAAATAGAAAATTGCAAAATCAAAAGAGAAAAATATAAAACAAAAACAAAAAATAGAGTTTTTCTTGTTAGTTAATTGTTTAGGACTGAATCTGTCTTTGCAATTTATGAGAAATGATAGATACATTAGTTTTGATCAGTTGCATTCTTCACTCGCTACTACAGTTTGATGTGATCAGATATGATGTGCAGGTAAGCTCATGCAATTATACTGAAAAAGTAAATTCTTGTGATTAAACTAAATCAATCATGCATTCATGTTTGTCCATTTTAGTACCAATGAGTAGTGTTAACTTCTCAAATTGATTGCTTGTTAAGTCTTAATCTCACACCTGGTGGTTATATGAATAACCATTGAGCTCTAATTATTTATAGCATCTAATCACTTCTATGTAATGAGTCATCATAGACCTGAAGTGACAAGATATCCTTTGTTGTATGTAACTACAGACCTGGATATTCTCACTTGATGCCAAAAGAGGCCAATGTGCACAATCTCAACATGAGATCTGGTTATAAGTATATGTCAGGTTAACAAGTTGAGAAAGGTGATTTCTTGCAGATATTTATGAGGGTTGAAATCTCTAAGTCTAAGTGTGATTACATAATGTCATATCTAATCGTACCTTAATCAATCCAAGAATTGAAAAAGTAAGTGTGCTGAGTATCTTGCCAAAAGCACTTATTTTCTGTCCTTAGATCTCTTGTCTCCTTTGCTGCAGAAATATTGACCTGGAACACACTTGATCAGCATTTAATCACTGTCTACGACTATCAGTCATTTTTTTTTCTTTCAATGTGCTGATCTAAACTGATATGATGTAGGCATATGATTCAATTGTATATAGTAGATTTTTTATTCTGTTTTAGTTTTGATTTTTATATGATTTTCCGTGTGCAAGCATGTTAATAATGATTAATTGCTCTTCTTGCAATGAAAAATTTAATGGAAAAGCTTCTTGCAAACAAAATGAGATTATTTGTTTTTGTAAAAATTAAATAGAGACTAAAATGACGGGAAATTGATTTTGAAAATTTAAATTGAAATGTCAAAAAATGATAATTAATGAAAATTTTGAATAATAGTCATATAATTTTGACTAAGTGTTGAAAAATTGAGTGTGAACAGTGCTAATACGTTTAAATAGTGTTCAGATGGATGATGAGAAAAGTTTCAAGTGTCAAGACTCATGGAAAGGATCCCATGAGCCTGAACAGTTCTCTTAAGTCCAATTCAGGAGTATGGTGATTTTTCAGAAATTTGCACAAGTGTTGGGCGTTTCATTCAAGCTCATGCGCCTAAACAGTTGTCATGTGTCTAAAAAATTGGTTAAATGTTGGGTTAATTATCTATGCTCATGCGCCTAAACAGTTTCAGACTTCCAAGGGTTAGACGTTTGAAGTGAAAAATTACCAAGTGTTTGGCGTTTCATCTAGTCTCATGCGCCTGAACAGTGCCCATGCGCCTGAATAGTGCTAAGCGCCTAAACAATGCTTATGCGCCTGTACAATGGCCATGCGTATAAACCTCATGCGCACAAGCAGTGCTTATGCGCCTAAATACTTAGTGTAAAATTCATTCTCATGCGCATAAACAGTGCTCATGCACCTAAAAATTTTCACTTGTATAAATACAACACTTGTGATTTCAGTTCTTCATTCACTCACAAACACTCTGAACATAGCACCCGATACTCTCAAACCTTCAATTCACCATTTCATCATCATCGATTGTTTCAGTTTAAATCTTGTAATCGACTGATAGTTTCACTGATTCTAAATGTAAGTTCATGTTTAGAAACATCTAATTTCAAGTTAAAAGTTCAAATTTGAACAGACGTTTCACCTCTGTTTAGGCGTTTCGAACCCTAGATGAACTGAAAATTTTAAATTTATGACTAAAACATGAATTGATGATAAAAGTTGAACATTGAATGACTATTAAAGTCTGATTTTGAACATTTTGTGATAATCAAATTCGAATTTCATCAAAAAATTTTCCTGATGATTGAGTGTTCATACGGATGTTCATAAGAACAGAATATGAATAGGCAGTTGTTCAATTTTTCATCAAAAAAACTGTCAAATTAATCATTAAAATTGTTCATTAATCTGATTGTAATAAAATTTTAGTGAATTTGATTGTTTGAAATCATTTAAACTTCAACTTGAATGTATTTTGTCTTTGACAGTATATATGAACACTTAAAAAAATTTAAAAGTGAAAGTTAGGTTAAAAGATTTAAAACATGATAAATCACTTAAAATTCAATAAAGTTACAAGTTACTTGATGCAAAATTTCTTGTAATGTAACAAATTAGGTTAAATCAAAATTGTAACCAATATACACTTATTCAAGTAATAAGTTGTATAAACACTTAAAAAAAATTTGAGTGTTATGGTCATAATTGATATTTCTCAAATTAATTTTAAGTTTGCAAATTCAAGCGACTAATTCTTTTTATGTTTTATACTTTCAGATGGCTGAACTCAAATTTGAACAGAAACACAATGTAGCTGCATTTCTTAATGAAGATGTTCGTGAAGCTACGGGATATGAGGAGATGATAAGATTCTTATTAAGGACTAAGTATGAGTATGCCATGTGTTACCAACCTGTGATCTATGCTAGATTAATCAAGAGATTTTGGCACACTGCTGAAATTGAACGAGATGAAGCTGGTAGAAAGGTTGTAAGAGGATTCATTACAAGTGAAAGAATGATCAAAGTATCTGAACAATCCATTAGAGAAGCTCTAAGGATGGGAGATAATGATCCATAAGATTTGGTAGAATTTACTTTTAATGAGTGTAGAGAAATTTTTATTGCCATGGGTCATCCGGATAATTTCCCAAAGAAGCAGTTCTTCCGAGCCAGAGTATACAATCACTGGAAACTTCTTTGTTATATCTTCCAACACTGTATGTCAAAAAGAAGTGCTGGATGGAACTCGTTTCCAATTGATATAGCTTCTCCTATCATAGCCATTGCACCAAATAGAAGATTTAACATGGCTAGATGGATTCTTAATGGATTTGTATTTAAGTTGGAAAAAGGGATCAAAAACAAATACTTGATGTACCCGAGATTTCTGCAAATGATTATTAATGAAGCTAATCCAGATTTCCATGTTTATGGAGTTGGAGGTGAAAGACTAATTCTTGAGCACATGAATGAAACCTCATACAAAAGACTGGCAATGTTCTCTGGTGCTCAAAATATTCCTTTGTTTGAATATATGAGAGCAGTTGCTCGAGATGAAGTAAACATAAATGAAGAGCATTTTCATCTGATTGAAGATGAACCAGTAGATCCAAATGATCTAATTGAAGAAGATCCTCAAGATCTATCTGATGATGAAGATGAAGATAATAAAGAAAATGATGAAAATGATGATGAAGATGTTGATGATGAAAGTTCCAGTTCAACTGATGATGATAGTGATGATGACAATGATGATGGAAATGAAGGAAATGTCATAGAAGAAGTATATGAAGATGTTGTTCCTAAAGTTGAACAAGTTAAAGGTGTGAATGAAGAAATTCAAGATATTGATGAGATTTTAGAAATGATTGAAGAAAATGTTGAAACTGATGTACAACAAGAAGTTGATGATGATGTTCAAAATTTTGAAACCTTTGAGTCTGTTCTCCTAGATGAAATTGAAAGGTTAAGTCAACATGACACAGTTCTGACTGAGGAAGTAAATGCTCAACAGATAATTGATTCATGGAAGAAAATGTTGACATAGTTCTAAAAGGTTAAGCAAATTGAGAAGCTGAAGGAAGAGAATAAGAAACTAAAAAAGGAATTATTGAAGAAAGATGTAATGATTGCTAATTTAGAAAAGGAGAAAGAAGAAAATTTACAAAACTTTAAAGTAATGCTTAAAGATTATGATCTCATGGAAGAAAAGTTTAAGAAATTAAGAGAAGATTTTGAGAAGTTAAAATAAGAATTTGAAAGAATGAAGGAAAGTTTAAAATCTCCATCTCCTGAGGTGATGATTGTTTCTAAAGTGATTCCAATTTATGTTAAGAAGATATCTGAAGTAGATAAAGGAAAAAGAAAGATTGATGACATTGATGTATCAGTTATAGCTGAATCTTCATCGAAAATACAAAAGATTGCATCTAAAACTAAAACTCAAGAAAGTCAAGAACCTGAAGCTCAAGAAACGATCAAAGCTCTTGATGATTTAGAAACTGAGTTTGCAGATGCATGGTATAATGAGGTGTTGGAAGATGAAGATATTGTAAAAGTAAATTACTCACCAATTGAGGCAACAACAGAAGATATACCTATGGATGTTGAAGATAGATATAATTACTTGGTTAAAATGAAGTATAACAAAGTTTTTCTGGATGGGTTGACTGTTTCACAAATAAATGAAGAATATGAGAAGTGCGTAACTGTTGAATCTATAGCACCCATGGATCCTAATGAGATTGTTGTTGAACACGGTGAATGGAATCCAATAAGCGAAAGTATCAATGTTGAAGAACTTTCATCTTCAGAATTACATCACCTAGATCCAGATAATATGAACACTATTGAGCTGAGATTATGGTTACAATCTCGAACCTATCCAAGAAAGAAGCTAAACAGATTACAAGCTGAATCATTAAGGAACTTGGTAAAGAGTTTCCAAGAGACATAAAGACAAAACAACAGAATGATTGTGCTTGATATGGATAACCCATAATATCTTGAGATTACAGAAAGAACAAAGATATTAAAGCCTCAAGAGATCAAAAATATGGAATTGATGAGGAGTCGCCATGAAAGAAGGAATGAACTAATGAAGATGTTTCCTGAATCAGATAAACAAGCTTATCAAGTGTCCATTGAGCATAAACAGCTTTGGAACAAAGCAAGAACAGCTGGTGACTTAGTACGAAATGTCTTGCAAAAAGGACAATCTATCTCTGAATTGCTGAACGCAATGATTGTTCCTGACACAACAAAGAATGTAAAGATAGTAGCTTGGAAGTATGATGAAATCTTTGATGCATTTTTGATTAAACGAGTAAATGCTATATGTGATGTCTATCACTTTTACTCGAGTATCATTAAACTTCCAGTTCCAGACTTGAAAGAGTTAAATAGATTGCCTTTGATTAACCCGACAAAAGCAAGTCATGGTGAAAATTTTGTACAGTTGTTAAATCGAGGCATATCAAGAATGAGTTCGTTTCTGAAAACTCACTGTGATCAAGAAGATAAGGAATACTTTAAGTCATTGAAAAGTAAGACAAAACAACAGAATGATTGTGCTTGATATGGATAACCCATAATATCTTGAGATAACAAAAAGAACAAAGATATTGAAGCCTCAAGAGATCAAAAATATGGAATTGATGAGGAGTAGCCATGAAAGAAGGAATGAACTAATGAAGATGTTTCCTGAATCAGATAAACAAGCTTATCAAGTGTCCATTGAGCAGAAACAGCTTTGGAACAAAGCAAGAACAGCTGGTGACTTAGTTCGAAATGTATTGCAAAAAGGACAATCTATCTCTGAATTGTTGAACGCAATGATTGCTCCTGACACAACAAAGAATGTAAAGATAGTAGCTTGGAAGTATGATGAAATCTTTGATGCATTTTTGATTAAACGAGTAAATGCTATATGTGATGTCTATCACTTTTACTCGAGTATCGTTAAACTTCCAGTTCAAGACTTGAAAGAGTTAAATAGATTGCCTTTGATTAACCCGACAAAAGCAAGTCATGGTGAAAATTTTGTACAGTTGTTAAATCGAGGCATATCAAGAATGAGTTCGTTTCTGAAAACTCACTGTGATCAAGAAGATAAGGAATACTTTAAGTCATTGAAAAGTAAGAGAAAAAGTGGTGAAAAAGGTGAAGAAGAAGAAAAGTTCTTAGATGCATATAGTGACAAATTCTTTGAGAAGGTTACTAATCCTGGCCTGAAGGTAATCGATGGAACGCAAATGACAAAACCGATTTTGAGATGGTTTTATAATTCCGACACGTTTGAGTTGAAGTTGGTTCGGAATTTGGATGATTGGGATCTTGATATGATTTCATTGTTTAGAGTGTTTGAATTAAAACTTCTACATCCAAGTTACGTCTCATTTTTGTCAATTCAGAAGTTTGATCGGGTATCACCTGAAGTGGCAGAGAATGATCACAAATACTTTATGTCGATTATCAAGGTTACGGATGCAGCCATGGAAAGAATATCTTTAAGGAAAGCATTAGCCTATGCAAAGATTGTAAAGAAGGATATCAAGTCAATTGATTTTATGCGGATATCAAGCAAAGGAGTATTGGAGATTTACTCAAAGGATTATGCCAAACCTCTTGAATTTTATGCTAATGTTGATATTGCAGGATTATCTAAAGAGACCCTGGAAATTATGAACCAGATGGAGATCAAGACAAACGTATCAAAGCCTGAACAAGGAATACTTGCAGGAAAGTTCAAGTCAGGAATCACAAAGGCGTTAAAGGAACTCGAGCTTTACAAAGAGAAGCTGGTGTTCAAGATCAAAGAAGAGCCTGAAGATTATTTTGAAGATTGAAGATTTTGTGGACTGAAGACAATGTAAATCTTAGGGGGAGTATTGTTGAAGCTCTTAGAAGATTAATATTTTATCTTTATGTGTTTTTATCATAGTATAGGGACTTATTTTGTAAATATATGTTCTTTTGTTTTTTGATAGTATAAATAGGATGTTTTATGTATTGTGCAGGGAGACTTTAGACAAGAGATTAGAGAATCTCAGATCTAAGAAACAGTTAGAGTCAGTTGAACGAACTGTAACCCTACACATAGTATCCATGCATTTGCTATCAATGAAATATATTATTTTTTGATGTAATTGCTTGTGTTTGATTACTTTATGTGTGAATTGATCATTGCATCACGAAATCATCACAGATTCGATCCTTTTGAACCGATCAGTTATTAAATGTAATCCGGAATACTGATGAGGATTTTCACCCATAACATCTAAATATTTGCATGAGTAGGTTTAATGTGCATCGGCTAATGAGATGTGATTTGACTACCCATAAGATTTATAATTTATAATTTAATTTTATGAAATGCAAGGCTTATTTTTATAGACGTTTATGTTCTTGAGATTTCATATATTGTGTGTATATATATATATATATATATATATATATATATATATATATATATATATATATATATATATATATATATATATATATATGTATGTATATATATATTTGACTTTGTAATCATGGTCTCACAAAAGTACAAGTTTTTACTTTTTTATTCAAAAAATATGAGTAATTGATATTAATACATGGAGATTTGGTTTATCGGTTTATACAATTTCTCTTACTTTTCATTTAAACCCAATCCTATGTATGTATGTATGTATGTACGTACGTACGTACGTACGTACGTATGTACATACGTATGTATGTATGTATGCATGCATGCATGCATGCATGTATGTATGTATATATGTATGTATGTATGTATATATATGTATGTATGTATGTATGTATTATTAGTAATTTTAATTGTTGGACAAGTACATGTTTTGTATGAATATGTATATGATTGTAGTTAGTGACTTTTATATTTAAAATTTATGATTATATGGTACTTATTAAGTCAATATTTTTATTATTTTATGAACATTAAAGTATTGCATACTATTCGAAATCATATTTGTAGATTTTTATTCATTTGATTGATCTTAACTTTATAGCTTTGCGGGTTTGTTTAGTTATATGTTGAGCCTTTAGGTATTATTTTTATTTGGATCTGGCACATATTGGTTTGTGAACCAAAGTCATTAAGCACGGTGGTCCAATAACCCAAATTAGGTTTCATATGGCTCAAGTCCTTTAAGGTGTGCATGGGCCAAACCCATTATAGTTGGTCCTATTCGTGTGCTCCCATAATATAAGGTTTATCTAACCAAATCCGTTATCAATATGTGACTCGTGTAGATTTTAAAAAAAAAATTAAAAATTCAGGTTAAAAAATTAGGGTTATTACAAATAAGTATTTTATTATTTGCATAGCATGATGTTTATTGCAAAGAAACACAAGACTATAATGTTAGAAATCTGATAATCATATGGTATAAAATGGTTTCGAATATGCTTTAATCTAAATGCTTATTAAAAATATAATAAGTGTCCTTGTTTTATGTGAACTTACTGACCAACAAAGTGCCAACACATTATAAAACATTTGTAATTTCGTGACAAAATGCTTTGCATCTAAGATCCGAAACCACTCTTTTAAACCTTCATTGCGTTTGGTGACAAATTAAGAGTTGAATTAGGATGAAATGCGAGATTAAAATAAAATGAGAAGAAAAGAAAGGGGTGGTGTACGGAGACGATGGGTAGAGGGAAAAGGCACCATAGTTATGTAAAATGATGTGTCATGCATAAATAAATCATAGACAAAGACTGCCACCCTGAAGGAGTTCCTTAAGAAGCTTCCCTTTCTTGGGAGACTAAATCCAAAACTGAAGAAAATAAATAAAAAACTGTTGAGTGTCAATATCAATGCCAAATATTGATTCTTACACCAGATGCTCCCTCCCTCTTCCCATCTCAGTCTTTCTTCTCTTGTGAATTCTCTCTTCGCTCTTCTTCCCAATGTCTTGTTTTCCTTCCTGTGCTCACTAACTTTTTACTAATTTCAACACCATTTAATAGAAACAAGATGACGTATTTTATTTTCAAAAAAAAAAAAAGAGAATATCATATAAAATATTATATACATAAAAAATGTCATATATGCTCTATCAAAATTAAAATTATCCTATACATCTTGTTTAGATTAATTTTTATTTTAAGACGATTCCATCCCTACCAAGCTATATGATTTTTATTACCTTATTTTTTATTTGCCAACTCATTCATTTTAATACTGATGTTTTGTTTTCTCGACTCAACTTTTTGGTTAAGTGAAAATGGGGTTGGGGATTGCCACTATATTCGATGTCTTTTGGAAAAAGTGACCATGGATTTGCTTATGTAATTTCTTATACCATTAATTTTTTTTGAAGTGAAAAACATTGTAATTTGATGGTTTTATAAGAAGTTAGAAAGTTAAAATTACTTTTTCTCGTGAAATGGTCAATTCAATTTGATAAAGTATACTATATATGGATGAATATAGACCATAAGGGTAAAATAGTCCTTTCCTAAATTGTTATTAATGAAATAGATAAACCTCGTATTTTAATTATTTTACAAGGTATGATATTTTTTAAGTTCCTAAGATATATATGAAATTTACTTTTTAAAATAATATGACTTCATCTATACTTTCCAAATTTAAAAATATAATATCATTTATGACTTTATAAAAATATAATATTTCTTATCTATTGAAGAACTAACAGAGGCTTTAGATGCTTTGTAAGAATATGTCTCCGGTTCTCAAATCGTATATTAAGATTAAGATTAAATCATAAATATAAAAGAATGAGTTATTCCTTCATAGGATCATGAATTAATAACGTTTAACGCTATACCGATTGACGTTTTTTAATTAAAGAATTTCATTTCATTCTGATAAAAATGTTGAATGTAAGCGAAATGAAAAACCTATTTGGTTGAAAATCTAAACAATAAACTAAAAAAAAACTACTAGATTTTAATAACCTTGTTGTTTTAAAAGATAAATGGTAAAATTTGTTTGAAACCCAGTAAGTCATCCTTTCGTTAAAATATCATTGTAAAACAATTATATGAAAAGAGAAAAAAATATTAACAATAAATCTATATACAATAAATAAAAAATTAAGATGGCAAATAATATAATTACGAGTCTTCTCACATCAGTTTTTCTGTATCTCTTGCTAATTAATAGTAACATTAAGTAATAATCATATTATCTATACTCTTTCTGAGTTAAAGAACAAGTTTTTTAATAAATTAAAAACTTGTTTATTTTTATTAAACAAAACCTCAATTGTTAAAAAGGCAAAAAGCAAAATTTTTATTTGAAGTTTGAACATTTTGTAATGCCACGAACTTTTTTAAAAATGACATTTTTTAGAAAACAATTTTCTTTAAAACGAAATGTTATTTTAAAAAAACAGTTTTTCTGTATCTCTTGCTATTTAATAGTGATAATATGATATTTTATTCATATCTTATCTGAAAAATAATACTTCACAAAATCTTAATTGTTAATATATATATATATATATATATATATATATATATATATATATATATATATATATATATATATATATATATATATTCAGTCTGTATACTAAACAAGTTTTTAAAATAGTTTATAAATAATAATAAAAAACACATTGAATTTACAAAACATGTATCCCGCTAAAAAGAAATGATCGCATATGAAATGCTAAACGGATAATATTTTCTTTTATATCTTACAATCGAATTAAGGAAGCGGTTGTTGTACGTCTCATATCACCAATAACATCTCCGGTCTAAAACAACTGCAAACGTATTGAGTAAACTCCTAAATCATATTTCAACTTATGTTTTAAAGAATCGTTCCAACCCTAAAAATCTTTAGAAATTCTTATATTTACACGTTTTCGTCACCTTTTTGTTTATTTTCATATGAGTTGCTGTTTACAACAAATCAAAATATCTTTAACAATTTAATTAACTTATCAATTATCATAAAAGAACACACACTCTGTTAGTAAAGAACTTATATAGAGAAGCATCACAAAAGAGAATAAAATACTGTGAAAATTCTGTGCAATATTGTCTTCAGAATTAGAAAAGAAATTATATTTTTTTTATCTTTTGAACCAATTACCACACGGCTTGTAGTGCACCAAATACGATGTTATGGACTGAAACCATTGCAAGGTATGAGACTTGTCCCACATCGGTTGTATGGGCAATTGATGTGGGGTTTATACGCCAAATGGGTTCCCTCACCCATCAGACTAGTCTTTTGGGTTGAGTTCTTTCATTTGGTCTGTAACAGTGGTGTCAGAGCCAACCTCGGAGTGGTGGCCCACAGAGTGGTGGCCTGGAGAGAGCCAGCCGTGACCAACGTGGCCGTGACCAACGAGGACGTCGGTCCTTAAGGAGGGGGCGAATGTTATGGACTTAAACCATTACAAGGTATTGGACTTGTCCCACATCGGTTGTATGGGCAATTGATGTGGGGTTTATAGGCCAAATGGGTTCCCTCACCCATCAGACTAGTCTTTTGGGTTGAGTTCTTTCATTTGGTCTGTAACAGCCATTGCAAGGTATGAGACTTGTCCCACATCGGTTGTATGGGCAATTGATGTGGGGTTTATACGCCAAATGGGTTCCCTCACCCATCAGACTAGTTTTTTGGATTGAGTTCTTTGGTTTGGTCTGTAACAGTGGTATCAGAGCCAACCTCGGAGTGGTGGCCCACGGAGTGGTGGCATGGAGAGAGCCAGCCGTGACCAACGTGACCGTGACCAACGAGGACGTCGGTCCTTAAGGAGGGGCGAATGTTATGGACTGAAACCATTGCAAGGTATGAGACTTGTCCCATATCGGTTGTATGGGCAATTGATGTGTGGTTTATAGGCCAAATGGGTTCACTCACCCATCAGACTAGTATTTTGGGTTGAGTTTTTTCGTTTGGTCTGTAACATACGAGTCACGAACCCTTTAGAAAAATAAAATTCAATTCGCATAAAACCAAAATAAAAGTGAATAAGAATATCCCAACCTGTTCAAAAGCTCAATCCCATGTCCATTCGAATGGCTTGGCACATCACCATCGACCTCTACATTTTATATGTTATAAATGTGTTATTTCTTTACTTTTTTTTTCATAATAACATTTTTACGATTAGTTTGTTAACAAAAGAGAAAAGTATTCATCCGTACAAAACCCTTTGAACTTCACAAATAAGATTTTTTTTTTCTCTGAAAACATTTGATCATATATATGGAAAGAATAATAATATATCTTCTATAACATACAATATATTAAGATTGCGTTGATCTAAATATTACAATGTCTTTTCAGTCTAGGACATTTGGAAATAACTTCTTTTTTACACATCTAATTAGCATAATTAGTTTGTGCTTTTGATTTCTTTAATTTGTAGCTTGTGATAATGTTCGATTAAATTTAAAACGGATACACATTGTGTTTTTTGCCTCCCACAACGTAGAAACTATTTTTCAGTCAATAAGCTTGCAAACTTCAGTTATTGACACCTTTTTAAACTACAACTCAAATAAAAACCATAGAGAAATTAAGCTGAGTTACAAACCAAATAAAAACTTTATATCTAAACTAAAAAACTCCAATAATTTTGGTGACATGACGTATTCTAGTTAAACATTTTTGATGACCCAAACAGTTAAAAATAATCCAATGCAAAGATCAGAGATTGTCACCAAACTGATAAAAGTCATTGGTTCCACCACTGTCGCCACCCCTAACGTCGACGCCTGGTTCAACTACAACACTTCATTTGCAGCACCCTTTCTTCACTGCAAGCTTATTATCAGCCACCGGTTTTCATATTCTTTTTAACTTCCATTACGATATGAAACAAGAAGCAAGACTACTTAATATTTTATAAAGTAATATCAAATTTACTAAACAATAAAATAAAATTACATATGAGCTCTAGCGAGAGCATCTTCCTCTATTAGGTCATCTTTAAATGGATCAAAAGATAAGCCGGAAGTATAACCGTTGAAAATATAGTTGTTTGAATATTTAATATTATTTATTATTTAGTAATTTTAATTTACATTGGTTTAAATTATAGGTTATATTATATTAAGTTTTAATTATTAATCATAGTTTATATTTTATTACTTGTCAATGTATTAAAAACAAAAAGAAAAAGATTTTAGAAAACTAAGTAAAAGATAATAAGATAAAAAATAAAACCAGCAAAGGGTGAAAGGAAAAGTGAATTATGCGAGTGGGAGATGAAAGAGAACACTAAGGATTGTCAAATTTATGAAACAATTTTGTATTTAAGTTTATCTAACTGCAATTAGTCGTGTTCAAAAAACAAAATAGTACTTATTAAAAAACAAAATAGTAGCTATTAAATTGTTTTTTTTATTTTCCTATTTTCCGTTATTTCTTAAGCAATCAATGACCAGCTAATATTACACGATCAATGACCGGATCATTGCTTGGCTCCAAAGCGTAAGATTTTTATTTTTGAAAAATTAATTTTATTAATTCTAACTATTAAATATTGGCTAATATTAATCCAAAACTAATAATTTTACTAGCACTAATCTTAATTTTTTATTTTCTTACTGACAACATGTTAGTTTTTAATATTGTATTACGTAACGTGGCTCGTGACGAGAAGTATCAGAGTTATAATTATAAATTTAAATGTATTATTTAGTTCTTTTTTGTAAAAAGGTTATTTTTTTAAGTTATTTGATATACCTTTTTTATTGCCAGCTCACTAACTTGAAGACAAAAAGACACACAAATTGAGTGATATGTTTATACATTTTATTTTAATTATGTAAATACACAATGTCGTATGTAATCACATGTGACGTTATAAAAACTGAGCAGGGTTAACCAAGAATTATACTGGTGTTGTTATTGATAATAAAATTTAAAGTTAGAATTAATATTAATTAAATTGTTAGTTCGGATTAATATTGATCAATGATCAATAGTTTAGATTATTAAAATTTTAATTTTATTTTATTTTTTGACTTAGACCTTGTGTTTTAATGGAATTTACGTTTGTAGAAAAAATTTAATAAATGGTTACGTTTTAGAAAAATGTAAGTAAAAAGCAACTTAGGTTAATTTTCAATAAAAAATGTACATTTACATGATTTTCGTTTATGTTTTTCATATTTCTATTCATAGTATTTAATTAGCTTTATCTTAATCTTAAATCTATATATAATACTAAAAAAATATCTTAAGGGAACACTTGGGACATTTCTCGGCCCCCTAAGTTTATTTTTTCCGCCTTTCTATCCTCTTAAATAATTACTTATATTAAAAAATATTAAATAATTTTAATTCTTTTTTAGTTTAATTTTTTAATAAATTAAGAAAGATGTCTTTTTATTAATGTTATTTTTAAAAAACAATTTTTATACAATTAAATTTTTTTCTAAAACATCTAACCTTTTTTAAAATATAAAATATTTTAAAATTGGTAGTTTTAAAAAGTAATTTTTTTATAAACTAAAAACAATTAAAATTAGGAGTTATAATAAAAAATTTTAAAAAATAACATCTTTAATATGGTTTGTTTTGAAAAAAATGTTTAACTTTTTTTGAAAAAAATGTTTAACTTTTTTTGAAAAAAATGTTTAACTTTTTTGGAAAAAAAGTTTAAAAACAAAAGTTTAAAAATTGATATCGTTATTTTATTACTTATAGTTATTACTCATATGTAATTTTAATAATATCTTATTTTAGATTATCATTTTATACTTCATAAATTTTTATTATATTTAATATTTTATTTTTTCAACCCGTATAATATACGGGTTTACTAAAGTTAGTATTAAATAAATAATAATCAGCAACTAATCAGAGAGATTATTAACATTTATAGTCCAATTCAAGTCGATTCAATACTATATCTCTATATTTGATTACATGTTTAAAATTATTCAAAATTGATATAATTATTACACATAATTTTTCAGTTTATATTATTCAAATCTTAATTTATTCATACTAATATCATCGCGCACATTCAGTATCTAATTTACGATTTGACCTGTCAAAAGTATTTCTTTTAAGTTTAAAAGAATACAGTTTTTTTCACTATATATTTCGCTATGACAATAAACAAAAGTTAAGGTCAATCTCTGTCAAGTGTCGGTTTATACTTAAAAGAGCTTATTTTTACGCATGATTAACTTTATGTTATCTTGTCTAGTGGCGGAGCTTAAACATTCTCGTAGGGGGGCAGGGGTGAAATTAATTTTTTTAAGGGGGGCGAACTCGATATTTATATAAAAATTTACACAACTGGGCCAAAAATTAACACTACCGGACTAAAATTTAACACTATCGACTAAAAAGAAGAGGGGGGCCAGCGGCCCCCCAGGCCTCCACTATCCTTCGCCAGTGATCTTGTTACAAGTTAAGTGTAAGGATGGATTGAATCTCTTAGCTTTAAATAATGAGTATAAACCTACTAATGTTACTACAAATGTAGTTTACAAAAATGTTTTTGCTAATTTGTGATCTTATAACAAAAGTTGTTATGTCTTATGTAATATATAACATATTTGATTTTATATTTTTTATATATTATTTAATAATTAACTTTTCACACTTTCGTATAATACACGGGTAACTAAAACTAGTATATAATAAAATATATTTATAGCAGCATACACTATGAGTGGAAGTATAAGAAAAATTAGAAAAGGTAGGTTATTAAAAGTGGTAGGGGTACTTAACTAATTGTTTATAAATGGTGCAGCTTTTGTAGTTGATGATGCCATTTGATTTGACAAGTAAATGAAGATGAAAAATGAAAACTGGTATGATGTTGCCACTCACTCTTTCCAGAATCCCCAAACTGGAAACTCTTTATCTGTCTCTTTGTTAAAACCAGTTTTCTCTGTATATGGAAACTCTCAGTATATAATTCTTCCTCACCATCATCTTCCACGTACGTTGACCAATACGTTCATTTACTTACCACCCAACCCAACTTCATTAACCTTCATATCTGTATTTATAGGTAACAAATTATCTATGGCAGAGACAACTTTAGGTTCGTATAGTTTTTTTCTTTTTTACATTTTATCAGTATATATACATTCTATTTGTAACTCATAAATAAGTTAGTCCAATTAACTGTTGATCTATTATTTATAAATACAATATTTTTATCTTTAACGTTTGCGTGTAACTGATTTTTGTTAGAAAATAAAGATTGGCACTAAGTTAATAATCCTAAGTAGTATTATGTTTATTATGTGGGTAACAATTATGTGACAATTGATGTAAATAAGTGTGTTAGCATAAGTTTGAATGGGTACTTACATACACCGATTAGATACACTGCTAGAAAATATACTTTTATTGACACACAATGCGTGTCATAAAATCGGGTGGATGATGTATTGAAGCACGTTAAGAAATATCATGTCATAAAACAAGATGACGAGTATTTATGTGTCATATATTTAGAAGACAAATTTATAACAAGTCTTTATTACACGTAACGTGCGTCAAAGAAAACCCTGCTATAAAGAATATGATTGTGAGTCACAAATACGTGTCATGTTATAGTAGTTTGAAAAAATATTTTTTTATGGAGTTACTAATTTTCACATCAAATGACAATTAATAATTAATGTCCAATAATACAAAATAAAATACATAGATAACAAAGCAATACATGTTATAAAATACTAACAAACCATTATAAAATTAACAATATTTCATATGATATATCTAAATCAAATGTTTTGATATAAAATTTCACTTAAAATTGTAGTTTGCCATAAAACTCGACCATTTTGTTTTTTTATCTTGCCGATGTGCTTCGAATAGAGTCTCACATTTAAAAACGATTTTAAATAAGAAACTCCTAAGTACCCAATTAGTCAAATTGGCTTTTGGGAAGATGATAAAAGACTCTCAAATCCTTCAATGCACCAATTCAGTTTTCATATTCTTTATTTATCTTCTAATGATATCAACATTTGTTGTTTGACCTTGAAATCTTGCAATTGGCTGCAATCAAGAAACATTATCACATGTATGATTAATATTGGACATCTGGACTTGGTTTAACAACAAATCAAAATCCGTTTTAAAATAAACAATATAAGAAAAAAAATCTAGTTTCAAAGGCTAACGATCCAGCCCCAAAGGCAAAGGATCAAGCCACAAAGAAAAATTATTCTACTAAGTGTAATCAGAATATTACAGAACCCAATGGCCAAATATACATTAAAACTGAATTCTTTGTTAACTTTGATGGTTGTCATAAACAGTTTTGGGAGACATATGAGAGAAAAATGGAACGATAAAGGTTTTCGTCTAATGACAAATCGTCTTCAACCCTTTATTATCATCATTTGGTTATAAAAAATCAAAGAATATGAAGTTTGAGCAGTTGAGTCAATATTGGTTTCCCCCCAAAAAAAAAGTGTTGTTTCATTGAGTGAATAACCAAATCATATTGTAAAATATTATGTTCATTAGTTCAACTCACCAAGTCAATAACAAATTATTAATCAAAGAATAAATCAAAGAAATTAGTTTTCGTCATAACTAAGTGTTACAAAAAATGAATTTGTTAATAATCGCATGGTTACCTCGAATGTTTCTTCAAGAGAAGCATTTAAGAAACTTAATAGGTTTAACAACAAATTAGAATTTAGGTTTTACAATAAATTACATAAGAAAAGTAGAAAACCAAAATTTGTTGATAAAGTGAAGAGAGTCGATAATGCAACATAAAAACAAAAAAGGAAAAAAACAGAAAAACGGAAAGAGAAAGTGAAAAGGTTCACTAAGTCTCAAAATGTTTGGAAACAAAAGTTTTGTTGGACCAAAAGAACCAATGAGCCTGATCAGAAAAACCTTTAAGTCCCACGGACATTACAACAACTGAAGTAGTCTGCAACAGCTGAAGACATCAGCTGATAACAAGGTCTGAAGACAAAGTCTGAAGTGAAAGAGCTGAAGACAAAGTCTGAAGTGAAAGAGCTGAAGACAAAGTCTGAAGTGAAAGAGCTGAAGACAAAGTCTGAAGACAAAAGCTGAAGACAAAGACTGAAGACCAAGTTTCAGATGATTGTCACAACAGCTGAAGAAGACCTCTTCAGTAGTTGTGATGGTTTCCTTTCAGTAGTTGTAGTTTCTTTTCTGTACTTGTAGTTTCAGTAGTTTTATGTTTCTTCGTGTACTTAGAATAATCTGAGATGTTCTCAGTTGTTGTGAACATTCTCAGTAGTTTGCTTACTTTCAGTAGTTTGTAATAATTCTGTTAGATGTCACTATCAAGTGACATCAGCAGACGTCACATTCCTATATATAAGGAATGCTGACCTAATTGTAATCGGTGCAGCTTAGGAAAACCTAGCAGCCGCCACACCGAAGCATGTGTGCATGAATGTTATTATCCCTTTGCAGAAAACCCTATATCTATATAACCGTGTACTGTTCCATTGAATATTTATTGTGTTCTTGCTATATTTGCTTAATTCTTGCTCTAATTCCGCTGTGATTCAACTCTAATTGATCAAACTTAGATCACTGATCCTAACAAATGGTATCAGAGCAGGTTAATCATTGATCGGTTTAACAATTGATCATTGAAACTGCTATTTTGATATCTATAGTTTGATCGAATTAGCATATGTGCAAGAACTGGTTATAAAGATTGATTTTCTGCTGCTTCTGGTTATTTAATTTGAGTTTCTTCTTGGTTCTTATTGAGTTTGTTGTGTTTTTGTGCAAAATCTTTTGAAACTTGATTGATTTGGTTTGAATCTGAGAATGACTACTCCATCTAATGATCCTCACAATACTGGCTCCTCAACCAAGCCTCCGATGCTGGTTAGGAGTGAGTATAACATATGGCAACGAAGAATGCTCCATCACCTGTCTGTTAACAGTTCAGGTTGTTGGACATCTGTGGTTCATGGTCCACACAAGCCTATGGTGAACAATCCGGAGACCAATCAAATGGTTCCGAAGAAGAAGGAGCAATACTCAGATGAAGATCGTAAACTGTTTGAGATTGATGCTAAAGCCCATGGAATTCTGGCCATGGCACTGCCGAATGAAATCTATTCTGGGCTTATGCATCATGAAACTGCTCATGACCTCTGGAATGCTTTGAAGGAACAATTCGGAGGAACTGATGAGGTCTTAGCAAACAACAGAGAAATCCTCGCCCAACAATATGAGACATTCTCTCATAGGAAGGGTGAGACACTGACTCAACAGTTTGAGCGTTTCTCCTGCTTGATCTCTGAACTGAAAATGGTCAAGCAAGAGTATACTAACAGCCAGATGAACAACAGATTCCTCAGATCACTGCCTGAGAGATGGGACACATACACCATTGTCCTACGCTCCAGTGCAAATCTGGATAGCCTATCTCTCACCCAACTCCATGGGAAACTGCTTACATTTGAAAGAGAGATAGAGCAGAAAAGGAAACTGGCATCATCAGGAAAGCTCTCTGATGACTTTGTACCAGGTAACACTGCCTTGGTCGGTCATGAGTCAGAATATGCTGGATCAGAAAGTCATTATGATGAGCATATAGATTTCTCTTCAAACAGTTCTGATCATGCATTTGTTGGTGTTGACAGTCATTCTGGGTGTAATAGTGATAATTTATGTTTTATCATGGATGATTTGCAAGGTATTGCTGATGATGATTTAGAAGAGATGGATATTTTGAGCCAAATGGCCCTGATCAATATCAGATCTCAAAAGTTCTACAAGAGAACTGGTAGGAAATTTCCAGGACTCTCTGGCAAAACCAAAGTTGGTTTTGACAAGAGTAAGTTGAGGTGTCACAAATGCCACAGGCTTGGGCACTTTGCAAGAGAGTGTAGATCAACTGGATCTAACTCCTCTGCACCCTTTGTGACCTTTCCAAGCAATAGTTCACAAAACAAAGGGCAACATCCTGCTAGTTCTGGTCATCACTCACAACCTCAATCTCCTGCATACTTTGTCCCTCAGGGTCCAATGCCATATCCTTATCCCTGCTATTATATGCCACAGCCAAATCCAGTTCATGTCCCTATAGCACAACAACCTCAAGCCCTACCTGAGCCTCAACCATCTCCATCACAATCTCAACCTCATCACAGCTTCTTCACACCAGGAGTTGTTGACTGGAGCAGCTTACCAGATGATCTTTCTGGTTTCAATGAGCAACTATCTGCTGGTGCTGGTCAACATGGTGGTGAACATCCTTTTGGGAATCTTGCTCTCATGGCCCTGGAGTCTACTGAGGGTTCCTGCTCAGATGCTTCATCTTCACAGGTAACCCAGATATCTTCTGAGGCTAAAGCCAAGTTATGTTCTGAATCATGCATAGCTGCCTTTGTCTCTATTAGAGAGGCAAATGTAGCTTTAATCATCAAAATCTTGAGCTTGAGAAAACTATTTCCAAAAGAAAAGATGAGTATGTGTCTGCACTTAATGACAAAGATGATGAGATTTACAAGCTTAAATGCCAACTTAATGATGAAAAGGCTAAGGTAGAGGTCATACTCGAGAACCACAGAAGTCTCAAAGAGACACTTGCAGCTACCCAAGTTGAGTGTGACCGATGGGTAACATCCTGCAAGGGATTTGAAATGCTTCTCAGCAAGCAAACAGCTTCAAATGTGAAGTTTGGAATAGGTTACAATCATACTGCACCACCTACTGATTTTACTTCAAAATCAATAGTAAAATCTGAAGGTGAAAGTAATTTCCAAACCACATCATCATGTGATTCATCCTCAAATGATAATACAAAATTAGAGGATGAAGTCAGTGTTAAGATCTCAGCAAATCAATTGCCTGATGGTTTAAATGCTGATAAACACATGAAGCTGAGAAATTCAGATGTTGTTCCTCAAAGTACTCCAAGTACTGAAGGGCAAGTCACAACATCTGAAAAGCATTTCAAATCTGATGAAATAAAAGGATTAACAACTGCTGAGGAATCTATCATACGGTCTTTCAGGACGGATAGAGAACAGCTGAAGAACAAGTCTTCAGTTGTTACCGATCCTTCAGTACTTAACACAAGTACTGAAAGGAGGAAAGTACTGAAGATCACACCTTCAGTAGTTTCCACTTCAGCAGTTGATCAATCCAAGATGAAGAATAAGCCATGTGAAATATGTGGTAAATTCAATCATCTATCTGATGAATGCTGGTACAAAAAGGGTTCCAAACTCAACAGAGATAAGCTCATTAAAGAAGAGATAAATAAAATGAAAAATGAGTTTGAAACCAAGTTTGTACCACAGTCATCTCAAACTGATAAACCCAAGGCCTCACCAAAATCCAAAAAGAAGGATGGGGTTTATCAGAAAACAGCTGATAGTGTTCCTCATGATAAACATCAGACGAAGTCTGTGAATTTCAAGGAGGAAATGGTGGGTCACAGGAACTCATCAAAAACAAGTACTGATGTGTCAAATGAGCTGAAGGCTTTAGCAACAAATCAGACACAACTTGTTATGATGGTTCAGCATTTGTTGGGGAGAGTTAACCAACTAGATGCACCTGTGATCAAACCACTGAAAAGGAAATCCAAGCCCAAATCTAAGAATTCCATTTCAGCACCATCTCCACCTTCATCAGCTGTTAATCATGAGAAACAAGTTATGGTTAAATCTGTTGATGAAAACATACCCAAAACCAAAAAGGTTTGGGTCTCTAAAGCTAACTAGTTTCTTATGATAAATGCAGGGTTCTTCAGCATGCCAAAGAAGCATCTGGTATGTAGACAGTGGAGGATCTATGCATATGACTGGGAGCAGTTCTCTTCTTAATGACTACTCTCAAGGAAAGAAGGGATTTGTCTCATTTGGAAATGATGCTAAGGGTTACATCATCGGGAAAGGATTTGTGTCAAATGGAGAAATCAGATTTGATGATGTTAACCATGTGGAGAATCTCAAGTATAATCTACTGAGTGTCAGTCAGATGTGTGATAAAGGGCATGTTGCACTTTTCACAAGCCAGAACTGCCGGATTCTGTCTTCCAAAGTTCTGAGGCTGATTGACAAGGTATTGGATGAATATACTCTCCTGAAGGCCAACAGGATAGGAAGAGTATATGCCTTGGATTTGTCAAAGAAGATTGATTTAAAAGGTCATCCTTGCCTGTTCTCCAAGGCCTCTCCTCAGGAATCTAAACTGTGGCATAGAAGGCTGGGTCATGTTAATCTCAAAAACATGAATCAGCTGATCCACAAAGTTTAGTAAGAGGTCTACCAATAAAGGAGTTCCTCTGTGATGAAACCTGCACTGCTTGTTTAAAAGGAAAACAACACAAAGTCTCATTTCCTCCTATAGAAGAACCAAAGTCCACTGCCTGCTTGCAATTACTGCACATGGATCTCTTTGGTCCTGTGAGAGTAATGAGCATGGCAAAGAAGAAATACTGTCTGGTAATTGTGGATGATTACTCCAGATTTGTATGGACCTTCTTCTTGCATTCAAAGGATGAGGCTGCTCAGACAATTATTAACTTTGTGTTGTATGTTGAGAAGCAGTATTCCCTATCAGTCAAGTGTATAAGAAGTGATAATGGAACTGAATTTAGAAACCATACACTTGATGATTTCTACCTTTCAAAAGGAATCAAGAGGCAGTATAGCATCCCAAGGACTCCAGAACAAAATGGAGTAGTGGAGAGAAAGAACAGGACCCTAATTGAAGCTGCAAGGTCCATGTTGGCTGACTCTGGTTTGCCACTGACCTTTTGGGCTGAAGCTGTCAACACAGCATGCTATGTGCAAAATAGAGCTTTAGTGAATCAGAGGTTGATGAAGACTCCTTATGAAGTTCTACATCATTTGGCTCCTCTAATTTCATTCTTCAGAGCATTTGGGTGTCCTTGTTACATTCTCAACACAAAGGATCAACTCCAAAAGTTTGATTCTAAGGTGGATGCAGGGTATTTTGTTGGGTACTCATCCACTTGCAAGGCTTACAGAGTGTTCAACTGTAAGACAAAGATGGTTGAAGAAACCTTGCATGTGAAGTTCAATGAATCTCCTAAGGACAAAATCCCACAAAACCCTGTGGAGTTGTTTGATCTGGACATACTGCAATATGTTCCTTATCAGCCTCCAGCTGTTGCAGATCATGTGAATTCATCACCTTCTGCAGCTAGTCATCCATCTGGTGGTACTGATGTTCATGATGATCCCAGTACTCACCTATTCAAGTTTAGTGATCAACTGCCTGAGTCTACTCAACTTGATGTTCCTGTAGCTTCAGTAGCACCATCCACAACAAATGCTGATGAGATTTCTGAATCCTCTACTTCATTTGATCTGCCATCTAACACTTGGTTTCAAGAATCTGGATCAACATCTGTTGCTGCTGAGCGTGCTACAAACACTTGCACAGATCTCATAGTGCATCAAGAGCTGAAGAATCACCCAACGTCTCAAATCATTGGTGATATCAATGCTGGTGTCTCAACTAGAAGTCAATTGTCCAACTTCTGCTTCTATGCTCTTTCATCAGTCAGCAAGAGCCAAAGAACTATCATATTGCATTAAGAGACAATGGATGGGTTGATGCCATGCAGCTTGAGCTTCTTCAGTTCAAAAAGCAGCAAGTGTGGGAACTGGTCCTCTACCCCCAGGTAAGTGTGCAATAGGCACTAAATGGGTGTTTAGGAATAAAACAGATGAAAATGGGCAAATTGTCAAGAACAAGGCCAGACTGGTTGTCCAGGGGTTTTCACAAGAAGAAGGTATTGATTATGATGAAACCTTTGCCCCTGTAGCCAGACTGGAGGCAATTAGATTGTTCTTAGCCTATGCTGCATTCCACAATCTTAAAGTTTTTCAAATGGATGTCAAAAGTGCGTTTTTATATGGTAAAATAAAAGAAGAGGTTTATGTGTGTCAACCACCAGGTTTTGAGGATAATAAACATCCTGATTGGGTGTATAAACTTGATAAGGCTCTTTATGGGTTGAAACAAGCTCCTAGAGCCTGGTATGAAACACTGTCAAATTTTCTTCTTCAGAATAATTTCACTAGAGGCTCCATAGATAAAACTTTGTTCATTAAGAAAGTGGGTCAGCATAAGCTCCTTGTTCAAATTTATGTTGATGATATTATTTTTGCTTCCTCTGATCCACAGTTGTGTGATGCATTTACAAAGTTGATGCAACAAAAATTCGAAATGAGTGCCATGGGAGAATTACAGTTCTTTCTAGGTCTGCAAATCAAACAAAAGGCTGATGGAACTTTCATTCATCAGTCAAAATACACAAAAAGTCTTTTGGCAAAGTTTGATTTACAACACTGTAAGCCCTGTTCTACTCCCATGTGCAGCACCACACAACTGGATGCAGATCAGAAAGGTAAAGCTGTTGATGAAACACTTTACAGATGTATGATTGGGTCCTTGATGTACTTAACAGCTTCTAGACCAGATATTATGTTTGCAACTTGTGTTTGTGCTAGATTTCAGGCTGCTCCTAAAGAGTCTCATTTGATTGCAGTCAAGAGGATCTTTAGATATCTGCAAGGTACTCAATCTCTAGGTCTTTGGTATTCCACTGGGCACTCTTGCAAATTAGTTGCTTTTTCTGATAGTGACTATGCAGGGTGTAAATTAACTAGAAAATCAACTTCTGGTGGATGTCAATTCCTAGGCAACTGTTTGGTTTCTTGGCAGAGTAAGAAACAAACATCTGTTGCTACATCCACTGCTGAAGCCGAGTACATTGCTGCTGCAAGTTGTACATCTCAGGTACTCTGGCTTCAGAATCAATTACTGGATTATGGCATTACAGAGACTAAGACTCCATTACTAATGGATAGTGCTTCAGCTCTTTGTATCGTCAAGAATCCAGTCCAGCACTCTAGGACCAAACATATTGAGATCAGACACCATTTTATTAGGGATTGTTTTGAAAAAGGTCTGATTGATCCAAAGTTTGTTCCTAGTGCTGATGAGCTTGCAGACATATTTACTAAGCCTTTGGACAGTTCAACTTTCCAAAACCTAGTGTTAAGGCTTGGTATGCTGCAGCTAGAATAAGTGACAACTACTGATGATCTCAGTCAACAAGTACTGATGGGCATTAGTATACTACTGTCACAAATAAGTACTGCAGTTCTTTTATCCTCAGTAGTTTTCATAACTACTGAAGACTAAATTACTTAAAAGTACTGAAGTACTCATCTGTTGAAAAGAACTGATGTGGTTACAACTACTGCTGTAGTTACAACTGCTGATGTCAGAATAACAGATAAGTACTGATGACCTATGAAACATCTGAAACTCAGACAAAGTCTGATGAAGTGTTGAGGTCAGAATGAAACAGCTGATGAGCTAAGAATTGACGATAATAGCTGATGAGAAAATTTTCTCTTCAGTTGTTTCTACAACAACTGAAGCCAAAACCATGTCTTCAGTAGTTTCACAACTACTGATGACTAACACCAAGTCTTCAGTTGTTACAACACCTGAAGCCAAAACCATGTCTTCAGTAGTTTCACAACTACTGATGACTAATACCAAGTCTTCAGTTGTTACAACTTCTGAAAGTTAAAACCAGGTCTTCAGTTGTTTTCAAACAACTGATGACAACACCACACTTTCAGTCGTTTTATATCAGCCTTTTTCTTACCCTATAAATACCTAAACCTACTTTCAGACGTTTCATTAGCCGTTTTCCGTCCTTTCACTCTCTCACCAATGGCGACCATGAAACTCAAACCCAGACACAACTGTGTTGCCTACCTCTCGAAATCGGCCTTCTGGAACAAATTTGATAACGCCATCGATCTTATGGTAGATTCCCAGTACCGAACCGCGTTTCTTCTGAATCCTACCATATACCCCGATTCCCTAAGCCAGTTCTGGACCAACGTCTCCGTGCAAACTAGTGAGAATGATAGCCAAATCACTCTCCAGTCGTTGGTCAACCAGAAACAGGTGGTCATCACTATGGACATCATTCGACAAACCCTAGATCTACATGATGCCACCTGTGTCACAGAATACCCGAAAGGCACAACCGATATGTCTTTCATCAACAACGGGTATGAAGGAGACTTAAGTGCTACCACCATTATGAAGAAGCACTTCCATGATGCTGAACGTCTTATATTCCACATGGTGAATGTCTGCCTTGCACCAAAAACCTCTTCATGGGATCAAATGTCTTCCCGATGGCAACAGGTATTATACTCTATCTTTGAACGCCAAACTTTAAATTTTTCTGAGATAGTGTTTATGGAACTAAAGGATCTGGCCTTGAAACCTGTGGCAAACAGATGGATATTATATCCCAGGTTTCTCATGGCCATAATTTTAACACAGCTAAAATCAGACGGCCTTGTTGGCCTTGGAGTCCCTGCTCCGGCTGTATTGCCTGAAGTATACTCCAGGCACAACTCTGACCCTACAATGAAAGGGGCTGCCCGGCTGCTCAAACCCAAGCAGCGGGAACCCACAGCCTCCACTTCCAGATCCAAAGTCCCCACCAAACCCAAAACCAAAAAGCCCAAAAAGGCTACTCAGGGAGATGAGTCCCCTGAGGATGCCCCTGTAACACCAATACAGGAAACACTTACTGGTTCTAACCCCCCAGTAGTGTCCAAGACTCCACCAACCCTAGCCGCTCAGGCATCCTCTCAACAGGATCCTGATGCAACCATAATTGGGGATACCACAATGCTGGAACCTATCTCAATTGAGAAGGTTACCATTGAAGAGCACCAGTCACCCCGGGTGCAATCTGCTTCAACCCTATCTCCAAATGCAACCGCCCCTCAAAGCCCAACATTTATTGTTGCACAAGTGTTGAGTCAGCTGCATTCCTCTCCTCCTCCCCAGACACCAATTACAATGGGGAGAACCTCAACAGCTGAGGAAGAGGACCAAAATGCTGCTGATAACCCACAGCACAGGGGTTATAATGTTCAATCTCCCCGTGTAGAGGAGGAGGTTAGAACATCTGGTGAGGCTGCCACTTCTACTGATTCAGCAAATGACCAGGATGAAGTTGGTAACATCTCTAAGACCTCACCAGAGGCAACTGCCGATGAAGGACTCAGTCCTGAGGCAGGAAGTCCCCAGAACCAAGAACAAGGGGCACATGCTACAACTGATCTACACTCAGGGCATGTACATCCTGATTCAATCAGGAGGTCAGGTGATTCAGCAAAGCCTGATGATGACCTGGGCTTTTTCTATGATGTCTTAGCCCATAACACAATCCTTGAGGCTGAGGTGAGCAGACTCAAACGAACTGCTTGCCAAAATGTCTCAGGATCAAAGTCCATCTGCCCCAATAAACCCACAGATGGCACCTTCATCTGAAGGTTTCCCAAACACTCCGCCACTTCACTCAACTGAGCCACCAGCCACTGTTGTTGGCACCACCTCTCAGGGACAGAACCCCTCTGAGCAGATGGTTGCTACATTTCAAAATTCCTTACCTCTCATCACTCCCATCATCAATGAGATTGTACATAAAGCCATTGATGAGAGGATCTCCTCGACTCTAAAAACACTTGTTGATGATGCTGTGCAAAAGAAGCTTTCTGCCATTCAAACCCCTGAACCCAATGCACCCAAAAAGGGGGAGTCTAAGGCAGTGAAAGAAAGAAAGAGAAAGAGAGTGGAAGAGGAGAAACAACAAGAAAAAGAACAGGAAAAACAGCTGATCACATACAAGAGAAAGAAAAGTGCTGAAACTCAAAAGCCTGATGAAGAGAAATCATTGGAAGATCTGATTAAAGAAGCTGATGAAGCTCACAGCAGATCAATGGACAAAATAATAGATCAACTCTTCAGACAGGGCTTTGATACAGCCACATTAGACACTGAGATCAGAAGGCTGGAGATAATGAGATACAAGAAAGATGGGCCAGTTATAGTGTGATGGAAAGGGAGAGGTTGGAGATAATGATCCGGTTTATTGCAAAATACTTGGGAAGATCATTAATTGAGATTAAATCATGGACCAGAGACAGTATTCTGGCAATAACCACCAGAATCTGTGCTTCTGAAGAATTCAACAAGGGGTTGATTATAGAAGCCTTAGACGAAGCAGGTGCTGGGAAGAGAACTGATATGGCCAAGCTTTCCAAAGCCAAACTCACCATAAAAATGCTAGATCAGCCTTCCCAAACTCCCTCTCAAAAACAACCAACCCCACAACTCTCCAAATCAACTCAACCCTCAAAACCAACTCCCTTACCCCAAAAACCACCTCAAACCACATCCAGTGATGCACCCAGAAGGAGGAGAAGGGTGTTGAGGATGGTAGAAGAAGAAGAAGAAGATGATGAAGAAGATAGTCTGCCAATCTCTGCTGTTCTAAAATTACCTGAGCCCAGAAGTCAACAAATGATAACACCAGACTTTCAGAGGCAAATGGTGAAAGTTAAGATTGAAGAAGAAGAACAGCAGAAACAGCACGATGAGCAACTTTTGAAGATGATTGACAAAGAGTTTCCTCAGTCATCATCTATACAAGCCATGAAGAAACATGCTCAAAGGCTGTATGCTCTCAGGTATACCTTTCAATATCAAAAGGAGAGAGTAAGGATTTGGCCAGACCCCAGGGTTAGTTCTAGAATTCATAAGAAATCCATACCAAGTAGATACAATGGCCAAGTGAGAAAGACCATAGATGCTGCTATTATGTTGGCCATTGTAGTCTCACCCTGGGAAATACTTGAAGACTTCAAGAGAGCCTACAAGTCAAAGATGACCCCTCAAACTCTAATGGAGAACAAAATGGTCAAGAAGGGGTTGTTATACAAGAGGCTTGAAGAGATCAAGAAAAATGAACTCCAGTTGTTATTAGAAGGGACTCACCCAGATGAGTTTGCTTACAGAGAGATAACAACTGTTGAGTTGAAAAATGGAAAGACGATAAAGTACTTATCAGAGTACTATGGCCCAGAGTTCTTCTTCGAAGGAGAAGCAGAAGAACTCACTAAGGAGGAACAAGTTGTTCTCCTTGAGGCCTACGTCAGAGAGTCTTATAGACTCATCAATGGGAAGTAGGTTTCATGGTTGGGATAACGGCTCTGTGTCCAGTTTCCCAAGACAGAGTTCCCTTCCATCCTTTGACATTCACATCTACTGAAACCTGTTCCCTGGCCTGTGCTTATCCGATATCTCTAAAGCTGATCAAGAGAGTATTTCTGCCAAGAATAAGTGGGACCTCAATAAGCTTAAAGGTTTTGGCTGCATTGGTTCAGGGGGAGTTTGTTGGACCAAAAGAACCAATGAGCCTGATCAGAAAAACCTTTAAGTCCCACGGACATTACAACAACTGAAGTAGTCTGCAACAGCTGAAGACATCAGCTGATAACAAGGTCTGAAGACAAAGTCTGAAGTGAAAGAGCTGAAGACAAAGTCTGAAGTGAAAGAGCTGAAGACAAAGTCTGAAGACAAAAGCTGAAGACAAAGACTGAAGACCAAGTTTCAGATGATTGTCACAACAGCTGAAGAAGACCTCTTCAGTAGTTGTGATGGTTTCCTTTCAGTAGTTGTAGTTTCTTTTCTGTACTTGTAGTTTCAGTAGTTTTATGTTTCTTCGTGTACTTAGAATAATCTGAGATGTTCTCAGTTGTTGTGAACATTCTCAGTAGTTTGCTTACTTTCAGTAGTTTGTAATAATTCTGTTAGATGTCACTATCAAGTGACATCAGCAGACGTCACATTCCTATATATAAGGAATGCTGACCTAATTGTAATCGGTGCAACTTAGGAAAACCTAGCAGCCGCCACACCGAAGCATGTGTGCATGAATGTTATTATCCCTTTGCAGAAAACCCTATATCTATATAACAGTGTACTGTTCCATTGAATATTTATTGTGTTCTTGCTATATTTGCTTAATTCTTGCTCTAATTCCGCTGTGATTCAACTCTAATTGATCAAACTTAGATCACTGATCCTAACAAGTTTCAAACATCACCACTTTCTCAAAATGTTGACAGGATATTTAATGAGAAACGAGATATGATTCTAACTACCGTAACTTACAAAGACTAGAATGACCTACCCAAGTCTACACTGGCTTGTGTCCCAAGAACTATCTGATTAATCTTATATGTCTAGGGACAACCAAAGAGTATTATTGGTTAAGCTCATTCGACATCCAAAGATACTTAAGTGCTCAACAGTTTGCTTTAAGATGCCAAGAGGAAAATCAAGTATTTCATTCTCATGATCATGGTAAGTAATTACTCCATTTGCTCTCTTGACTGCAAACTTCTTCATCTTAGTTATGTACCCAGCCCTCAATACTTTTGTATCTTTTAGTATTTTTTTCTTCCAATTCAGGATCAAATAGCCATGCCTTTATAATTCTTTTTGCTTAAGCTCTTGTTTATGGTAATAACTAATGATAGAGGCTGATCATCATCTGATAAGTTAGTCATGGGAAAGAGGAGGTTGGTTGCTCAGCTGGCAGATGAGAAGATAATTTGAATAGTTTTCTTTATCTTTCCTTGTTGTCTTTCCCATTGCTCTTTTGCTTTTGCATTTTTTGGGAGTTCTCCAGCAGTAAATTTTTTCTTGATTTCTCTGAAGTTCAGATTAAGAGCATACATACTCATTGGTCCTACTTGTTTGATATGGAAACCATAGTAACTTAGGTGATTTTCATCTATTGCTTGTCTCTTGACTCCTGCATGATTCTATCAACTTGTTTTCCTTTAGATTTAGCTATCCTTTTCCAAGCCAACTCTGTTAATTTCTCCATCATAGCATGAGTTTCATCTTTCAGCTTTGATTTTAACTCAATAAGGCTCCACTCAATGGTCTCAACAAAATTGAATCCTTTCATCTCAAGTTAAGCTACCAGGATGCACTTTTCTTGATCATTTTCCTTTTTCTTTTGAGAGGGGGTCATTGACCTAGATTTAACAGTCGTTGATAAAAGAGCTTGTGAGTGGTTGTAACTTGAGGAGTACTTTCAGGAGTTAACCTGGATGACTTTGATAGCATTTTCTTGACAACCTTTGCTTTTGGTTTGGATGGAGCTGTTGATTTTGATCTGCTAGTTTCTCCAACAAGGTTGATTATTTGTTGCAGATCTGGATACTTTTGCACTTCAACTTAGTGCAATAATGTTCTTCTTTATAGAAGTTTCTTGAGATCTACCAGTCTGCAATTCTATTAGCTCTTTATCAACTTTCCGTGGATACAACTCCATCCACTTAACACAGGAAGTTCTTTCAAACTATTCACTTAATAAGTTTTCCAATTACAAGTGTGAGGTATTAATATTATGAAAGCTAAACATACAATGAATCCTGATAATCTTTTCTAGGTTTAGGATCAATGGTATGTTTTAGCCATTGGTCTACACATTATGTCATACAAGAAATGTGCATTGCAATTGGTTACAAAGATATGTACAACAAAGACATAAGTCAGCGCTCTAGAAGATTAGCAGTTGTAGAGTATGTTGTCACAAATACTCTTTGTTACTGATAGTCTTGTCTAATACAACAATGAATTAACAGATCATCAGCCTATACATAAGTCCTTATTCATAGTAGTTTAGTACTTGGAGATATCATCATATGTGGATCAAATCTAAACTTAGAGTTTTGTAAGGCTCCAATCCGGGAAACCTCACTGTTAGATTTGGACATCAAAAACACAAGTTCTCGAACATCAAATTTCATTAATATACACAGCGGAACGTACAAAAATTTCTAATGTATAACATTTACATCAAAAGATCACTTTAGCTATCTAACTAAAGCCCTATGCTGGGATGCCAGTCACGATCGTGTTGTCAGGTAGCTCTCCCATCCATGCCAAACTCACCCAAAATGTATAGCATACCTGTTAATCTAATATGCATATAAAAGTCAGCGACGCTGAGTGAGCTCTAGGTTTACTTTAACAAAACTGTGTTATACATTAGCATCATAAACACTTTAACCTCGTTCATCATCAACATCGTTATCAAACTCGTTCGATAACCAAACTTTAACGTTTACTTTACCATTAACCTTACCGTTACGTTACCCATACTTTACTTTACCATTCACTTTACCATTACGTTACCCACACATTACTTTACCATTCACTTTACCGTTACGTTACCCACACATTACTTTACCATTCACTTTACGTCATCATTTGAACTTAGCACGAAGCTTAGTTCCTATCGAGTAAGAATGCACGAAGCATATCTCCTATCAGTTGAGCACACCAAAGTGTAACTCCTATCGGGTGAGAATGCATGAAGCATATCTCCTATCAGTTGAGCACGCCGAAGTGTAACTCCTATCGGGTGAGAATACACGAAGCATATCTCCTATCAGTTGAGCACACCGAAGTGTAACTCCTATTGGGTGAGAATGCACGAAGCATATCTCCTATCAATTGTTTGCAAGACTTCTTTAGCGCTTTAACGTTTTCACAGCTGTGCTATACAGGGTAACAGGGTAACTTATTCTTTCGCATTTCACATGTGAATTAACATCGTTCTTTAGCCTTTAACTATCATGATATATATATATATATATATATATATATATATATATATATATATATATATATATATATATATATATATAAATATAAATATATATATATATATAAAATATAGCTACATACGCACATTAATTCTTTAACATTAAGTTCATCATTAATTCATTATTAACGCACGTTTACGGGGTAACATAACACGTAACAGTCCAAAGTTTTCGAGCGAAAACCCACTTCGCGCGAGAACTTCCCACGTCAAGCGTCAACTCCCTCTTCGCACGAGAACTCATCATTCGTGCGAGAACATCATCATTCGTGCAAGAACTTCATCATTCACGCGAGAACTTTCAAAAGATAACCATTAGCCGTGAAAACTACATTTCACGCGAGAACTCACCTCTCGCGCGATAACTTTTCTGTTGTACATAACTTTATCCACAAGTTATCGCTCATTTAACCACTTTAACACTCAAAACATGCAATAACAGTTATAAACATCATTCTTTAACAAATCATTCATAAAGTATGCATATTAGCCCCAAAACATGGATAAAACACGTAAAATAGGGGACTAGAACTCACCATTTGAAGCTCTAGCACAACCACAACTTTCCCGAAGCTTTTACCGAGAAAAAAATACATAATCATGCATTTTATACATCAATAATCCATCCTTAATACATAACACGAGTTACTACACGAGTTACATACCTTAAACACTTCGTTTCTTCACTTCCTCTCTCTACGCAACCGCTTTCTCTCTCTAGCAGCAACTCTTCTCACGTGAAAACTAGAGTCTGGCTGGGTGTTCTTAGCTATTTATACCCAGCTCAAACTTTTCGCTAGACTTCTCGCGCGAGAACTTCCAGTCGTGCGAGAACCGTCCTCCACGCAAGAACTTCATGACTCGCGCGAGAACTCAACCTCTCCCGCGAGAACATCGCTTTTATTCAAAAATTTGGGGTGTTACAACTCCACCTCCCTTATTTGGGTTTCGTCCCCGAAACCTGTCATTCCTTAAACAACTGTGGATAATGTTGTCTCACCTCATCTTTGGACTCCCACATGGACTCCGACTCCTTTCTATGCTTCCACTGCACTCGGACAAGTGGAACTACTTTATTCCTCAGTTATTTCTCCTTTCTGTCTATTATTACTACGGGTTGTTCCACGTAGTTTAGTCTTTCATCAATCTCCACATCTTCCAGTGTAACATAAGCATCTTCGTCTGCTAGACACTTACGCAGATGTGATACATGGAAGGTAGGATGAATTCCACTCAATGCATCTGGTAGTCCAGCCTATACGCCTTTTCCCCTACACGGGCTACGATCTTGGAAGGCCCAATAAATCGAGGGCTCAACTTTACTCTCTTTCGGAATCGAATGATTCCTCTCCAAGGTGACACCTTTAGCATCACTCTATCACCGACGTTAAACTCAATTGGTCTTCGACGTTTGTCGGCATAGGATTTATGTCTATCTTTAGCGGCTTTCATGAAGGCTTTAATCCTACTCAACTTCTCATTGGTCGTCTCGAGGACCTCGATACTGCCCAACTCCTTCTGTCCGATTTCCCCCCAACAAACAGGGGTTCTACACTTCTGGCCGTAAAGCATCTCATACGAGGGCATACCAATACTGGCATGGTAGTTGTTATTGTATGAGAACTCTGCCAACGGTAGATGACTATCCAAGCTCCCACCAAAGTCTATAATACACGCCCGAAGCATGTCCTCCAAGGTCTGGATAGTCCTTTCGGATTGGCCATCCTTCTATGGGTGGTATGATGTACTGATGTGCAATCTAGTTCCCATCGCATCATTGAACTTCTTCCAAAACTTGGATGTAAACAGCGTATCTCTGTCAGAAACAATTGACACCAACACACCATGACGGGAAACTATCTCATTGATGAACAATTTGGCTAGCCGTTCCGAGTTATACGTCTCTCGGATGGGTAGAAAGTGAGCACTCTTCGTCAGTCTGTCTACTATGACCCATATGACATCATAACCTTTAGTTGTACAAGGTAGCTTCATTATGAAGTCCATAGTAATGTGCTCCCACTTCCATTCGGGAATTTCCAAGGGTTGGATTTTCCCGTATGGCTTCTGATGCTCAGCCTTAACCTGGAGACAGGTCAAGCACCTTTCTACGTACCTTGCCACGTCGGCTTTCATTCCCGGCCGCCAATAGTTCTTCTTTAGGTCTTGGTACATCTTGTTGGTTCTCGGGTGAATGGAGTAGCGAGTCTTGTGCGCTTCGTCCAACACCTTCTCTCGTAGACCTCCACGTCTAGGAATCCACATACGCCCAAATCTAGTTTTGACACCATTGGCGTTTTCTTCCAGGTTCGCGATCTGCCCCTTCATCCTTTCTTCATTAACGTGCTCAGGCTTTAAAGCTTCTTTCCAAGCTTCATAGATTTGTTTTAACACATCAGGAGTCACAATCAACTGGTAAGATCTCACCAAAATTGGTTCCCGGTCCTCCTTCCGGCTTAGGGTGTCAGCTACCACGTTAGCCTTACCCGGGTGATAATGAATCTCACAGTTGTAATCTTTTATGAGCTCCAACCATCGCCTCTGCCTTATATTAAGATCTTTCTGCTTAAAGAAATACTTCAGGCTTTTGTGGTCCGTGAAAATCATACATTTGACACCATATAAGTAGTGTCTCTATATTTTTAACGTGAATACCACAACAGCCAGCTCCAAATCGTGGGTAGGGTAGTTCACCTCGTGAACCTTTAACTGTCGAGATGCGTACGCTATAACTTTGCCTCGCTGCATTAGTACGCACCCTAACCCTTGATAAGAAGCGTCGGAATAGACAACCAAGTCCACATTCCCTTCCGGTAATGTTAAAACTGGAGCTTGTGTCAATCTCCTCTTTAACTCCATGAACGCATTCTCTTGACTTTTGCCCCATACACACTTCACATCCTTTCTAGTCAATTTGGTCAACAGTGAGGTAATCTTGGAAAAATCCTAAATGAACCTCCTGTAATAACCCACCAATCCGAGGAAGCTTTGGATTTCAGACGGTGTTTTAGGCGAATTCCACTTCATCACCGCCTCCACTTTAGCAGGATCAACCATGATTCCTTCTGGGTTAATCACATGACCCAGAAACTGCACCTCACATAACCAAAATGCGCATTTTGAGAATTTCGCATACAACTTCTCCCTTCTTAGAGTTTCCAGCACCTCACGGAGGTGACAGGCTTGGTCTCCCTCATTCTTCGATAGATCAGGATATCGTCTATGAACACTATCACTGATTTCTCGAGCATCGGTCGACAAACCCTATTGATCAGGTCCATGAATGCTGTAGGGGCATTGGTTAGACCAAACAACATCATAAGAAATTCATAATGCCCATATCGCATCTGAAACTCAGTCTTTGGGATATCCTGCTCCTTAACCTTTAGCTGGTGATAACCCGATCGAAGATCGGTCCTCGAGAACCAACTTGCACCTTGAAACTGGTCGAACAGATCATCTATCCGAGGTAACAGGTATCTATTCTTTACCATGAGCTTATTCAGCTCCCTGTAGTCTGTACACATACGCATGCTACCATCCTTCTTCACGAACAGCACCGGAGCACCCCAAGGAGAAATGCTCGGTCTGATAAATCCTTTATCAAGAAGGTCCTATAGTTGGGTTAACAACTCATTCAACTCTGACGGAGCCAGACGATACGGCGCTTTAGCAACGGGCTGAGCTCCTGGAACAAGGTCAATCTGAAACTCTCCCGATCGGGTGGTACCTCTATCAAGTCATCAGGGAACACATCCGGGAAGGCACACACCACGGGCACATCTGTCAACTTTACAGTTTTAGCTTTAGCATCTTTCACGTATGTCAAGAATGCTCCGCACCCTGGTCTCATAAAGTTATCTGCCTTTATCATGGAAATCATCTTCGGAACATCGCAGATTCTGTCTCCGTAAATCGTGACTAAGCTACCATCAGGCGCTTTCATTTGAATCACTTCCTCTGGCAAACTATATTAGCCTCGTAGGCGGCTAACCAGTCCATACCCAACACAACGTCAAATCCTCCTAGGGTCATAACAAACAACCTAGCGGGGAATCTATGACCTTCCAGTTCTATGCTACAATCCTCTAAGGCCTTAGTTATATTAGTAGTCTTTCCAATGGTAGTCTCTACCTTAAACACATGATCTATTTCTTTGGCCTTAGCATTCATCACATCATAGAAGGTGGCAGCTATAAAACTCTTACTTGCACCAGAATCAAACAGAACAGAAGCAAGTATGTTATTAACTGGGAACATACCTAACACAACATCAGGTTCTGCTCTGACATTTTCTTTGGTCATCGTGAAAGCCCTAGCCTTGGCTTGTCACCAACTTTCTTCTCTTTCTCAGCCTCCTTTCCTCTAGCCGAGTCAACAACTTTCGCCTCTTTACACTCTCGACTGTAGTGCCCCAACTTGCCACAGTTGTAGCACTTTCCCGCACTAGGGCAATCCTTAGATAAATGCCCCGTCTTCCCACATCTGTAACACAGACTCAAACTGAGCCTGCAATCACTAGCATGCTTCCTCCCACATTTCCGGCAATCACCGAAAGACTCCACCTTTATCTTTATGGCCTGAGCAGCAGACCTCTTATTTCTCTCTCGCTTCACATTCCCCGACCAAATTTTCTTCTTCGCCTCCTCAACGAGCTCATCAGCCACCACATCATCATACACTACCCTACTCAACTCCACCAAAGACTCGAAGGTCTTTGGCCCGCTTGCCTTCACATACGTCCTGACCTTCAAAGGCAAACCCTGCACATAGCATTTCATCCTCCTCTCCTCAGTACTAACCAGATGAGGCACTAACCTGGCCATTTCGTTAAAGCGAGAAGTGTATTGCATTTGGGTCATACTTCCAGCTTTAAAACCCAAAAATTCCCTTTCCACCCTGTCGATCTCATTCTGAGGGCAGAACTTCCTCATCACCATCTTTTTCAGGTCATTCCACTTTAAGTTCCTGAACTCGCGAGTGTCTTTAGTCTGCTTGATGGTGTTCCACCAATGAATAGCTTCGTCAGCAAATGAGTGAGCTGCGAACTTCACAGCCTGGTCAGCTCTACATTCACTGATCTCAATCACCACTTCCATCTCAGATACCCACTGGAGAGTGGCAATAGCACCACCCTTGCCGTCCAGGGATGGAGGATTGCACCCCTTGAAGATGCGATACGAACACCCCTTGGCTAAATCCCCATCAGTTTCATCCCTCTCGTCCTTCCCATCCTTCCCCGAGCCTTCCCTGGTACCTCACTATCCTTCTTGCTAGCTTTGTTCTTTGCCTCCAATGTCCACTCCTTGGTTACATCCTTCATGGCCTCAGTCATGATCGAAGGCATAATTTCCTAATGGATCTTATGGACCTCTTCGGTAATAGCCTCCCTAACAACAGGCTCCAAGGTAATCCACTCCTCAGAATGATGAGAGTTTTCCTCGCTAGCAGTGTGAACAGAGTCCACATGCGCCTCCTCAGTCGTCTGCTTTTGGTTCCTGGTGACTGGTGGTCTACCCCTACCACCACGAGCACCTCCTCGAGTAGCTTTTCTTCCAGCAATAGCTTGCTATAAGATGCAAAAGGCTAACATTATCATTTCAGGTAATAGTTTAGATCATGTCAAATAATATAAGTTTCTAATGACAGTGGCCAATTATAAATAACTACTTACTTTAATTTTCATGTCCTAAACGTTTCCTATCCTGAGTCACATCAGCACTCAATCTCACTACAAGCACTATAACCTCAAGGAACCTCCAACAATCATAACCTTTCCTTACATGGAGCTACTGGCACTAGCATCCCTTAATCGATACCATTCTCAATTTGAGTCTAGACATCAGAGTGTCTAAATCTTTCAAACTATGGCTCTGATACCAACTTGTAAGTCCCCAATCCGGGAAACCTCATAGTTGGATTTGAACATCAGAAACACAAGTTCTAGAACATCAAATTTTATTAATATACGCAGCAGAACGTACAAAAATTTCTAATGTATAACATTTACATCAAAAGATCATTTTAGTTATCTAACTAAATCTCTATGCCGGGATGCCAGTCTCGATCATGTTGCCAGGTAGCTCTCCCATCCATGCCAAGCTCACCCAAAATGTATAGCATACCTTTCAATCTAATATGCATACAAAAGTCAGCGATGTTGAGTGAGCTCTAGGTTTACTTTAACAAAACTGTATCATACATTAGCATCATAAAAAATTTAACCTCGTTCATCATCAACATCGTTAGTGAACTCGTTGGATAACCAAACTTTAACTTCTACTTTACCTTTCACCTTACCGTTACGTTGCCCATACTCGATTACGTTACCCACACATTACTTTACCATTCACTTTACATCATCATTTGAACTTAGCACAAAGCTTAGTTCCTATCGGGTGAGAATGCACGAAGCATATCTCCTATCAGTTGAGCACACCAAAGTGTAACTCCTATTGGGTGAGAATGCACGAATCATATCTCCTATCAGTTGAGCACACCGAAGTGTAACTCCTATCGGGTGAGAATGCACGAAGCATATCTCGTATCAGTTAAGCACACCGAAGTGTAACTCCTATCGGGTGAGAATGCATTAAGCATATCTCCTATCAATTGCTTCCAAGACTTCTTTAGCGCTTTAACGTTTCCACAGCTGTGCTATACAAGGTAACAGGGTAACTTATTCTTTCGCATTTCACATGTGAATTAACATCGTTCTATAGCCTTTAACTATCATGATATATATATATATATATATATATATATATATATATATATATATATATAATATAGCTACATATGCACATTAATTCTTTAACATTAAGTTCATCATTAATTCATTATTAACGCACATTTACGGGGTAACATAACACGTAACAGTCCAAAGTTTTCGCGCGAGAACCCACATTCGCTCGAGAACTTCCTACGTCAAGCATCAACTCCCTCTTCGCGCGAGAACTCATCATTCATGCAAGAAAATCATCATTCGCGTGAGAACTTCATCATTCGCGCGAGAACTTTCAAAAGATAACCGTTAGCCGCGAAAACTACATTTCGCGCGAGAACTTGCCTCTCGCTTGATAACTTTTCTGCTGTACATAACTTTATCCACAAGTTATCGCTCCTTTAACTAATTTAACACCCAAAACATGCAATAATAGTTATAAACATCATCCTTTAACAAATCATTCATAAAGTATGCATATTAGCCCCAAAACATGGATAAAACACGTAAAAGAGGGGACTAGAACTCACCATTTGAAGCTCTAGCACAACCACAACTTTCCTGAAGCTTTTACCGAGAAAAAACTACATAATCATGCATTTTATACATCAATAATCCATCCTTATTACATAACACAAGTTACTACACGAGTTACATACCTTAAACACTTTGTTTCTTCACTTCCTCTCTCTACTTAGCCGCTTTCTCTCTGTAGCAGCGACACTTCTCGCGTGAAAACTAAAGTCTAGCTGGGTTTTCTTAGCTATTTATACCTAACTCAAACTTTTCACCTGACATCTCGCGCGAGAACTTCTAGTCGCGCGAGAACCATCCTCCATGCGAGAACTTCATGACTCGCCCGAGAACTCAACCTCTCACGCGAGAACTTCACCTTTGATTCAAAAATTCAGGACGTTACAAGTTTTAGGTAGCTTCATCCTTCTTATAGTTCAACAGTTAGGATATGTCAACCTCAAAACAATGAATAAACTTGTTCGAGGTAATCACATTATTGGCTTACCTCAGATGAATTTCACCTTGCTTGACTTTGTTTGTCATGTTCCAGTTGTAGGCACCACACCCATTATGTATAATTCTGTTGACTCTGTATTACAATTGTTACACATGGAGATTTTTAGTCCAGTGAATGTGTTAAGATTAAGTCATCACTCTTATTGTTTAGTTGTTACTGATAATTTTCTAGATTCACATGAGTTTTCTTTTTAGCAACAAAGGATGAAGCTCTCCACTAGCTAATCAAGTTCATGCCTTTGCGAAAATCAAACTAGTTTGAAGATTAAGTGCATTTTGATTGACAATAAACTAAATTCTATAACTGAGTGCTAAATGAATATTGTGATTCAAAAAGAATTGCGAGATAGTATAGCGTTGCTGGAACTCCACAACAAAATGGAGTTGCCTAAAGAGGCAATCAAACATTGATTGAAGCTAATAGGGTAATAAAATCTGGAGTATCAAGACTAGATAAGGCTTGATGTAATGAGTTACTCAGACTATCCATCCCAGTATTCGAACTACTAAGCCAATACACCACATGAAATAGATACTTCTAGTAAGGAGGTAAATATTTCTTCTTCAGAGATGGTTATTTGAGCTCATATCCCATTGTGTTTAAGTAATCCTTCATAACTACATCATCAATCTTTATATGAGCATTGGCCATATTATGACATCCCGTGTTTTTAGGTTAATATTCGTATGTTAATAAAATATGCTTAAATAATTGAATGCGACAAATGGAAAAGAAAGATGACTCCTGAGGAGATTGAGGAGGAGGAGAGAGAGAGGAAGAGGAAGGCAAGGGGAGAGAGTTTAAGTAGGACCCTTGGCTTCATGGAAGCTGCAATCAGGGCTGCCCCTAGGCCAAGCACTCAGAATGATGAGTTAAGGGTAGCCAGATTAAACTATTTGGGGTCTAGAACTACAACATTGATGAACTCATCTCTCTTCTCTTGGAGGAATTAAATGAACTGGCTGACATGGAAGTGTCAAAGGAGAGGAAGGAAGCTAAGACAGCAGAACTGCTTCTCAAGATCAAACAAGAATAAAGGAGAAAGAGAATCTACAAAGATCCTACCCTCTTCCAAGTTTAGGAAAGTCTTGAGACAGAGACTATGGTTGCTAATCAGCAAACTCAGGTAGGTAAGGAACAAGACAGACAAAACATGATCACCTACCTGAGTGCCACATGCATTTATCAGGTAGCCGACATTCTTCCCTTACCATATGACTACATAAAATTTGAATACCTCAAGCAGCTAGAGCAACAAGTGCAAAAAGAGCAAAAGGCTACAAAGAGGAAGATAAGGGAAGAGGCTGCAAGGTCAATAGTCACCATTAAAGCAAACTTGAAGAAATCTGCTAATGGACAGAAGATGATGAGCTTCTTGAAGCTGTATGGATTCTCCGAAAAGAGACTTGGTCCAGTGTCTCTATCCACCATGGATGAGCATATTAGAGTGATCAAGTAGAAGATCAAAAGGGGTAGTTGATTGACTTGCATTCTCTACCAAGTTAGGCTGCACCTGAAGCTGAGGTCAAGGTTGATCCCAAGAGACAACACAACCCAGACCTAGTGCTACATCATAGCCAGCTTTATCTTTTGATCCACAGCAGGGTTCTGATCCTTCTCCTTCTGAACCTGTGAAGGATAAGGACCCACCTGAGGAAGACAAACAAGAATAACCTGGTGCTGCAGGCCAGTCTCCTCAGTTAAAGTTTAGAAAGAGGAAAAGGATGGCCATAAGAAGGGACAAGAAGAAGAAGAAGAAGAAGTCCAAGGCATCCACCTCTACACCTCAGGACGGGTCAGAACATCCTGAGGGTGATCAAGAAGAGGCTGCTTATCCAACTCCTATTCAAGTAGAGCCTCTTGCTGCTGAGAGACCCATCGTGTCTTGGATGTTTGCTACCAATCTAGACAGATGGTATATCACTAGAGATCAAGGGGGTCAAGACCTGTACTTCTAGCAAAACATAATTGATATCCCTCTGCATGATCTCTATGATATGTGGAGATACTTTAAAAGTCTGAGGAATTCTAACCAACTGATGATAAAGGGAATAGTCTTGATTCTGATGAGGACTGTCAATAGATGAAGATAAAGAATCAAAGGTCTCTTCAGTTTTGGTAGCATCAGCCTAGGGGGAGTTTGTAAGGAATACACTTAGAGGCTGATGCAACCAAAAAACAACCAAAGATCTCTCAGCATGCACAAGTAAAGTACAAGGAAATTACTTCAGAAGATTTGATATAACTCAATAAATTATGCTAAGTATCAAATCTTCCGAAGCCAAAAGTCCATATCTTCCGAAGCCAAAGATGAAGTCTTTTGAAGTTTCAAGGACAAAGTCTTCCGAAGCCAAAGACTAATTTCTTTCGAAGATAGAGAATACATGCTTTCTCTGAATCATCTTTTGACAAAAGCTGAACCACTTTTCGCTGCCACTTCTAAAGACTCACCAACTTATATGAGTTGGTGAAAAGTCCATACTTTTGTCAACTGTAGATTAAGGTCTTTTGTTTGTAATTTTCCAACTATACACTTTTTATCATTTTTGTAATATATTAGGATGTATGCTATGGAATGTCATAGTCACTAATCAAAAGGCAATCTGCCTTTTGACTCTACATTGATCTTGTTGTCAAGATTAGTGTTTCCAGCTGACCTTTAAAGTTTGGCCGGCTGTAGAATGTAGTATAAAGTGTCTCAAGTACTTGTATCTTTATGTATGCTTTGTAACACTTGTAAGAACTTGAGAGCAATATGCATCATTCTTGAAAACCATATTTGAGTGTTCTTGTTCTTGTTCTTTTACTTGTGTTTATTGTTGCATCACTAACCAGTTTCCTATTTGATCTGCTAAGTGTTCCAACTCTCTCCACCTTATGAAACTGTTGTATTGACCACCCTTCTCGATCCTGCAGAGAGAATGCGAATAAGTATATTACTCGATGCGAATAAGTATATTACTCGATGCGAATAAGTAATAAACTTACTATGGATCAAATATGAAGTGATGTGGACAAGAATTGATCATTAACATTAGTCAATGCGGATGAACCAAAGTTGATGCAAATTAAAATAACAAGTGATAGTAAATTCAGTTTTAAATCAGTCAATACGGATGAACGCAATTTCAATACAGATGAATAAAGGCTCAATGCGAACTTAGTTTTGTACTTTTTGACTTATTATTATTGTTGATCTAATAGAATGTATTAGAGTAGTTTAGTCAATTGTAAAGACCATATATTAGGCCTATTAAAGAATGTTAGGATTCGTATGATGCAACCCTTATTTTTCACTTTGCGCATTTTGATCATTAATACAAGCAAAGAGTATTTCATGAGTATATGTTTTTGTTTATGAATATTGATCATTGTTTTCCGCCATAGCGATTCAGTAGTAATTTAGTATATTTGATCCAATCAAAATCCACTAGACAAAAATCATTAAAAAATAAAGAAGTATACATACCAAGTATAATAGATTGAAGATCATATGTGTAAATGAAGAAATATTGAAAAACTCCTTAATTTAAGGGTATTTCTCTGGTGATGATGGCAGTCTGGAGTTCTAGAATGAGAAATCGAGAGGGACAGAGAGAAGATAGAGAATTTATTTTGATGGAATGATTCAAAAAATGAAGTTGGAACCTTGGGTATTTATAGACATGCAAGGGAACGTAAGATATGATCTACTACTTTAAAATATTAGAAGCATGGTGTGAGGGTGGAGTCTAGTGTTCGTAAATGAAGCAAGGATATATTGATTGTGATTTGATTAATGAAATTAGGCAAGGTCTAGGTTTGATCAAATACTATGCACACAAAAAAAATTATTTTTATTTTTTTATAAAAATTCATGAATTTCTTGAAGTAAAATTGTAGGTTGCTATTTTAAAAATCAATTGTAGTAGTTTATAAATTCTACTAATAAAATAAATTATGATAAATGGATGCTTGTTTTGTGCCAAATAAAAAAATAAATCAAAAAATTAAGTAAAATGACCAGAGAAGTTGGCGATTAAGGTGAATAGTGATAGGTGGTATATGGAATGGTTGAGTGTTTGATTGGCGATTAAGGTGAATAGTAAGAATTTGTCTTTGACTAATATTTTTATTAATATATATTTTTAAGTTGCTAGATAGTTGATATTGAGATTTTTTCAGTAAGACGTATATATATATACATATATATATACGTATATATTTATACATGTAGATATATATATACGTATATATTTATACATGTAGATATATATACGTATATATTTATACATGTAGATATATATATATATATATATATATATATATATATATATATATATATATATGTACATGTATATATATATATATGTACATGTATATATATATATATGTACATGTATATATATATATATATGTACATGTATATATATATATATGTACATGTATATGTATATATATCTATATGTATATGTACATGTATATGTATCTATATGTATACATATATATGTTTATGTATCTATATGTATACATATATATATATATATATACACACACACACACACCCTACAAAATGATAATTGTTTAAGAAGGCTAAAAAATAATTTTAGCTTTGAATTTGTCAATCAATGGTTGATATTAAAAATATAAGAAAAAAATTGAAAGGTATTTTGAGTATATACCCACTTTTGTTGGTTTTTATTTAAGTTTATCCTAATTTTTTAAAACGTTTAAAGTTTTTTCATACTAGATAATTTTTTAAAGCAAATTGGACCATAAAATTAAACATTTTTTCCTTTATAAATTTAGTATGTCATTGCTATATTTTTACAAAGAAAACCAACGATGCGAATTTGTTTTGTATTTTAACATTTTTATCTTGTATATCATCAAAACAGCAAAGAATTGTGTTGTTTTGCGCAAAAAAACCCATTTTTGTGGTGTTTTTATGTAACATGTTCTGTGTTGTTTTGCGTCAAAATAAAAAAAATATCATATTTTGTTTCTGTGATTTATAATGTCTAAGCAACAAACAACAAAGAAACAACACTTTTGGTGTTGTTATAACATTATGTTTTGTTTTACGTTAATATAACACGTGTTATGTTATTTTGCGTTAGAACAACAATCCATGTGTTGTTTTGTGCTTAAACAATCTAACTGACAAAATGAGTGTGATAAACCGAATGACATTCGAGTATGATCGATCATCGATGTCATCCATCGTTGTTTAGCGATAATCAATGTGTGCTTTCGTTCATCACCATATCACTATTCATTACCTCCGATTACCACTATCATTGATTACTGAATTATTGTCTTAAAACACTATCAATTAACACCCACGGCTCAAGTTAACACCTCTAATCACCAATTAGCTGTTGAATGTAATTATGGAGTTTAAGACGACGAGATATCTCTAGGATTTGATAGTATTTTGAGAATTGTTGATAAGGTTTGTGGGTGAAAATAGGTCGTAAAAAAGATGTGCAACATTTTGACCATTTGAATAATAGCCTCATTTTGACGCATACAAGTACAAAATAAAGCATTCATTAAACAATCAAATTCATCAAAGTGAAACTTAATATCATCTCAGTTACGTAACCATCAAAATAAACAATCAAAGCTATAACATGAACATAAAAAAAACCATCCCAAAAAGTTTAAAGTGTAACATCTAAGCTACATCACCATCAAAATAGAACAAAAATCATGCATTTGATGTTTCTTTTTATTTTTTATTGTGTTCGGACTTCTTGCACCTCAATTTGCTTCTTTCTTCTATTCTTCTCAGGCATTTTAAAGGGTTGTGGTTTATTGATGGTGCCATGGTTTTTAAAAATCAAAAAACTTAAAACTTTATTAAACTAAAATCAAAGAAATATGAGTATAGGATGAAAACAAACCATAATCTTCATTTGAAACAATTCAGTGCTTGATTTTCTAACAAACTAATGCATTCTCGATTCCATCTACGAAAACCAACACAAAATATGTAGCAGTTCCTCCTCTCGAGCTACTGCCTCTCGTAAGCCTTATTTTCTTCCTCCTATAAGCCTTATGTCCAATGTAATGATGTTGTGTGGTGATGTGTTGAACTTGAACAACACTATGGAGGTAATGGATGATTATTAGGGTTTGGAATTGGAAAGGACAAAAGTATCCTCACATGAAGGGCACATGTCTATCTTTTTCTATTAAAAGTTTACAAGAGTTAACATGAGGGGCTAATTTTGCAATAGGGTAGCAAAACTTTGGACTATATATGCAATTTTAAAAACCTAGAGACCAAAATCATAATTTAATCAAACTACAGGGACTAATTTGCAATTTTTTCTATTTTTAAACCTCATATATATATATATATATATATATATATATATATATATATATATATATATATATATATATATATATATATATATATATAATCCAAGCTTATATTTTAAACAAGGTATCATATTTGTGTGACACTATAGTATGTATAGATATATAGATTTATAATAGATATATATTATGCATAGATACTTTTTAGAAAATAAAAACTAGATGAATATATGATCGTATTTAAAAGTTATTTCAAAATAATACATATACATATTAAATCATATGATTTTAAGAATATGTCTTTGTAAAATAATAGATATACCTATATATACAAAAATACACTTGTAAGAAAACAATACACTACATATAAAAAATGTTCGTCATGATTTTATATAGATGCTTGAATAATGCATATAATTGCTAACATATCATATGATATCGGAAGTAATTTTTTTGCTATCTAAGTCCTAATGATATGCAATGTCTAGAATATTATAAATGTGCCAAAATATATAGTGACCTAAATTTTGAATTTTTAAGAAACAATGTTGAAAATAAAGATTGATCATTTGAGTTTTCAAAAGAGCAAAATTGATATTTTTAGTTTTCAAAAGAATGATTGATGCATTTGGTTTTTATATCTGAAATACCATTTGTATTGACTTTTTTGTGTTTTATTTTCTTGTTTTGTTATCTTTTTCGGTTATAAAGTATTCTATAACCATCTTGACTTAATATAAAATAATATATTTCAATATCAATAAAAGTATAAATTTAAGAGATGTGAAAAACAGTTTTAAAGACCTTAAATAATCAATAAAAAAAAAATGAATCATAACTAATACTAACCCCAGAACATAAACCCAAACTGTTATTACACGAGGGTTTAAATTCACTATGTTCATCTTCCCAGGATATAAAGAGCTTTTTTCTGTATGATTTTTGTCTTTGATTTTCTTTGTTATGTGGTAGGGGAGCTAGCAGCAATAATATGTGTAGTCAAGGAAGATTCTGCTTTTCTACTCGTTGTAATTAGGAAAGAAGATACTTGGTATTGTTTTTCCTCATTAAAAAGATTTTTTTTTTTTAACTCTTTACTCCTTCACCCGTAACAAGTAATATTGTCACAGCCGGGAACATAAACACAAAATGTCTTCTTGGCCTACATGTTATTTTAGTATAACCAAATTTACTATACTTTAAAAGGAATACGAGCATAAATTACAAGTATTTAAAGCAAAATGTTTGTGTACACATCATTAAGCCTAGCGTACAACTCTTTGATGCTGCCAAGTGCTTATCCTACTCCCATCGCCTCTCTCTCACTACTTTGTTCTCTTTCGCCTGCCTCTTCAAGATAGACAATAAGAGAGAGATCCATCATCCATGATCAATTGACCCTTGTGCTATATATATCCGTTGAAGGTCCTGTGAATCGACGAAGCAAAGGGTTAAAAGTACAATTCTGGATGGGGATTCTACAGAGGTGAAGGATGGCGGGAGATGGTTGTTCAACGATGGTCCATCCACCCATCACTTTCGCCGCTAAAGTTAATATGCCCTAACCTCCAACCCTCTATCACATAATATATGAAGACGGTTGGGCGGGTATTTTTGAGTTAGTTGTATACGGCAACGGGGTTTGAGTTTGGCTGTTGTGTGTTTTGCTTTAGCGGGAAGTGTTCATGCGACGTTATTCGAACCACGATTCAAGAGACCTGATTCACGCCGATCTAAGGTTTTGTTTAATCGAATGAACGGGAGGTCAAGAAGTGTTTATCACAGGTCACAAAGTTTTGGGTGGAATCTTGAAGTTGTAATCAAAAGAACAATCAATTTTTTTTTTATACCGAATCAGATCATAAAATAAAACATTTCTGCTGAAAGAATATGCATTAAGAGTCGAATGCAACTTTATAAAAAGTTTGCTTCTAAGAAATTAAATACCCCCCCCCCCCCCCTCCCGTCCTGGTGTGACTGTCAAGTTTGAAGGAAGAAGGAACTGAGAACGTGTCCTGACCCTTAAGTGCGAATGAGTGACATCTAACCACATCGCTCTCATGTTTTTGTGATTTCATGTGTGACTATCAACCTTTTATTGTTGGATCATTGTGGGTAATCTTTAGTTAATCATCTACCAAGATCAATAGGTTCTACGGGTACTGTTTCGAATTTAATTTTGCTTTGTTTTCATTTCAAGTTTTCTCACAACTAGACTCCCGATTAGCATGATCTAATCTTGAAATGTTTATGAGACAAATAATTTAAATCAGATGCACGAATTGCAATATTCAGTTGTCTCGTAATTCCATCAAAAACAACAAAAGTTGTCACCCCTCCTTTGTGAGTCGTTGACTTGAATGAGAGGAGGGCTAAGAGGTCTATGAATTTGCTTTTCAAGTAGTACCTTTGAGACAATTGTTTCATTGTGAATACCGTCAGTGAAGTTGAGTATTTCATAACATATAAGTTCTCAATACCATAGGTGGTTTTGTATGTTTCTTATCTAGCAAGCAACTAAACCTTGGGAAATATATACTATTTGATCATAGATCTGTTACATGTCCTTTGACTTGTGTTTCCTAAAACCTAAAGTGAAAACTAGAGTCTAGTAACAATGCTTAATATTATCCAAAGCTACAGGAAACCGCTAAATTGCTGAGTTCTAGCGAACCATTTTACCCAATCAGAATATAACCCAATACTTGAATAGAGAGTTCGTTTACTGAGTACCTCATGAGTAAATACACAATACTTGCTCGAAAAGAGAAAATACGTACTCGACTTATTTCCAAATAAAAGAACAAAAGAGCAGTATTAATCCTGGGATGAGGTAGACTTTTAGTTAATTACAAAGAAAAATGAAACATGAATTTCTTATACATTGTAAGTTAATAATCGCATACAGGTTATACAAAAGCATATCATTTATCATAATAAAGAAACCTAGTGAAATTTCAACTTATTCACACATCTCTTCCACAAGAAATTAGCTTAAACAACAAACCATCTTCTTTGCTAATCTAACGCACATCTACACATCTAGCACACCGTTATAAAATAAAGGCTAATGATCCTCACCCATCCTTAGCTTCATGCCATACCCATCCCACAAACTCTCATTATCAACCACAACAAACCTATGGCTACCATCATCCTGCTCGTTATTTGGTGCAACCAGTCGTTGATCCGCGGCTTCACGATAACTTCCAGCCTGATGATGAAAGATATGAGGAAATGATTGGCTGCTCCGGTGAGTATAAGAATCGGAGATTCTTGTATTCTCTTTTCGCTTCTTGGTTCTCAATAGGAACTCATTTATGCTATCCCACTTGGTCTTGCATGTTGCGCCGTTCCTGTTGTACCCCAAACACGCCATTTTCGAAGCAATTTCCTCCCATAGAAGCTCTTCCGTATGCCCACTACCATGCTCGAATCTTGTTTCCATGCTCGTTCGTATTTGAATCAATCGTGTGAGCTCATTCTCACCCCATGCTGTGAGATTGACAGTGGTGTCAATATTCCCATTGTTGTTATGGTTATGTTTATCATTAGGAGAAGACTTATGATGCGATTCTTTCCCGTTTAGTTTCTTCAAAGCTTCCATCAAAGCGGAATCTCGAGCCTCCATCCATGCTCGTTCATTCGCCCAAAACTTGTGCTCTTTCTCAAACCTTGCAGTTTCTTCTTTCCTCCACTGTTCTTCTCTTAAAACTCTCTCCTGCTCCTTTTGCTCAATAGACCTCATCATGCTCTCCATCCACTCCTCCTGCTTCTCCATAACTTTCTTCATTTGCGCATCGACGAATTCCTTGATCTTTGTCTTCCAACCCCGTCTCCCCTGCCGCCTCTTGGTACTCAACCCATCGCCCTTTTCCATGAATGCACTGGGATTGCTGTAGCCGGATGAACATGTGTCGAAACCAGATGAATTGTTGGAGAGGCTGGGACTGTCACACGCCCTAGAAGGGGCAGGTTTAAAGAGCTCATGGAAATTATTATTATTATTATCATTGGAGTGTTGATGAGCTTGAAAAGCACTAGTTTCGACCCCAAGACGACGAGGATCCGAAAATGAGGTCGGGTTAGGAGTGGAGTTAGGATTAATGGTAGTAGCAGTGGTTTCACCGTAGAGGGCTTCTAGTTGTCGGAAAAACCTGTAATGTTTCCCATCCTGTCGTCCAGCTTTCCCTTCTTTCGTCTTCTTGTAATACTTGTACAGGTTTTCAAATTTCTCCCTGCATTTTTTCCCACTCCTTTGATACCCATGTTCTTCACACATTATCCTGAAAAAAGAAATAGAAAAAAATAAAGAAATAGAAAGCACTTTAATTAGTTGATCAGAACACTCAATGACAAGAAAAAGATAAAAAGACTGAAGTGATAGTGATCTTTGCTAAGGAGTACAAGTTTCATGTTGTTTCTTGGTCTGAGCATACTGTTACCCTAAATTGGAGTATTAATGAAAGGTGAGTTCTTGTACGCCATTTTAAGGCTGAAACGATCGTATAGTAAGCCTGTAGCCACAGGCCTAGCTATGAATTCCTAAACAAAACTCCTTGAAAAACCAGAAGAATTAGCAAAACAAAACAACAAAAATTATGAAACATTTCTTGACGTGATAGCAGCTTTCTTGGAGTTAGGATGCTAAATTTAGTTTTAATAATTAAAATCCCTAGCTAGCTGAATTCAACTTATTTAATGTGAAAATTCTCTTCTTTAAACAATGAAAACCCCAAGATCGATTTAATTACTCAATGGTAAGCGTATGAAGAAGACTAGGATAGTTGAGATGAGATGGATGATGATGAACAATAATGGGTTACAGTAAGAAATCATGAGAAGAGAGAGAGAGAGAGAGAGAGAGAGAGAGAGAGAGAGAGAGAAAGAAAGAAAGAGAAACCTAGAAACTTCATCCCACAAGGGGCCTTTGTGATTAGCTTCTTTGAACTTGTTGTCAAGGCTTGATCTGACCTCCAAAAGAGTTAAAGTTTCTTGCCTTGGCCACCTACAGTTTCCACCACCACCGATTTCCATATCTAACCCACCACCACCGCCAGCGCTAAGACTCGTAGCCGTGGTCGAATCGGATCGAAACATCACCCCACCACCACCAGGCAACATGGTCATGTCATAGCGAAGGTCATTAGGCTGAGGTGGTGGCTGTGTGAACATGGGTCTGCCGTTGATATACTGACTCAGATCCGTCATCCCGTACGGTTCATCCATTTCTTTCAGCTGTTCTCACTCACACTTGAAAGAATTGGAGAGAGAGAGAGAAACAAAGTGAGATTGGAGAAGGTGCGGCAGATCCGGATCGTGTCTTCACATCAAAAAGCTCCAACTCTACATATGTATCATATCGTACTACAAAAATGTGAATTGGAGTTCAATACATCAAGTGTTTCATCTGAGTAATGCACTAGTAGCTAGATACCATATATATATGAGTTACTACTCTATCATGTACATATATATATATATATGTATGTTGTATATACTTCAGTCTTTCAACCTATATTTCTCTCTCATGTCCTGGTGGAATATTAACACCGACAGACATACTTACGACTAATGCTTAATTAGTCAAATATGTTCTTTTGAACTTTTTAAATACAGTAACCCATATAATGATATAAACCTTCATTTCATCCACAAGAATAAAGGTTAATTTAACACAAAGTGAACCGACATTATGAATATTCAAAGTTACTTTGTGCATTATCAAACTTAATTGAGTATATTGTTGAATTTTATTCACTCTACTACCTTTCCCTCTTCAAGAAGTAATTTTTGGTTTCGTATGCTTGTACTTCTTTGTTTTTATATTTGCATGTTAGGGATAAGGTAATTTTGATATTGATAAATCATTGTAAAAGTCTTTATATTTCCTAACTTAAAACATATCCAACTAAACGTTAAATGATAAAATTTAAGCCGAATGCGATATTCCATTCAAGCACTCAACATTTCCTTGAAGTCTCATGTTGTATCAACAGATATCTCAACTGATGACACCATAGTCATATTTCAATATCCAAAGTTCTATTTTATATTTTTATTTACCTAAGATTTCAAAGATGCAACACTTCAATCTAATTTTCAGTATCAAAATCTTAGGTCATGAGTAGGCATCCATACTTCAGTAATTAAAGCGTTATCATGTCTATTGGATCTATATGTCAAAGACAAACATTTGACAATTATACTAATGATACGTGTTAGTAGAGAACCACACATTAATTAACTTTATCAACCACACATTTAGATTCTATTTGAACATTAAGCCTCGTCAAAAATGTAAGTCTCGTTTGCTGATGGGTTGATAATTACGAACTTACTAAATCTCACAAGATGGTTATCATTATTAACTGAAATAATACTAATTATTCGTGTCAAATGTTGATTGGAAATATGGATTTATAACTATCATTAAAATGCAGACAAATTTATGTCACTTGTATGTATTTGTAGTAAACTTGTTTTATAATCATAAGATTTAATCATAATGGTAAAAAGAACCACCTACTTGACTCAACTAAAACCAAACCCTAAAAAAATCACCTGCAGAAATCATTATATTATATAAAATAATCGGCGGTTAGAAACCAGTTTGGCGTTTCCAAACTTGACACACGGTTAGTGGCTGTTATTCTAGAAACCAATTATGAAACCCTGTTAAAGCCTGGTTAACTGATTATGGTTGTTGTTAGGTATAGATCTCATGTATAGGTTTAGAAGATAGATCAAAGTCTTGTAATCATTCTTTGTAATTATAATTTGAGGATATAATATAATGCATTGATTACATTTTAAGTTTATGAATTGCATGATATACTATACTGCATTAATTTATAATGTATCTCATAATATGTGTTGATATGTGAATGATTGCAGTAAACATCAAACTTGGTCAATTAGGAAAATTGACTAAGTGTTAGGACAAACTGCGGATGAATAAGTATTCTTCCGTGGATGTTCTCAGGAGCCTAACTGAAGTTTGTGCTTCCGTAGATCTCCTACGGAAGAACAACAACTACTGAACAAGACCAAAGATCAAGTGGAGCTGCTAAAGGAGAGCTTACTGCTGAAGAACAAGTACAAAAACTCCTGCGAAAGCACAACCACTGAAGAACAAATGCTGAAGTGTTCCTGCGGAAGACAAAGGTCATGCGGAAGAAGAACTTCCTACGGAAGACCAATTCCTACGGAAGATTAAAAAACTTGTATTGATTTCACATCATCAAGTAGTCAACAGAAAGTCAACAAGTCAATATGGTAGAACAACAACATTAATGGCGGTGGAAGACATATATTTCAAGCGAAGATACCACGTCACATCAACAATATTATTTGTATTTATTTCATTGTAAATCACGAACTCCTATACCGATAAATATGGTAAGGATTCGGATAGCTATAAGAAGTTAGCTTAATTATAGCACCAGGATAGCGAAAGATTAGCAATGTTTTAGGAATAGAATAAGATCTCTATATAACAAGAGATCAAGAACATGTAACACAGAATGATCAACATACGATCAAGCAACATCAGATCATACAACAATCATAACAATAGAATCAATAGCAGAAGAAGCATTACAAACGATTGATTGTAATTTCTGAGCAATCGTGGTTTGTTTATTATTATATTTTGATTGTTCATTATACTCTTTGATCGATTTCAAGTTCATTAATCAATTAAACAGCAAGTATTGGTAATTTCGCGATCAATACTTGTTAAAATCAAATCTGATAATTCCTGTATCGATCCTTAGATTCTCTCAGGTGGTATCAGAGCCTGGTGCTCATTGATCCAGATCAATTGATCTATCGGTTTGATTTTTTTAATCGATTTTTGCTAAAACAAAGTTGTTGTTTTTTAAAAATTAATTAAATGAGTAATTCAGTTGTTGGTTCTTATCAACCTCCTAAACTGGAAAACAAATTTGATTTCAAAACTTGGAAAATCAGGTTCAGAAATCATGTTAATTATACAGATTCTGATTTATGGGTTTCGATTACTGAAGGACCTTATATTCCACCTGCGTCAGGAGCGGATTATAAGGATAATAATCAACCCATAAGTCTGAAAAATCTGTCACCTGATGATGCTAAGAAAGTCAAGATTGACATCAAAGCCTACAGTATGCTTACTATGGCTTTGCCTGAAGCTCTCTTGTTCAGGTGTGAATCCTACAAAACAGCTCACTCGTTATTGAAAATACTGCACACCCTGTGTGAAGGAAGTAAGGAGATTAGGAGCATAAAGAAGGATACTCTTCGCTCATAATATGAAACCTTTCATCATATTGCGGGTGAGTCAGTTCCTCAACAATTGCATAGATTTATGCAACTTGTTACAGAGATGAACATCTTTGAACTTAAGTACAGCAATGAAGAGCTGAACAAAAAGATGCTTAATGCCTTACCAAAAAGTTGGACACAGACTGTGTCTATGTTCAAGAATACTATTGATTGAAGGCAATAGGACTAGACACACTGGTGGCGAAGGTCAAAGCTTTGGAGCTAGATGAAAAGACCAGAAACAAGAGTGTGAAAGCAGCTATAGCATCTTATCAATTCAAAGAGTTAAAGAGTGCTGGAAGTAAATTCATCTCCAATGAAGATGAAGATAACTCTTGTGATGAGAGTGAACATAAAGAAGAAACAAGTTTTTATGCTGCCAAGTCTTCCAAATCAAGTACTCAAAACAATCAGCACAGAAAGTCCAAAGAAAAAGCTGATGACTCCAAGAATAAAAAGAACGGCAATCAAACAGAACCAATTACTGTGGTTCTAGAGTCGAAAGAACAGAAAGCTGCTTTTGCAGCCTTTAGTTCAAGCTTTCAGGCTTATCTAGGAAGCACTTTGACTCCTGCTCTCTTCTATCAACAAGATCTAGAAGAACTTTATCCTGATGGGGTAGAAGAGATGGATCTACAATGGCAAATGGAAATGATCGCCTACAGAGCCAAGATGTACATGAAGAGGAACAAAGGACTGTCTGTAGGAGGAAGATCAACTAAAATTGGTGTTGACAAGTCCAAAGTAAGATGCTTAAAGTGTAATTTATATGGACACTTCTCAAGAGAGTGCAACAGCAATCAACAACAATCAAATGACTCAAGACAGCCTAGTCAAAGAAGTTTCACACAAGCTCAACTAACCAATTCATCCCCACCATCATCAAGCAACACTACAGGTACTAACAATATTAAAGAATCTGGTTTAATTATTTTGCAGGATGGTACTTGTGATTGGAGCATGTATGAAAAGGAAGTACTAGCGGAAAATCAAGCTTTGATGGCTAACATGGAAAACAAAGTTCCACCAATAGCCACAGAGGTAAGAGAAAGGTTATGTTCTTCCACTTGTGTTGATGAAGTTGAAAGATATAGAACACATGCTCAACAATTGGCTGATAAAGTAAAAAAAACTCTACTTTTAAATGAATCACATGTAAGATAACATAAACTTTATCAAGTCAAAATCAATTCTTTACAAAAGGATTTAGATAAACTTTTATCTGAAAATTACAATTTGAAAGCACAAGTTTAACATTTGACTACTTCTTTAACTAAGTCTATGTCAGATCACGCATCTACTGAAGTGAAACTTCAAAAACTCCAATTGTCATCACAGCAGTATGAGAAACTATTAAACTCTCATATTGAGTCAAAGAACAAATCAGGTTTGGGATTTCATGTTGTTGCACCACCAGTAAATGATAATTACACTTCTCTACCTGAGTCCATGACTAACAGCTTATCTAATCACTTTGTGTCTAGCACCAAATCTGAGTCAACAGATAAAAATAATGATGATGTAACTAATGACACTGAATCATATGAAACTAATACATCAAAATTAGAACTTTCAAAACAAAGTCAACCAGAATTTGATTATGATAACTGTGATGATCTGGATGAGGATGATGATGAGCCTCATAATACTAGTTTGGGTAAGGGTAAAACTGTTTTAAATGAACATTTAATTCCTAAAGTGTTGGATGAAAACAAGCTCCCTTATCCACCAAAACAAAGAAATCTGCTGAAGACCATTTACACAAGGATTGGTCAATTGAATGAAGGCATTCAATCTCTCAACAATCAAAACAAAAGAAAATCAGCAAAAAGAGTTTCGAAAGACAACAAATTCACTTCAACAGATCACCTCCGGAAGCAGTCTGAGCAATCTATAAAATTCAAGAAAACTATTCCTAAACAACCATCCATAGAAGAAATACGGAATAAGAAAGAATTTGTTGAAGCATCATTCGGTAACAACAAAGTTTAGAAACTACAAAAAATGGATGCTAAACAAGAACCTTTTGACATCATGTCAAGCAGAGGTAAAGAATCATCATCTGCTAAAGTTGAAAAGGAGTTGAAGAAGCAAAAGAAGGCATTAATTACGAAAAAGGCAATGGTAAAGGCTGCTTCTAATAGTCAAGCTGAAGAGAATTACTATAAATGCTGTGATATGCACAATCACAGCACAAAAGAGTGCCACTTCAGCAGCTATTGCTCAATATGTAATATGAACAATCACATGACATCTGATTGTTACTTCAACAAATATTGTGCAATATGCAACAAACACAATCACTCCACTCAGGAATGCTTATTCAACAAAAAGAACAAAACAAAGATCCTCAAGAAGAAGATAGTAGAGACCACTGAATCAGACTCATAATCTTCTGAGGATGATGATTCAAAAGTCTCAAAACAAAAGAAGCAGCAACAAAACAGAAAGCTTCCAAGATAAGGATAACAGCTGCTGAGGTGCAAACAAAGAAAAAGAAGGACAAACAACAATTTCAAAGCAAAACACCTCAAAAAAAGGTAGCACTTGAAGAAGATGATGACTTCTTTGACCACTTTGACAAAGGTAATCATGTACCTCAGTCTAAATCAGAGGATGTAGAAACATTTTCTGAGCAATCCTTAACATCAGGATCAAAGAAGAAGTCACTACAGGAATGGATGACCGACCAAGTTAGTATGAATCAAGATAAAAACACCTCAACATCATTACTAAAAGCATCCTCACCCAAAACAAAACATAATGAATCAACTGATATTAAAATTAATTTAGAAACATCAAGGCTCATTCATAAGAAAGTTACTATATTAGATAACAATGGTAAGCCCAAGACCATTAAGGCTTGGGCTCCTCGGTCTAATTAAGTTCATTATGTTTTGCAGGAACATCCAAGGAGGGCTGATAACAAGTGGTACGTTGACAGTGGCTATTCCAAACACATGATAGGAAACTATTCTCTCCTCCATGATTTCAAACATAAAAATGCTTCATATGTAGCATTTGGTGGGGATAAGAAGGGAGGTAAAATCACTGGTGAAGGAATGGTAACCAATGGAGTTCTCAAATTTGAGAAAGTCAATTTTTGTGAAAATTTACAATTTAATTTGCTAAGTGTATCTCAAATTTGTGATCAAAACTATACTACTTTCTTTGATAACTCTAATTGTTACATTCTCAAGTTAGATTACAAAATTCCAGAAGACTGGATCCTTCTCAAAGCACCAAGAAAAGGCAACACCTATGTGTTGGACATGAACAACATAGCAATAACAAGTAAAGAAACATGCCTGATTTCTAAATCATCAAAAGATGAATCTCAACTGTGGCATAGAAGGATGGATCACTCCAATATAAAAAACATGAATAAACTGGTGAAAAATGACTTAGTCATTGGTGTTCCAAAGAAAGAATTTTTCTGTTCTAATCACTGTTTATCATGTTTTAAAGGAAAACAACACAAAATATCACATAAATCCAAAATAGTCAACTCTAACACAACACCACTAAAGTTATTACACATGGATCTGTTTGGTCCAACCATTGTATTAAGCATTGAAAAAAGGCAATACTGCTTGGTAATTGTTGATGATTTCACTAGATTCACTTGGGTATTTTTCTTAAAACACAAAAGTGAAACATCAGAAATATTAATGGAGTTTTCACCAAGATAGAAAATCAACTTGATCTAAAAGTCAAAATTTTAAGAAGTGATAATGGAACTGAATTTATTAATTATGTCTTAGACTCATTTTGCAGGGACAAAGGCATAGCTAGGGAATTTAATGCTCCAAGAACTCTACAATAGAATGGAGTTGTTGAAAGAAGAAACAGAACTCTAATTGAAGTAGCAAGAACAATGTTGGCTGATTCAAAGCTACCAATAACATTTTGGGCTGAAGCAGTGAATACAACATGCACTGTTCAAAACAGGGCTTTAATAGTCAAAGAACACAACAAAACACCCTATGAACTTTTGTTTAAAAGAATACCTTTCATAGGATATCTTAGAGCTTTTGGGTGTCATGTGTCTGTCTTAAACACTAAAGAACAATTAGGAAAGTTTGCTGCAAAGGCATATGATGGTTTCTTTGTTAGGTATTCCTCAACATCTAAGTCATACAGAGTATATGTCCCACATGATAACATTGTGAAAGAAACTCCTAACATGTCATTTGATGAATTCTTATTTACACAGTCTGTGAAAGGATCATCTTGGTTGTTTGATATAGATGCATTAACTAACTCATTTAACACTGGCTATCTTATTATGATAGGTGCTACAGAAATATGTTATCCTTATGTTCCCCAAACATGGGTGTACCATTGATAGCTGATCCACCAAGAGAAGTTCATACAGATATTCAAAGACACAATGATCCTGGTGCTTCAGCTCAAACAAGCAAAGACATGTCTGATGTCCTTGGAACTTCTGCATCAGCATAAATGCCATCTACTTCAGAAGTACCTCCCTCCACAGAGGTTCCTTCCACTTCCGTAGATGTTCCCACTTCTGCAGATGATGCACTGAAACTCCCTAAAGTTTCTAACACTTCAGAAAACATCCCAACACCACAGCCACAAGCAGATACACCAATAACAGACTCTGCAGCTGATCCTTTAACTGCTACGAAAGGTATATCCACATCTGCGGAAACACAAGTCCATGTAGAACATCATTCAGCCACAAAAGATCATCATACTAAGGAGTTAGATTACTTTGTTGACTCACCATCACAGCTAAATCTATCTCCACCAAGTAACACCTCAAACCTGAATTCATCTATCCAAGTTCAAAATGTTCCAACAGTTAGGATTCATAAGGATCATCCAATTGACAACATGATTGGAGAACTCAATAGCAGAACTACAAGAAGACAAGGGGAGCTGCCAACATTTTTCTGTTCTCCTGCTTTCTATCATAAGTAGTCCCTCCTAACATAACTGAAGCCCTAAAAGATAATAGCTGGATTGAAGCATGCAAGAAGAACTTTAGCAATTCAGGAAGCAAAAAGTCTAGAATCTAGTTGATCTACCTGAAGGCCAATATCCAACTGGCACTAGATGGTTATTCAAAAACAAACTAGATAACAGAGGAATAATTGTTAGAAATAAAGCAAGGCTAATAGCACAAGGATATACACAAGAAGAAGGAATAAACTATGATGAAGTCTTTGCACCAGTTGCAAGGATTGAGGCAATAAGAGTAATTCTAGCCTATGCATCCTATAAGAGATTCACAGTTTACCAAATGGATGTAAAGTGTGCCTTCTTATATGGAAAAATTGATGAAGAGGTCTATGTTTCTCTACCACCAGGCTTTGAAGACCCTGATTACCCTCACAGAGTATACAAGCTTGACAAAACATTATATGGTTTTCATCAAGCACCAAGGAAATGGTATGAAACATTGTCTTCATTCCTACTAAAGCATGGCTATAAAAGAGGTACAATTGACCAGACACTCTTCCTTAAACATGAACATCACGATCTCTTAGTCGTCCAAATATATGTTGATGACATCATATTTGGATCAACCAACAAGAGATTGTGTGAAGATTTTGAAGCTTTGATGCAATCTGAATTTTAAATGAGTTCCATGGGAGAATTAACTTTCTTCCTGGGTCTACAAGTACATCAGAAACAAGATGGCATCTTCATCAATCAAGAGAAATATGTGCTTTAAATCGTGAAGAAATTCAACCTTGCTGAGTCTTCATCATGCAAAACACCAGCATCAACAATAGAGAAAATAGTACCAGATCCAACAGGGAAGTCTATTGACCAAAGATTATATAGATCTATGATAGGATCATTAATGTACTTAACTGCCAGTAGACCTGACATAATGTTTGCTGTGTGTGTTTGTGCTAGGTATCAAGCCGACCCAAAGGAGTCACACTTGAATGCAGTGAAAAGAATTTTCAGATATATCAAAGGGAAACCAACACTTGGACTGTGGTATCCTAAAGAAGAAGACTTCAAATTGTACTCTTACTCAGACAGTGACTTTGGAGGATGCTACAATAATAGAAAATCAATAACTGGAGGTTGTCAATTCATTGGACCAAGACTTGTTTCTTAGCAGTGCAAAAAGCAAACTAATGTTTCAGTATCCACAGGTGAGGCTGAGTACATAGCTGCTTCAGCTAGTTGCTCTCAGGTTCTATGGTTGCAAAACCAATTACTTTACTATGGTTACAATTTTCTTCAAATTCCAAATTACATAGATAACTCAGCTGCTATGTTCATCATTGCTAATCCAGAACAACATAGTAAAACTAAACACATTGAAATCATATACCATTTTCTGAGAGACTGTTCAGAAAAGGGTCTAATCAAATTGATCAAAGTGGACACAACAAATCAACTTGCTAATTTGTTCACTAAAGCCTTTGATTTAGTTAGATTTAATTTCTTAATTGAGTCCTTAGGCATGCTCAACTTAGATTAGATCATAACAACAACATAAATATTTGTCCATTACTTGTAATCATATGAGAAAGGCACACACATTATCAAAACAAGCAACTACATAAGGCAGTTGATATACTAAGGATATGATAGTACACTAAAACTTGACATATACCAACTAACTACTGATCAGATGTGTTGGATGTGTAAATAGGTTCAGCTTGAGTGGAAACTAACATATGTCATGCACAATATAAAGCTAAGATGACTTAGTGTGGACAAGTCATTGTCAGGAGCACACAAGTCTTCTCAGGATGTGATCATGTTCATCACCCACGCACACTTACTATGTTGCAATACCGTATAACCTCTATCTCTGTGTATTATGACCCTCTGTTTTGCGTGGCAAAGACCTGGGACAAAGGGCACCTCTGTTTTACATGAGTAAAGACCTGGTGACCTGATGCTGATCATCAAATGTTCCATAAAGGAACTGCTCTAAAAGAATCCAAAGTGATCAACTGTATATTAAATTCAAGGAGCAACCAAACCATCTCAGCATTAATAAGATTTCAAAGAAAATCTTAAGATAGAGCTTATACTCTACGGAAATGGTTTAAGTGTGATAAAATGATAACTTGATTACGTTTAGGGGGACTAACTTTCTCGCAACTTCAATGATGCGTTCATCTTTTTTCTCTTTAATTCTTACCAAAACTTGATAAACAATATGAACAGTTGAATTTACACTCTTCTTTGAATTTCTGCGGATCACAATATTTGCAATCTGCACTAGATCAAGTAGACCATAACCTCGACAATAATATGCAGGATATTACCTGGTTTATAGTACGATCCCTAGTATATCATATATTTGCCTGTAACAATCTTTAACCAACACTTCTTTTCTCTATGATTATCAGCCGGACAGATTAACTGTTGTTCATGCTCTTTTCTTATAAATTGTTGATTAGTACATAAGTTTATGATTAATCACAAATTTAGGAGGAGTAGTCAAAGCATGAAACTGATTTTAACTGATCTTAACATTATGATATAAAGAAAATTGAAACTTGAGCACTAACTTGGCTGCAGGATATCTAAAGTGTGCAATTATTTTTGCACAATTACCATGAAGCAAAGTCATAAGGTCCAACTGCAAACAACATATGGATTAACTATATATTAATTCATACATAGAAACTTTATCATAATGTTATCTGCGGAAGAAAATTTCCTTCAGAAGATAATCAAAATTATCTTCGGAAGCAAATTAACCTTCGGATCACAATTTGTGTCTTCCGTAGATGCTATGCGGAAGACAGGATTAAACAATCTTTGACTTTCGTAGATATTCTACGGAAGATCTAAAACCAAATGTCTGGCTTGCATAAGCGTTAATTACTTATGTAGATATTAATTATCCTGATAACCTTGGAAGGGTAAAAAGGGTAAATGGGTGCCACATCATTAAAATAAGAGTTAAACAGCCTAGGAAAGTAAAAAAGGGCATCTTGACCGTTGGACTCTCTATTCACTCACAAAAACACTTTCTGACCTAGAAATCCTTTCTTCGGAAACCTCTTTCTTCACCTTCCATCGCTACCATTATGGCTAATCGGTTCGTAAAAGACCACAATGTCTGTGCTTTTTTGAATCCAGATGTGGAGGACGAATGCAGAGACATTATAAGTTACCTAAGAAGATCAAGACTCATGTATGCACTGACTGCGGAGCCTATTATCTATCTGTCACATATGATGGATTTCTGGGAGTCTTCCTGGATAAAGGAAGAAGAGGAGGAAAAAGTAATTCATGCGTCCATTAGCGTTCATCAACCGAGGATTGATGAGCAGATCATCAGGAGAGTTCTCGAGTTCGAAGACTCAGAAGAAGGCCATCCTGATGTATTTGATCATGAATACATTTAGAGAGTTTTTGGTCTGATGGGCTACGATGGTGACTACCGTAATGGTGAGATCAAGAAGGGGAGGCTGAGCAAACCGTATAGATTCTTATGCCATACTTATCTAAAGTGTATCTCCAATAGAAATTCAAGATTGGATAGGTTTTCTAGGCACATTTCATTAGGAATTATTAGGATATTTGAGGGGAGAAAGTACAACTACTTCAAGTACATCCTCAACTGCCTATGTGATCACATACATGTGCATAAAGAGAATAAGATGTACATGTTCCCAAGATTCCTTCAACTCATCATCAATGATCAACTGGCATACATTGCAAGAGATGGTGATGTCTGTGTACAAGCTCACCTGGGAAGATCACTCCTGAACAAGCTAACAAGACAATACCAGGGAGGAGATGTAGAGATGTTCTCTCATGTCCTAGATGAGGTAGATGACATACCTCAGGAACTTCTATGGGCTGAGGAACCACAACATCACACCCTACCAACACAATCCCCTGAACAACCCCAGTCTCAACCACCAACACCTGTCATCGATTTGACATAATCATCACCCGCTCAACTGGATTCACCTTCCAGTGAACATACTCAACCCTGTACTCTAGCTCAATCTCAGTCTTCAATACACACTGGTGCTACAGAGCCCATCTCACCCTCACTCACTCAAACACCTACACATCCAAGTCAAACTGAACCAACACCCTCACCTACACCAACTGAACTAATTGCCTCTCCAACACTTACTGAACCAATCACTTCACCAACACCTATAGAACCAACCACCTCACCTACACCCACTGAACCCATTGATAGCCCAACACCAACCGAGGAACTCAACCTAGATGAGGATGTTTATGATGTTGTTAATGATGATGATACAGAGGAGATTTGTATAGAAGATGAAAGGGAGAAAGATGAGAATGTTGAACAAGAGGATAGGAGATATGTTGACATCATTGCCTATAATGAAGATGACTTAAAAGAAGAAGATATTGATGTGAGTAAGAGCTACTTGGTAGAAAAATACAACTATTTGATCATTAAAAGCAACAAGAAGTTAGAAAAGTTGAGGAAAATAAAGAAAGAGCTGATAGAGAAAAACAGACTGATAGCTGAGAAAGATGCTACAATCACTAGTTTGGAAGGAAGGTTGAAAAGGCTGAGAGAAGATATGGAGATAGATAATGAAGTAATAGATGCTTTGAATGACTTAGTTGATGAACAATCAGATCAGTTGAAAGCCAAAGATCAAGAGATTGAGAGGTTAAAGAAGAAGTTATCTGAAGCTGAACTGATTAAAAGTGAGTCAACCATGATCACTTACAGTAGAAAAAGGAAATACCTGGGGAAAACAACTGATGTTGCTGGTGAATCACCAAAAAGAATAAAACTAGATTCACCAGAGCATTTAGCCCCAGTAGAACAAAGTAAAGAAGACAGTGATGCGGAGTGGGAAGAATTGACAACAGAAAAGCCTGCTGAAGTGGCTGAAGAAGTTGAAGATGATGATTGTTAACAACAAAAGACATTCTAGAAGAAAGGCCTTACTTTGCCATGTTCATGGACCTAATTAATAATGGCTTTCCCTATGACATGGTGGAGAAGATGAACATGTCTGAGTTGATTCAAACACTGAAAGAGTTTGATGCTGTCAGAATGATGGTCCCTACATGCAACTATGAAACCTTCTCCAAGTTCAAAGCAATGGAAAAGATCAAAAAGGAGTTGGGACATTGTGACACAACCAAACTGACAAGATACAACAAGATCTACTGGTTACAAAGACATAATTATGAGTAGCATGAACTCAAGGGAAGAACAGTTGGTAAGCTAAGAAGAATGATGGAATATGTGATGAATATTAAGATGAATACATGAGTGAAGTTCAGAAATGGGGTTCCCAATCCTGCTCATTAACATCAATCTGATCAAACTCTTGCTGAGTCAACCATAGTTGAAGTCAAAGACATGCACAGAGGAACTGAACAAATGATAAGAGAGCCAAAGGATGTGATTTCTAACAAGATCTAGCCTCTAGGGACTGCTGTTAGAGAGATCACTGAACAGAAGACTACTTTAATTCGACTTTTTGATCTGATGACAACTCCAAGTGCAGCAGAAGAAAACAAGATAATAGCATGGCAATTTGACTCAGACTGGGATTGTGCTATGATTAAGAAAGAATATGGTCCAATGCTTTCCCTTGGTGGAAACCATTCTCACACTACCAGATGCTCATCTAATCGCTCTGCAAAGCACTCCTATCACTAACTACCCAATTAGTCCAAGAGGTAGAGACTTCTCTGGACTTGTGGCCAAGCTGAGTCACAAGTTCAAAGGGGATGTGCTCAAAGAAGCAAAAAAGAGTAGATGCTGAGCACAGAAGAAGAAGTGAGAGAAGGTCTCATTCCAGTTCTTAACTTGTTGATGCTGAATTTAAATAAAGAACTGGATATGATGACATGGCCAATGCAGCTATAAAAGTGATTAAGGGAAATCAGTTCTCTTTCCCTATCACTGAATGGGGTTATGTTGAAAAGACTAAAGAGTTGGTGCTGCAGAGGAATGATCCCTAGAAGAAAGCCTCAAGCATAAGGATATTTGACCCTGTGGAGATCAAACTCTTGCACCCAAGTTACACATCATACTTACATGACAAATTCTTCCTAAAGTTGAATGACCAAACTACTCAGAATGACCTGTGCCTATATGTTCATCTGATTCAAGTCATAGACAAACTACATGCTAAGGCGCATAAAAGAAGAAAGTTCAACTATGGGCAGTTAATGGGAGCAGAGATCAAGCACATATCAGAACTAAGGATTTCGGACCAGGATGAATTGGAGGTGGTGTCTAACAATAGTGTTGTTGCAACACTCACCACTAAAGAGGATATCCTGGGCTTAAAATACAAAACTTTAAAAAGAATAGGAAGATGGGAGATCAAGTACAAATATGAAGTTCAAAAGAATGTCATGAGTTACTTCTACACAATGATTTTGGCAAGAGTGCAAGAACTGAAAGACCTAAACCCATGATTACTAGAGTCTAAACCTAAATGGGAGTATTGTTAGGTATAGATCTCATGTATAGGTTTAGATGATAGATCAAACTCTTGTAATCATTCTTTGTAATTATATTTTTGATGATATAATATAATGCATTGATTACAATTTGAGTTTATGAATTGCATGATATACTATACTGCATTAATTTATAATGTATCTCATAATATGTGTTGATATGTGAATGATTGCAGTAAACATCAAACTTGGTCAATTAGGAAAATTGACTAAGTGTTAGAACAAACTGCGGATGAATAAGTATTCTTCCATGGATGTTCTTAGGAGCCTAACTGAAGTTTTTGCTGCTGAAGGAGAGCTTGCTACTGAAGAACAAGTACAAGAACTCCTACGGAAGCACAACCACTAAAGAACAAATACTGAAGTGTTCCTGCGGAAGAAAAAGGTCCTTCGGAAGAAGAACTTCCTATGGAAGACCAATTCCTACGGAAGATTAACAAACTTGTATTGATTTCACATCATCAAGTAGTCAACAAAAAGTCAACAAGTCAATGTGGCAGAACAACGACATTAATGGCAGTGGAAGACATATAATTCAAGTGAAGATGCCATCTCATATCAACAATATTATTTGTATTTATTTCATTGTAAATCACGAACTCCTATACCGATAAATATGGTAAGGATTCGGATAGCTATAGGAAGTTAGCTTAATTATAGCACCAGGATAGCAAAAGACTAGCAATGTTTTAGGAACAGAATAAGATCTCTATCTAACAAGAGATCAAGAACATGTAACAACGAATGATCAACATATGATCAAGCAACATCAAATCATATAACAATCATAATAATAGAATCAATAATAGAAGAAGCTTTACAATCGATTGATTGTAATTACTGAGCAATCGTGGTTTGTTCATTATTATATTTTGATTGTTCATTATACTGTTTGATAGATTTCAAGTTCATTAATCAATTAAACAGCAAGTATTGGTAATTCCGTGATCAATACTTGTTAAAATCAAATCTGATAATTCTTGTATCGATCCTTGGATTCTCTCAGTTGTGACCTACAAAAGTGCCATTTTATAACGACTGTATAGCCATTTATAACGACTATATAGCCATTTACATCCGTTGGGGTAGTTTTTTTTAACAATTTCAACCCTATATTTTAGTTAAAATAAATATTAGGTGTATTGATTTTATTAAAAAAATTTCCATATCTCTAAAAACACAAAAGTAGCAAATACATCATGTGCAAAACATCATACATAAACAACATATTACAGGATCGGTGTTGGTCTCTCAACATAAGTTTTATCTCAAAAACTCTCTAAGTCTCACTCGGTTGATGAAGTAGAATCTCTAACTAAGTTGATAATAATATAATAAGTTAATGAACACAAGAATAGTTTTCAAGAAACTTGTATATATTACTTCTCAACTTAGTATCACAAGACTCTTACAAGCATGGTTACTTAAGTTATAATGATAAACTATAAAGACTACTATCTACAGCCGGTTGTACTTGGAAAACCAGCTGGAATTTACCACTAGACAAATACTACATTGCTAGAAGTATCTAAGATAAAATATTATCCTAGATTAGGTAATCATGACAGGTCCATGACTTACCTTTTGTTACTAACTAAGTATGATAACTATACTAACTGATAAATATGAATAATTGATTAAAGTATAGTCAACTACATGGGTGTGGGAAAGCGCCATGCTGTGTATCAGAGTTGGTAGCGGATGTCAGACAACCCATACTTATGTCCACTGGTTCATAGTTGATTCTTCTGATGGCAAATGGCTTCGGAAGAATAAATTCTTTTGAGGACATTTATAATTCGAAAGAATCAACTTCTTTCAAGTCTTTTGCAAGTCTTCATGACTTCATTCTTTGGAAGACTTTGTCTTGGATCTTCTAAGTGTGAATGCTTCGGAAGGAGAACTACTTGGTCTCAGAAGACTTGGTTCTACCTTCGGAAGTTCTTCATATACTTTTGAAGGAAAACTACTTAGTCTCGGAAGACTTAGTTTTCCTTAGGAAGTTCTTCATACTTAAGCTTCGGAAGATCTTCAATTTGTCTTTGGAAGAGTAGCTTTGTCTTCGGAAGACTTCTTCAATTATACTTCAAAATGCTCCAAGTGTTGTTTTGGTTTCACCAGCCTCATATAATCCAACAAACTCTCCCTAGGCTGATGCTACCGAAACTTCACTTCCTTCTGCTCCTTAAGGTCTTCAACACCAAGGAAAGAAGATATTTGCCTGTCTCCTTGTTCTTCTCTGATGTGGTGGTGAGGAGCTTGTACAAGTCATTTGTGGATAATAGATCAAGTCAGTTGTTCGGAATGACATGCACCTTTTACTGTGTCCCTCTGAAGTGAGTTAGTTGATGGGAATTGTAGTCATATTCCCATCTAACTATAGGATCAGAAGTTAAGCCTTCAACCATCTGAAGGAATGTTTTTCCTTTTGTAGTTATACCTTCTTCCTCATCCTTTGCTCTCTTTTTCAACTCTTCTTCAGTCTTAGCTTTCTTTGTAAGCTCAGCTAGATGAAAACTGCTCAGATGATTTCTGATGTGAGCAAACCTGAGAGTTGGTGGGATTAGAGAAAGGTTTCTTAACTAACTCAGCAATCTCAAATCTGTTGGAGTGTAACAGAGATGAAGTATTAACCCTGTTTACTTCACCATTCTCTCTTTCCACAGCAAAGCTGTGCAAAGGTTCATCAAACCTCCACTAGACTATTTGTGTTCTAGGATTGAGGGGTTTGGATGAAAGCTTGTCCCCCTTCCTAGTATCCAGCAGAGTCACCAATCTCCTTCTTAACTTCTTCTTTTCTTTTGTTAGAATATCTGAATTGATTGCAAGAAGTTGGAGAGCTTGGTCTAGTGTTCCCCTAGGCAGATCAAGGAATGCATCTCTTATGAGGGAACTAGAAGAGCCATCAATATATTTCAGCTTAATTGTCTCTTCCTCACAAGAGATGTCGCTTAGTGTTGTAAAGTTGATGAGCTTCTTCTTGATCTCCTTAAACTCTTCTAATTTCCGGGGCTTAGATGTTTCAGAAGATGATTTGGTTAGAGATTAGGTTTTGGGTGGTGTTTTGGGTTTGAGGATAGGTAGTGGAGGTGGTTGTTAGAAAGCAGTGGGTGAGGGTGTAGGTAAGGCTGATGGTATGTGTTTAAGGGTGTGAGGCTCAGTGGTTGGTTTAGTTTTGATGTGGAAGGGAAAAGGTGTGGGTGTAGGCTATGCTGGTTTGGGTGTTGGTGTTGGTTTGGGTGCTATCTTCTAAACACTTGATGTTTGAATTACCACCTGCCTTCTTCCTAAGCTAATGTCAGCCTTGATGTCACTGACATGTCGCTGTAGGTTCTTCAGTGACATGGAACCCACTTGCTTGCCGGAGAACTAAAGGCTTTGAGATAAGTTTTCATCTATTCCTTATCTCCCTCCTTCTTAGCAGTAGCAAGTTATGCCTCTTCCTCCTTCTTCTTCTCCCTAACATCCTTCTTCCTTTCATTGTAAATCTGATCTTGTTCTTTGTGAAAAAGAAACAAGATCATATCATAATTATGAGGTGCCAGCTCCTTTTTAGAATAGCCTCTAGAGCAGAGAAAGGCTATCCTCTCTATCCTCTCCCTTTCCATAGCCTCCTCCTTCCTTTTCCTCTTCTCCTCCTCTTCGGCCAACCTTGCTGCTTCCTCTCTTTCCTTTTACAGCAAGGAAGCCTTCTCCATCTTCACAAGCTCATCAAGTGGGCGTAGAAGGATTTCTTCATTGGTTACTCCCAGGCTGATGAGCCTGTCGATGACCTCCACTCTTTTTTTGTTGTTGATACTTTCTTGAGTGGCTGCTGCTACTTTGCTACTTGCAGCCAATAGCTTCCCAGTATCAACTCTTCCTTTCTTTTAGAGCTTTTCCAATCTTTCCTCCTCTAGAAGCTCCTCAGCAGTGAGCTTCCTCTTCCCCTTAGGATCAGAGGAAGATTCAGTCTTTGGAGATTCAGGTTTAGAGGATTCAGGTCAGGGAAAGGGGGTTTAAACTTATGGTATTTGGGAGAGAGGGGTTGTAACAAAGTCCTCACTATTTATCTTAGAGGCTAGGTCAAGAATGGCTTCTATGATGAACAGATCATTGGACAAGGAAGACAGTTCAATTATTCCTTCCGCAGCTTGGATTTCTACTTTTGAAGTCATTGGATCCGCACTACCTGTCTCTTCCAAATTGGTTGTTGGGACATGAGTCCGTATATCCCTTTCGAAGTTAATCTCAGGTTCAATAGAGACCATATGTTGACCAACTTCCTTTTCAGAGGTAGGTGGTGCACTCAGCCTTTGAAGCTCCTCAGCTCCAAAGTAGGCAACGACTACATCAGGGGAAGGTTGTTCAATGGATGAGCTTATCAGAAATGTGGTTAAAAATCTATTAAGGTCTATAAGCATCTTTGGGTCCACTTGAATAGTAATGGAAGCTATTTGAGGGAAGATGGTTGCAGGTTGTTATTGTGTAGGGTAAAAAGAAGATACGACATCAAGGGAAGTTGTTGTGATGGCAAGGTAGGGTTCCTCATGTCTTTGTTTATGTACATTCTCCCCCTTTTTGGTAGCATCATCTTGAGAAGTAAAAGAGCTGGAGGAGGAACTTAAAGAAACCAGGATAGGTACATGCCTGATAGACTTCTCAATCTGTGTCTTAGCTAGTTGAGCCTTGAGATTTTCTATCTCAAGTTGCTGAGTGGCATACCTGTCCTCTAAAGTCTTAACCTTTAATTCAAGGTTTGAGACTTTAAAAAGCAGGTCTCTAACGATGAGTTTCAGACTACCCTCATCTTCTTTTAAAGAATTATTGGAAGATGAGATAACATACCTAGTATGTTCATCATAACCACCAGTAATGGTTTCTTGGCGCCCTTGATACCCTTACATGCTGATGTCTTTTAGAGTCATCAAGGGGCAAGGTTGCCGTAGACTCACTCTCACTTATGTTACCACTATCTTGAGAGGTTAGTGAAACACTCTCAGTAGTGGTAGTTGAGCCTACGTGAGTCACCTCTACACCAGTTTGATTCACCTCAGTTAGGTTTAGCTGATGTGGTCTAGACATTAGAGGTTCCCTGGGGTTCAGTTGATCTTGAGAGTGGTGTGGTAGATCAACATCATGGCCCAGATAAAACATAATTTCCTCATCAGGTTGGGTTAATAGGTCAATGAGGGATAGGGAGGTTAAATCTAATGACCCAGGGCCTTGGTCAGCACCTAAGGGTTCTTCTGCTAGAGCAGATGACCCGACGATGTTGGTGTCCCTTTTTGGCTTCTCAGGAGAGTGTTGAGACTCACCCTGAGGGCTAAAGGCTTAGGTTGTGGGCTCATCAGGTTAAGACTAAGGAGACTCAATGCTGACATTGAGGTCAATGGTGGAGGATGGTTGGACCTCTGGCTTAGTGGGAGCTCTGAGTTCCACTCGAGCCTTTTTGGTTTGAATAGAGGGGAACTGATCAATCAGAGTAGATTCATTATGGGTTCGTGTGATGTGTCTTATGTTTGTAATCTTGATTAGGGGGGGGGAGGAAGTGACTGGCATTTGAGTGGTGGTGTCTGGTGTGGGTTCATCACCTGCTGGGCTTGCAGGGATATCACTAGGAGCCATTGGCTCACGCATACCTGGAAGAAGATTAGTGAATCTTCTAGTGAAGTTGATGGACACCTTCTTCAAAGTTTTGAAGATGCTAGGATGCATGTGAGGGACCAGTAGAACGTTTGCACATTGTAATCTATCCTGGTCCAGCTCACAGTTGATTATATGCTGAATGAATTGGGGATACATGTAGATTGGATCCCGTGAGATTGCCTCTTAAGTTGTTTAGCATAAAGCATGAATAGTTAAAGTGTAGGCCTTTTACCAACCAATGGACTAGGCAGCCTAAATCATATGGGATTTGATCCCATCCCCCGAACTTGTTGGATAGGTAGCCCAAATCATATGGGATTTGATCCAATCCCCCAGACTTTTTGGATAGGCAGTGCAGGATGATGTGCAGCAAGAACTTCCAATTGTAGTAGAAGTTAAATTTATAGACTGTAGACTTACTCACAACGCTGTCATATCTCATCTGAGTGTAAGTGTCTTCCAACTCAGATATATTCAGTAGGGGTGACCTCATCATGAAGCTCCAGATGCTCCCTGATGGTTGATTCAGCAATGGTGATCTCCTGCCCGCAGATCCTCGATCTGATGACCCTTTCATCATTTAGGGTTTCACTTCGACCATTGGCCTGGAATTCGGCCATATGGTTAGAGTAGATGGTGGGGTTAACAGTGAGGGCAAAGGGGCAAAGTCGGCATCCTTTGAAGAATCAAGGATAGCAACCTGATTATGTTAGGGATTTAGGGCCATTGTTAAGTGGTACAGTTGGATTTAAGGAATTTGAGAGTGAGTGAAGAAGATAGTGGTAATTTGGGGCTTTTGCGGTGGTAAAGAAAGAGAGTCGGAAATTTTAAATAGGGGTTAAAAAAATCAAACCGATAAGGTGAAAGGACTGATTGGGTTTCAATTTGACATGGGAAGTAAGATAAACCATTTAAAATATTCTGACAATCATCAATAAAATCTTACTTTTTACAGAGTGGGGCCCAAAGATTTCCGTTATACAGTAAAGGTTTTCTTCCGAAGGTAAAATTGCTTCCGAGAGAAAACACTTGTGTTTCTCAGTATTGTCTTCTGAAGCCATTTTTACTTCCGAAAGCAAACCATTTCTCAATGACAAGTTTGCTTCCAAGAGTACTGTCTTCTTCTGAGAATAGAAGTTAGTATGCTTCGGAAGTAGATTTGATCTATGATCAGTTGTTCTTCCGAGGCTAAAACCTCTTCGGAAGATAATATTTATGCAGAGGAATTTTCCTTTGGAAGATGGATAAAGATCTCTTCCGAGGGTAAATTTCTCTTCGGAAGTATTTACACTTAGATTTTTGAAGAAAGCCTTTTTGAAATAGGGCTTAGATTGTATTTAGACAACATAGACAAGACATATTTAAAAAGGTTTTTCAAAAGAGAAGAACTAGTCAATGTTAATCATCCTAATAGCTGTAATTAAATATTTAAATCTTTGTTCATCAAAGGCTTTGGTGAACAAGTCAGCATATTGTTCATTTGAATTCACTTTGACTAGCTTTATTAGATTTTTCTCATGAATATCTCTAATGAAATTCTACCTGATGTCAATATGCTTTGTCTTGGAGTGCTTGACCAGTTTTGTGTGATAGAAATGGCACTTTTATTGTCTATATGGATAGGAGTCTCCATGAAGTTGAAACCATAGTCCAGCATCTGATTCTGAATCCATAGCAGTTGTGCATAGCAACTCACAGTAGCAATGTATTCAGCTTTAGTTGTTGATGTAGAGACACATGATTGCTTCTTGCATTGCTAGGAGATAATCCTTCAGCCAAGAAATTGACATCCTCTGGATGTGGATTTCTTGTTGATGTTACAGCCACCATAATCACTGTTAGTGTACCCATATAGATTGAAGTCCTTATTCTTAGGATACTAGAAACCTAGTTTGGGAGCTCCTTTAAGGTATCTAAGAATTCTCTTGGTAGCAATTAGGTGAGACACCTTGGGAGCAGCCTGATATCTTGTACCGATGCAAGTTGCAAACATGATATCAGGTCTACTTGCAGTGAGATACATCAGAGATCCAATAATCACTCTGTACTGATGATGATCATTATCCTCCCCCTCAGAATCAGGACAAAGATTGTGATTTCTAGGTATAGGTGTCTTGGCTGGCTTACAGTCTTTCATCTCAAATCTTTCTAAGATGTCCTTGACATACTTAGATTAATTGATGAAGAACCCTTCTTCCATCTGCTCACTTGAATTCTAAGGACGAAATCCATTAATCTCAAACTTTTTCCTCATGATGATTTCAAAGTCTTTGCACATTTAGTCATTTGAGGAACCAAATATGATGTCATCAACATAGACTTAAACAATTAGCATGTCCTTCCCAGACTTCTTTATGAATAATGACTTGTCTATGGTGCCTCTGGTGTAGCCATTCCTAAGAAGAAATTGAGACAGGGTCTCATACCACAGCATAGGTGCTTGATGCAACCCATAAAGAGCTTTATCCAGTTTGCACACATAGTTGGGGTGATGTGGTTCTTCAAATCCAGGTGGCTGACACACATAGACTTCTTTATCAATATCCCCATATAAAAATGCACATTTGACATCAAGTTGATAGAGTGAAGTTCTTGGATGCTGTAAAAGCAAGGAAGATTCTCAAAGCCTAAAGTCTTGCAACAGGTGCAAAGACATCAGTGTAATCTATGCCTTCCTCCTATGTGTGTCCTTGAACAAAAAGTCGTGCCTTGTTCTTGATGATCAAACCTCTATCATCTCTCTTATTTCTGAACACCCACTTGGTGCCAATAGGGACTTGGCCAGGTGGCAATGGACATAGATTCCATACCTTTTTCCTCTTGAATTAAAGCAACTCCTCTTGCATAGGTTCAATCCAATTGTTGTCCTTGAGGGCTTCTTCCACCTTCTTTGGTTCCATTTGAGAGAGAAAGCATGAGTACAAGCAGACATTCCCATTGTGGGTCTGGCTTCTTGTTCTCACACCTTCTGAGACATCCCCAATGATTTTCTCAACTGGGTGAGTGTTGTGTATCCTGTGCCTAGGAATCACATCTAGTTGCATAGATAGATCCAGGTTTGAGAAGGTTTGCTCAGGATTTTGAATACCATGACCAACTGATGTCTCACACTCATTTAATAAGGACTGATTGAATGAATGTATGATAGCATCAATAATATTCTGCTGAGAACCAGTATCAACAGTTGCATGTTCCTCCAAATTACTATCTTCATCAGCTTGGTGTTGATTACTGGAGTTGTCAGCTGATGAGTTTTGAGGCTCAGTTGGCTGACAACTTGTTGAAGCTCCATTATTTCCTAAGATGTTCAAGTTTTCAGGACTTCCAGTAATGGGAGCTTGTTCTTCAATTCCTCTTGGAGAACAGGGAATAGGTCTAGGTAACTCAAACATTTGATCTTCATAGAGGTCACTTTGAGTTTCTATTCCAGCTGAAACATTCTCATAAGATGGTTTAGAATAGTTTGGAAACAATTCAAGATTAAAGATATGATTAGGGTAATTTCCTCTAACACAAGAAGTGTGCTCATTAAAAACAATATTGGATGATTCCTCCAATTGTTGATTTTTAATATTATACACTCTATAAGCAATAGAGGTTAAGGAATATCCAACAAAGATAGCATCATCTAACTTTTCAGCAAATTTTGCTAAATTGTCTTTTGTGTTATATATGGTACACCTGCTGCCAAAAGACCTAAGAAAGCCAATGAATGGTGGCCTTTTGTTCCATAACTCATAAGGGGTCTTTCCATGGGGCTTAACAATGAGAACCCTGTTCTATACAAAGCATGTAGTGCTGACTGCCTCTGCCCAGAAAGTTAGAGGCAACTTTGAATCAGCTAACATAGTTCTTGTAGCCTCAATAAGTTTGTTGTTCCTCCTCTCAGCAACACCATTCTGTTGAGGAGTTCTAGAAGCACTGTATTATCTGGTAATCCCTTTTGAGTTACAGAATGAGTCAAGAACTTAATTCTTAAACTCAGTCTCTTGATCACTTCTAATGATTTTTACCTTTTCATCCTTTTAATTTTCAATTTTAAGAATAAAAGATTTTAAAGTTTCAGCCATTTCATCTATAGTTCTTAAAAAGAATAACCATGTAAATCGTGTAAAATCATCAACAATCACAAGACAATATGATTTCCTTCCAATGCTTATTATACTTGTAGGATCAAAAAGATCCATGTGCAATAAGTGTAATGGAGTGGTGATGGAGTTAAACTTTTTGGATTTGTGAGAAACCTTGTGTTGCTTTCCTTTCATGCAAGCAACACAGTTATCTTTACAAAAAAACTCCTTTTGGCACACCATGTACCAAATTATTTTTAACCAGCTTATTCATGGTTTTAAAATTAACATGGCATATTCTTTTGCCAAAGAGTTGAATCATCACCATTAGCTTTGGAAAGAAAGCATGATACTTCACCTAGAGGAGAAGCATTGTTCATATCTAGCTTATACATATCCCCTTTTCAGGGAGATCTAAGAAGCATCAATTCCTGAGGAATTGTCATCCCTGGTTTGAGGATAATGCACTCATGTTTTGTGAAAAGCATTTGGTGCTTTTGATCACAAAATTAAGAAACACTTAAGAGATTGTGTTTAAGCTGTTTGACAAAGTTTATTTTGTCAATGTTTAACTTACCATTGGATACACTACTTCTACCAGAAATGTATCCTCCAGCTTCACCTCCAAACTAAACAAGACCTCCATTAAAATATTCAAATTGTTGTAGGAGAGATCTGTTCCCTGTCATGTGCCTTGAGTATCCACTGTCCACAATCCAGACATTTCCATTCTTGTCATGTGGATGTCCCTACACATAAGGTGAAATGATTAGTTATTATTAGAAACCCAAGCCTTGTTGGTCTTGGGTTCTTCATATGTAGATGATATAACTGAACCAAATTGTATACATGTGGGCTCAATTATAGTTTGTTAAGAAGAGGTTTGGGCAGCAGCATATTTTCTGGTCTTCCATTCCATCCTATGGTTGACCAATGTTGATGAGCCTAAGGAGGCTTGTGCAGCATGTCTTGCTTCCGAGGCTTCTTTCTTTTTGGAAGAAATTTTCACCACCTTTTCTTTCGTAGCAGTCTTCTTCTCAGAAGGTTTCAAGGAAATCTTTTTGTTTCTTTGTTTGTTCTTTAGCTTGTCTTCCGAAGCTATTTTCCTTTTGGAAGAATGAGTTTCTTTCGAAAGCAACTGGGCTCGGAAATAATCTTTCCTTTCCTTAACACTTGGACCATATGGTAAGGTCCAAATATGAAACCATCCATTCTTAACATTGGTTGCATAATGTGTGCTTGCTGGATTGTAGTAACAATCTTTAGCCATATGGTTATGCAGATCACAGATTATGCACTCAATGTTATTCTTGGTAGGAAATGTGGGTTGTTGTTTCTTGCACTTCTTTTCTTCTTCAAAAGCCTTTCCATTTAATTTCTGATCCTTCAGCTGGATAGGAGTGCTGGTACTACACTCCTTTCCTGAATCAGAACTTCCAACCACTTGGAATCCAGCTGAGATGAATACACCCTTTTGCCTCGGGTCTGTCTTCATCTTAGTCTCAGCCACCTTTTTGGCAGTTTTTCTTGATGCCCTGATCTTGTTCTTTCTGGCTTTGGTGGTCAAGGATTTATCAACTGTGGGGATGAGGTTTTCTACCTTATCCTTCCCTGTGGTGGTTTCCATTATTGCATCATTCTTCAACTCATTAAGTAGTGGGTTAGCAGTTGGAGCCTCTTGCTCATTAGTACCACATCTTGGCTGTCTAATAGACACTATGGTGGAGCAATTTCATTGGATCCCAACCCACTTTTGTTTTGATAGCATACCTTGGAGTGGGAGGATGATGCAAAAATGGTGTTGAAGTTATGCTCTTGAGTAGCATACTTCTCTGCTTTAGCCTCAGCCATTACTAGCTGGGCTTGAGTTTCAGTCAACTTGGATATTAGATCTTTTATTTGAGTCCTATAGTTGGTATGTTCTTGTTTTAAAGAGGACACAGTTTTCTCTAACTCTTCTATTTTGAGTTTATAGTCAGACTCTGCTCTCTTAAAATTAGATTTTAGGATATTTAAGGACTTAATATCAGAGATGTTCATATACCTTGCTGTCTTCAATTCCAGCCATGAGAGCTTGAGCAGGGGTGACATGTTACACCATAAAGCTCCAGTCAACCTCTTGAGCAACAGTTGTAGTTTGCGACTTAGTGGCTTTGGTTGCAGCCTTTGAGGTAGCAGGATGTTGGGAGGCTTGAGCTGCTCTAGGAGTAGATCTTGGAGTTTTACATTCCCTAGCAAAGTGACCAAGTTGGTTACAGTTGTAGCATTTGGCCTTGCTCTTATCAAACCCGAATTTGCTGTTAGTTGGGTTCTGAGGAAACTGCCTTCTGGTTCTTTTAAAGAACTTCTTTGCTCTGTAGGTTAAAAGAGCCATTTGTTGGACAATGTCCATATATTCAACATCATTTGGGCTGAAACACTCTAGATCATCAAAACAGTATTGAAAATCTCCAGAGTGCTCATTCCCTGAAACAAAAGCATAACTCTCCTGGAAGGGAGTGTGTTGAACCTGTTGAGACCTGGGTGTCTCAGGGAAAGTGATGTATGGCCCAGAAGATGATGATTGTTGTTAGGGGTAGTTCAGGTACAACTGAGGCTGGGGAGTTCTTGATCCTTCAACAACATGTAGAGCATTGCTGACTGTAGGATTTGAGGGTCTGTTCATCTGGTGGCTCTTCTGACTCTCCGTCTCCATACGGTATCCATCAAGGATTCTATACAGTTCAGTCATAGTGAGAGTGTTGAGATTTTTAGTTCTCTTGATTGAGACACAGTAAAAAGTCCACTCATGAGGAAGTGCACTCATGAATTTTCTGACTATGTCTCTTTTCTCAAGAACAACTCCCATAGTCTGAAGAGAGGTGATCAAGTCTATATACCTAAAGTATTATTGGCTCAAGGTCTCACCAACAACATAAGTGAAGTTCTCAAACTTCTATTTCAGCATATCTTTCTTGTTCTCCTTCGATTTAGTAGAACCAGAGTACATCAACTTTAAAGCATCAAATAGTTCTTTGGCAGTCTCGCATCGCTTAAAGCCTACCATTATGGAGTTTGGTATAGCAGTAAGCAACACGGTCATGGCTTTGCAGTCGATGTCCATCTTCTTGAAGTCTTCATGTGAGTAGTCTTCAATAGCTTTCTCAATCATGGCACCATTACCAGCCGGGGCCGCCACCTTTGGCTTGTAAGGACTATGAGTGATAGATCTCCACATGCGGCTGTCTTGATACTTGATGAAACCTTCAATACGTTTGCACCAAGTTCCAAAATCATCATGAATGATGATAGGAGCCCTGGTCATGGTTCCCATCTTAGACTTAGAAATTTTTTGGTTAAGAGCCATTTGAGTGAAGTGAGTAAGTATGAAGAAAAAAGGGTGATTTTGGATGGTTAGATCTCACAATCAAGAGCCTAGAAAGCTCTGATACCAATTGCAGGATCGGTGTTGGTCTCTCAATACAAGTTTTATCTCACAAAGTCTCTAAGTCTCACTCGGTTAATAAAGCAAAATCTCTAACTAAGTTGACAATAATATAATAAGTTAATGAAAACAAAAATGGTTTTCAAGATACTTGTATATATTACTTCTCAACTTAGTATCACATGACTCTTACAAGCATGGTTACTAATATTACAATGAGAAACTATATATACTACTATCTATAGCCGGTTATACTTGGAAAACTAACTGGAATTTACCACTAGACAATACTACATTGCTAGAAGTAAAGTATCTAAGATAAAATATTATCCTAGATTAGGTAGTCATGACAGGTCCATGACTTACCTTTTGTTACCAACTAAGTATGGTAACTGTACTAACTGATAAAGGTGAACAGTAGATTAAAGTATGGTCAACTACATGGGCGTGGGATAGCGCCATGCAGTGTATCAGAGTTGGCAGCGGATGTCAGACAACCCATACTTATGTCCACTGATTCATAGTTGATTCTTCCTAAGGCAAATGGCTTAGGAAGAATAAATTCTCCCGAGGACATTTATACTTCTGAAGAATCAACTTCTTCCGAGTCTTCTGCAAGTCTTCATGACTTTATTCTTCAGAAGACTTTGTCTTGGATCTTCTAAGTGTGAATGCTTCGAATGGAGAACTACTTGGTCTTGGAAGACTTTCTCCTACCTTCGGAAGTTCTTCATATACTTCGGAAGGAAAACTACTTAGTCTCAAAAGACTTAGTTTTCCTTCGGAAGTTCTTCATACTTAAGCTTTGGAAGATCTTCAATTTGTCTTCGGAAGAGCAGCTTTGTCTTCGGAAGACTTCTTCAATTGTACTTCAAAATGCTCTAAGTGTTGTTTTGGTTGCACCAGCCTCATATGATCCAACATATGTATTTTTAAATCCTTCAACTATCATAATCAACCAGGGTTTTTTCTTATTCATATTGTTCTTCAAATTAATTCAACTCATCATTCTTGTTTAACTATTTTGGTAGCTTTCATAGGAACAACATTATTCGTATAGAAGTTGTTAAAATAGTTAAATAAAATATAGCTAGTGTGTTTGATGATTAAAAGTTCACGTTTTGTCCCGAAGGGTGGGCCTCCTGGGCCCTTGGCTCATCTCGTCCAAGTAGGCTCATTCCCAACCCTATTTTATCCCGAAGTTCTTGTTTTTTTTACATTTTTACGAGTTTTCTAAGTTATGACACAACATATAAGACTTAAATCCTTAATTTTTGGATATATGATGCTTAATTAGCATACTCTAGGTAAGGTCTACCTCTATGTAGTTTTCATTGTGTTTTTATCATGAATCTTTATAATTTTACCATTCCTAAGTTCTTAGTCAAACTTATTACATGCAACCATAATGCCATGACCAATCGGTAATCCTAACAAATGTTATTATGTTTAAGTCCAATTCTTGTTTAAAATTCTAGTATGATACTTTCCTATATAAAATACAAATCTAGATAAGTCTAGACTCTAATCAAAGTCCAAGGCATGTCTAAGTCAATAGTCCTAATCAAAGCTACATTTATGTCAAAGTCAAGATCATGGTCAAAGGCAAAGTATAATTCAACACAATAGCAAAGTTAAAGTCAAACTAAACAAAAAGCTAAATTGAAAGTCATAGTCAATTGACCTGCTTGGTAACAGATGTCATAGTGTTTCCTTGTTGAAAGAATTCTATTTGAAAATATTACTGGTGCAGGTCTGATAAAGATTTGATCTTTACAAGAAGATTTGTTGATATTTTTATCCTATGGTCACGATAATAGTCATAAGATTCATGTCTAAGAACGTGGTTGTGTAAAACACAAGTGCGTGATTAGAGTTTATCAAAAGATCCAAGAAAGGGTTGTCTATAATGTTTAGGTCTAAGTTTCATAAGTAAGTGTAAGATCAAGAGGTTTATCTTAGAGGCTGATGCAAACCAAAGATCTCTCAAGCATGCATTGAAGTACAAGGAAGTACATAGAAATATTTAACAATGTACAAAGAAAATTAACTAAGTGTCAAATCTTTCGAAGCCAAAGACAGAAATCTTCCGAAGCAAAAAAGTGAAGTCTTCCGAAGCTTAAAGACTGAACTCTTTTGAACACTAAGAAGACAAGTGTTTACTGACACACTTTTGACAAAAGCAGAAGACCTTTCCGCTGTCGGTGAACACTCACCAACTTATATAAGTTGGTGATTACCTTTTTGCTTTTGTCAAATGCACATCATGGTCTTTTATCTGTAACTTCCTACTTTAGTACTTTTATCCTTATTGTAATACATTAGGATGTGAGATATGGCATGTCATAGTCACATGTCAAAAGGCAATGTGCCTTATGACTTTACATTGATCTTGTTATCTAAATTAGTATCCAGCTGACCTTTAAAGTAAGGCCGGCTATAGGATGTAGTATAAAGTATCTCATGTATCAATCTTTAGAACTAAGCTTTTGTAACACTTGTAAAAATACTTGAGAGCAATATACATCAACCATGAAAACCAATCTTTTTGTTCTTGAGTGTTCTTACTTGTTTTTTCATTGTTTCTTTTGCTGGTTCCCTATTTGATCTAGTAAGTGTGTTATCTCCATCCATAAAACTGTTGTTGAACCATTTACGTGGTCCTGTAATTGGCATCAGAGCTTGTCAGGCTCTTGATTGCAAGATCTCACCATCTTGAATCACACTTCAGTTTCACATTCACTTACTTGCTCAAATGGCAACTCTTTCTAAAGCTGATATGGAAACCGACATAATGACTAAGTCTCCACTGATCACTCCTGATGACTTCGACACTTGGTGCATGAGAATGGAAGGCTTCATCATGTCTCAGGACAGCAGGATGTGGAGATCTGTGGTCTCTGGAGCTCATAACTTTAGAAACTACTGGAGGTGGGATGATACCCAAGGAAGTGGCTGATTATTCTAAAGAAGGCTGAAAGAAAATAAACATTAATGAGAAAGCCATGACCGCCCTTCAAACTGCTCTTCCCAACTCCATCAACAGAGGCTTCAAGAAGTGCAAGAGCGTAAAAGAACTCTGAGATGCATTGAAGCTGATGTATGTAGGATCTGTGGAAGCCGAGGAGAATAAGAAAACATCATGAAGTAGCAGTTTGAAAACTTCTATGACTCAACAATACTTTAAGTATGTTGAGATTATAGATACTCTAATGGATGTTGGAGTCAAACTTGAGAACAGGGGCACAATAAGGAAGTTTATGTTCTCTCTTCCTAGACAATGGAAACACTACTGTGTGGCCATCAAGAGAACTAAGAACCTCACTACCCTTACTCTCATGTTGTTGAAAGGGATAGCAGAGAACCACAACATCATCTCATCTACTACCCTGAAAACTCACCTAAGGGTCCTTTCATCACCTTCCCGGAGACACCAAGAGATATCTACACTCAAGGAAGTCCATTCCAAGAGCCCAGCTCATCTTAGGCCTTTGTTTCTTTAGATGAAAGTTCTAGAAACTTTCTCCTCACCCTTGAAGACCTGGACTGCATCCATCCATATGATCTGGAGTACATGGAGATAGTCCAGTAGATGGCTCTTCTCACTCATAGAGACAAGAAGTTCAACAAGAGGACAGGGATGAAGTTTCTAAGCAATGTGTCCAGTGGAAAGTTTAGGTTGGATAAAATCAAAGTAAAGTGTTATAACTAAAACCGAATGGGCCACTTTGCTAGGCCAAACTACAGTAAGGTAGCTCCAATATTTGAGAAGCCCAACCAACCGAAGATGTCTCCCCAAACCAAGCCCTAATGGTAGACCATGACAAATCAGTGTATTGGAACATCTTTGATCTCCTGAATGCATTGCTAAAGTTAACTTGTATAGGTCCTATAAATTAGAAGTAAGATCTAATCTTGAGTCCTTGAATATTTTAAAAGCTAATTTTAAAAGAGCAGAAAATGATTATAAGCTTAAAATAGAAGATTTAGAGAAAACCATTTCTACTCTAAAACATGAGCATACAAACTACATGATTCAGATTAAATATCTTCTTACCAAGTTGACTGAATGTCAGGCTAAGCTTATGATCTGCAAAGCCAAGGCAGAAAATAATGTTCTTGAAGAGGAACCTTCAAGAACATTATATCTTCATCCTTACTTGCAAAAGTTTGTTATCAGAATAGGAAGGGACTTGGATCAAATGAAATAGCTCCTCCACACACATTACTATCAGTTAGAGAACCAAGGAAGCCCATTTCAAGAGACAAGCTCATCTCAAGCCTTTGTGTCTACTGATAAAAGTTATCGCAACTTTCTCTTCACTCTTGAAGAGTTGGACTGTATCCATCTAGATGACCTGGAGTATATGGAGATAGTCCAGTAGATGGCTCTTCTTACTCATAGAGCCAAGATGTTCTACAAGAGAACTAGAAGAAAGTTTCCTAGCAATGTATCCAGTAGAAAGTTTGGACTTGATAAAAGCAAAGTGAAGTATTACAAACTGTATCTAGATGAGACACTTTGTTAGGGAGTGTAAGGCACCAAGGACTAATGGTGGCCAAGCATAATCCAGACCAAGCTACACTGATGCAGCTCCCAGATCTGAGAAGCCAAGCCAACCAAAACAACAAACTATTGTTGCTGTTGAAGAGGGAGGCTTTGACTGGAGCTTTTAGGTAGAAGATGCTACTCCCAACCAAGCACTAATGGCTGACCATGAAGAAGCCAAGGTATTAGAACATCTTTGTAATCAGCACAGCCAGGGCAAAAAAAGGTGTTCTTGAAGAGAAAACCTTCAAGAACATCATATCCTCATCCTTACATGCAAAGATTTTTTATCAAAACATGCAGGGATTAGGTTCAAGTGAGATAGCTTCTCAACACACTCTACTATCTGTAAGATCTCCAAGGTGTGAAACTAGTCAAGATGAGCTGTAAGAAGAGGATGAAGATGAAGAGGAGATAGTGAAGGATGAATCTGTAGTGAGTGAGAAAGATCATCCTAAGAAGGGTCACTATCCTCCTAGAGAGAAGAAAGAACCAAGCATGACCAAGTTAGCTAGGAAGAACTTGATCAGGGCAGCCAAAAGAAAATCAAAGTAAGCCCAAGAGATTAAGGCCACTTTCAACTCCAAGCAAAAATAAGTCTTTATTTCTGCAAGGTTTGAAGTGGTGAAGACTGAAGACGCAATTACGGACTCTAGTACCAGGAGTCCTAGTTCATGTTCAAATCATCCTGGTCAAGAGAAGAAGGTTGATCAAATGTGCATCACTGCAGCACAGTATGAACCATCTAGTTCCAAGAGCAAGCCTCACCCTAAGAAACCTCCTAAATCATCTATGAAGATAAGGAAGTAAGTGGAAAGAGATCAAGCTCAGCCTTCTACTCAGAAGAAGTCTCTCAGGAGTGTGCCAGTTGAATGTATCATGTGTGGTGGTACCTCTCACTTTGCTAAAGATTGCATCTACAATCTCAATAGTACCATCCATATGACCAAGAAGAAAACTTCTGAGAAGAAGAAGAAGATACCTTCAAAAGGAAAATCTCTTCCTTTTGGAAGCTCTAAAGTGAAGAAAAAGATAGGTGAAAAATTACATTAGGAAGAAATTTTTGGTCTCGAAAAAAAAGAATGCTTCCAAAGTACTAAAGTCTACTACAGTGGATGCAAAAGCTTCCGAAGGTCCAGTCTCCAAAACTTCTAAAGTCATCAAAACTTCCAAAGTCTTGAAGGTCAAGTCTAATCTTCCAAAGATGGCGTGGAAGCTGAAGGAAGGCAATATGACTGAAAATTCTTCGTCAACAAATGAAAATGATCCTCAGAGCGACCAACAAGGATTGGGTTTCTAAATGTAACTAACCATCTCTTTTTATGTAGGAACTGCTGAAGACCAAAGAAAATGTATGGATCATTGATAATGATTATTCCAGGCAGATGACAGGCAATATCTCTTTGCTTCAGAACTTTGAGAAAATTGATGGAGGGCTATTTGCTTTTGTAGGAGAATCAGATGGTTACATCACTGGAAGGGGCAGAGTCCTAAATAGTAAGCTCAACATTGAGATGGTAAACTATGTTAAGGAGCTTGGGTACAATATTTTTAGTGTATCTCAATTTTGTGACTAAAGACATAACATGCTCTTCACTGAGCATGAGTGGATTGTTCTCAAGCCTGGGGTGGTCATTCCTCAAGAGCATATCTTGCTTAGAGCTCCCTAGGAAAGGGAACATGTTCAAGATGGAATTACATGAAACCTCCCCATCTAGAGAAGTTTCTTGCTTTCTGTCTAAAGCCAATAGTGATGAGTCTTTCCTTTGGCATAAAAGAATGTGCCATGTAAACTTTAAGAACATGAATAGACTAATTAAGAATGATTTGGTAACTAGAATGCTAAAGAAAGAGCTTACAAGTGATGACCATTGTGTTGCATGTCTGAAAGGAAAGTAACACCAAATGTCTCACAAGCCAAAGGAAAAGAACTCTATCACTACTCCCCTACACTTGTTACATATGGTCCCACCAGTGTAATGAGTTTAGGAAGAACTTCATATTACTTGGTGATCACAGATAACTTCACAAGATACACTTGGGTCTTCTTTCTTAGAACTAAGGATTGAGATCTTGAAGAACTTCATTCTGAAAATTAAGAATCAATGTGATCACCAGGTCAAATTCATAAGATATGATCAAGGAATCAAATTCAAGAACCAAATACTTGATATATTTTGTGATGAAAAAGGTATTATATTCAATATAGTGCTCCCAGGACTTCTCTGCAAAATAGTGTTGCCGAGAGGAGAAATAGGACACTTATTGAGGCTACAAGGACCATGCTCTCTTACTCTAAACTGCCTATCACCTTCTGGGCAGAGGCAGTCAACACTGCCTGCTATATGCAGAACAGAGTTTTAGTAGTCAAGACTCATGGTAAGCCTTCTTATAAACTATGGCACAAAAGGAGACCTTTCATTGGTTTCCTCAGATAATTTGGATGTCCATGCATCATCTTGAATACCAAAAATCAAATAGCCAAATTTGTTGAGAAATCAGATAATGGACACTTTATTAGAAACTCTTCCTAAGCTAAGGCTTATAGAGTGTACAATCTTAGAACTAGAGTAGTTAAGGATCAGCCAATATGACCTTCAATGAGCACACTCCAAGTGTGAAGGGTTCTGGTCCAAATTGGTTATTTGATCTTGATTTAGTTACAAATTGTTTTAACCAAATTTGGTGAAGATGTTTCAGGATCTACAGTTAGCTTATCAACAGGAGATCCTGACCCAAGATTTGAGCTGAAAAGACCAAGTAATAAATTTTTTTCAGCTCCAGTGGTAACTAGCCCTAAAGTTGAAAATCCTATTAGCACAACCATGACAAACTCTTCAGCTGATACATTTGAGGTGCCTATAAATTCTAGCACAGAGGTACAAAATTCAATCAAAGGGGTTTCCAATTTAGGAGGAGATGGAGATGGTGAAAGTGATCAAGAATTTCATGATGTTGACAGCTTCTCCATTGAAGACAACATCAATGATGTCATACACTCATTGGATCAAGTTTATCTTGATAAGTGTGCTGATGTGGTGGGTGATATTAAAACACCAGATCTGAATTTCACTATTTTTAGATCTGTCAAACTAACTTGCTTTGATTCCTCACCTAAGAATCCATAAGTCCCATCCCACCATAAATATAATTGGAAATGTTGAAATAAGGGTAAGAAAAAGAGGGCAAACCCATGATAAAAATGTTTGTCTATACTCTTGTGTCTTGTCCTGTATTGATCCAAAGAAGGTTGATAAAGCTTTAAAAGATGGAAGTTGGGTTGAAGCAATGTAGGAGGAGCTGCTTCAATACAAAAGGCAAAAGGTTTGGAACCCATGTCCTCTTCCTCATAGGAAGACACCAATAGGTACCAAGTTTGTTTTTAGGAATAAGAAGGATAATAGAGGACTTGTCATCAAAAATAAGGAAAAACTAGTTGTTCAAGAATACACTCAAGAAGAAGGGATTGGCTATACAGATGCTCTTGCTCCTGTGGCAAGACTTGAAGCTATTAGGATATTCTTTGCTTTGCTACATCTAAGGATGTCATGATCTACCAACTTGATGTCAAGTGTGCATTTCTATATGGAAGTGTATTTCAATCAACCACTTGGCTGCGCTGACCCAGATCATCCTGATTATGTTTGCAAGCTTGACAAAGCTCTTTATGGGCTGCATCAAGCTTGAAAGAAGAGGTATGAGACACTGTCATAGTACTTTGTTCAGCATGGCTACAAGAAAGGTACTATTGGCAACACACTCTTCATCAAAGGTACAGGGAATGACTTTATGCTGGTTCAAGTTTATGTAGATGACATCATCTTTGGGTCAACTAATCCAAAGCTTTGCAAAGACTTTGTGAAGCTGATAAAGAATAGATTTGAAATGAGTACTATGGGGGAACTCAATTTCTTTCTAGGAATTAAAGTGAAGTAGGTTGACAATAGCATCTTCATGAACTAGTCAAAGTATGTACAAGACATACTAACCAGATTTCATTTGACTGAGTGCAAGGTTGCTAAGACACCCATTGCCAGAAACCATTCCCTAAGACTTGATCTTAAGGGGGAGTGTGTTGATGAACACCTCTACAAGGCTATGATTGGGTCTCTTATGTACATCACAGCCAGCAGGTCTGACATCATCTTTGCCACACGCGTATGTGCAAGATATTAACCTAACCGTAAGATGTTACACTTGGTTGTTGTCAAGAGTATTCTTAGATATCTCAAAGATGCTCCCAAACTAGGCCTTTGGTATCCAAAGAATTCTGACTTCAATCTATATGCTTATACAAATAATGACTATGATGGCTGCAAAGTCAACATCAGGGGGATGTCAATTCCTTGGTGGAAGAATAGTCTCATGGCAATTCAAGAAACAATCTTGTGTGTCTGAATCAACTGCTAAAGCTGAATACATTGCTGCTGTAAGCTACAGTGCTCATGTGCATTGGATTCAGAATCAGATGCTGCACTATGGATTCAACTTCAAAGAGACTCCCATCCATATAGACAACAACAGTGCTATCTCTATTACAGATAATCTTGAGCAACACTATTAGGTATCATTTGATAAGAGATAATTTGGAAAAGGGATTGTTCGAACTAGTCAAAGTTAACACAAATAAATAATATGCTTATCTGTTCCCAAAAGCTTTTGATGAACAAAGATTTAAGTATCTTGTATCAGCTATTGGGATGATTAACTTTGAGTAGGTTTTCTTAATTTAATTTCAAGATTATTTTTAAATATGTGTGTATTAAGTTGTCTATAGCATCACTCATATAAGCTCTGTTTATCTTAGTAGAAAGTTTTTCTAAATGATATTCCTTAGAATTTTAAGAATTGCACATATACTGTCTTTTGAAAGACGTTAAGTTTACTTCGGAAGAAAATTATGTCTTCAAAACTAGTAACTGCTTACTAAGAAATTTACCTTCGAAAGAAATTCTGATATATCTTCCGAAGCTTAAATATGCTTCTAAGTACTTATATGTTTTGAAGGAAAATTTTCTTCCGAAAGAAATTAAGTCACGCAAGCTTTATTAGCTATTTGAATAAAACTTCTGAAGTTTAATATGTTCTGGAACCAAATATATCTTGGAAGCAAAACACTGTAAATATTTTTCTTCCAAAACAATTCTTGTAAAGCTAAGGAATATCTTCCCGAAGTCAAATTGGCTTCGGAAGTTTTCTCAAAACTTTTAAAGACAAATTACCTTCGGAAGCTTTTGTACTCCTAAGATAACTATGTTTTTGGGCACTTTTTCAGAGGTGGGACCGACATTCGGATTTCAAAGTTTATCCTTTTGCATTAAGTTTGTCTCAAATCCAACCATATGAATATCCTTACAATGAGTTACCCCTCTTTCTTTTTCTTATTCATCTGCAAATGTTCTAACCCTAAATTAACCCACTAAATCTCTTTGTTCATAGCTTTCTCCATACCAAAGCTTTCTCAAATGGCCAACCCTGAACCCCAAAACCAGCCTGATTTTTCCATGTATCTTAATGGGTAAAATAATCAGGTTGCTCTGTTATCATCTGAGAAAGATACTGGTTTCTTAGATTTTTGCCGTTTTCTTGCTCTTTCAAACCATCTTACCACCTTAACCATCGACCGTCCACTATAAGAAGAACACTTGCTGAGTTTCAGAGGACCTGCCAAGAGGTGATATTGGATGGTGAGAAGGCACTGTCTGTCATAGTACAGGGGAGGATAGTTTTCATCACCCCAGCCACAATCAACACTCATCTCTGGCTGGATAATGAAGAAGCGGATCTGTCCTTTTCCAAATCTGCTATAAATGAGTCATTTCGGCAGATGGGCTATGAAGGAGACTACACTGTCAGAACCTTTAGGAAGGGTAAGGTCTCTTACTAGTAGAAGTACCTCCTCCATGTGGTTATTCACTCTTTATCAAATAAACATGGAGGATAGGACCAGATTCCTAAGGAGTTATCATATATAGTCCATGGAGTGGTTCAAGGGGTCATGTTCAAGTAATCTTAGTTTGTCTATACAAACTTGCTTGCAAACTAGGACTCCTTAAAGTGCTACATGTTCCTTAGATATGTCAAGCACATTCTTAACTGTGAACTGGGCTCACAGTTAAGGGGAACATGTGCTACTCTTCAATTGGGACAGATGAAGCCCGACATCTTCAAAATCATAAGAAAGACCACTGTTGGCTTCTCAGGGGTAGAAACAGTCCTGGTCCTAAAAATGTTAGAGCTCATTGCTCAAGGTGACAACTTGGCAGCACCAACCAATGTTGAACCCACACCTTCTACATCTGCACCACCCACACAGCTACAAATCATCCTCACCTACTCAAGAAAATCCAAATGAACCCCTGCCTAGTCTCTTCAGATTGAGCAAGCCCCCATACAATCACCCATGAGTGAGAAAGTGGAACCAAGAGGTCCTACTTACCCTGAGGAGCAAACCACTCACATTATTTTATTGATCAGGGCTAAGGTTCCTCATGCTAAGCCTGATAAGCTCATTTCCCAAACCTTAAGCTTTCATTCTGAGTCTCAAAACTCTAGTGATCAGCCTTCAGGGGACCATGAATCTCTCTTCTCCTCACCTGCTCAAAGAGAGATGAGTGCTCCTGAAACACCCATATCTAGCCCACATCATCAACCCCTAACTGAGGTGGACTTTCTTGAACATGTTTAGGAAGTCCATATGGAAAAGGTTTTTACTTTTGCAAGTGATTACATTATTAAGACCTCAACCATGGTAATCCAGTCCCTTGACACTTCTCTTGAAGTTGTCATGGAGCAGGCGAAATCCAACAGCTAAGAATCACAAGCTGGGGTGAGGAAGAAGACTTTGGTCCTATTCTCATCCTCCCATGATTCTTCTGATGAAGATGAGGGGAGTCTACAACTAAAGGTGCAACAACTTTCCAAAACCTGTACCTATTTAGTTTCAAAGGTAAGTCACCTGTAATCTCAGGTGGCTACCTTGCAAAGGCAGATCATTAATTAGCAACTTGAGATCACTGATCTCAAGGGAAAGCTAGTTTGGAGACCCGCTAGGCAAACTCAACCAGGTTCATAAGAACATGTGGATGTGATGGACCTAACCCTTAGTTCCTCTATGCAAGATGGTGATACTACCAAAAAGGGGGAGAAAGTCCTACCTACAATCACAGAACTTAGGAGTTCTGCCCAGAGTATAGACATAGAGGCTTCACCATCCTCACTTGAAGTTATCCATACTCAACAACCTCCTTAGGCACACATTGATGTGGATGACCTGATTCAAGGCTTATTTGAGAAGGGAATTCCAAGGGATGTGTCTACCCTATCCTATCCTGTTAAGAACCCAATAATAGAATGGAGGTATGATGCTGATAAAAGAGCCTTGGTATACTTTAGATCTTAGGGGCAACAAGAAGTATTCAATTTTCAAACCCTAAGATACTATGAGAGCTTTTATCTGTTGACCTGCCACTTGCCAACCCAAGTCAAAACAGGCAAGCTAAAAGGTTAGCTGAGAGGATTCAGCAAAGGATGATTGAAGAGTTCAAAAGAAGGTCCTACTTATATAGACAGAGGCTAACAGGCAAAACTGTTAGACAAATGGATACTGAGGCAGACCCTAAGATTAGCTTCAAATGGGAAACCTTAGTTGAAGGCCCAACAATTGAACCTGTGAACCTTGAGACAGGAATTGCTTCAGCACCCAGTACCCTCAGTGAGGCACCAAATGGTGAAGGTGTCTCGCAGCCTCTCCCTTGGCAGAGCTCAAGTTCTACACCAAGTGATGAAGGCCAGAGCTCTCTCCACCCTGAGTCATACTGACAAAGGGAAGAGGATTATGACCACTGAGGAGATTGAGGAGAGGAAAAGGGAGAGGAAGAGGAAGGCAAGGAGAGAGAGAACTAGAGAGACCCCTAACTTCATGGAAACTACATCAGGGATGCCCGCAAGCCAAACACTTAGGAGGATGAGTTAAGGGTAGCCAGATTGAACTATCTTGGGTTAAAGAACTATAACATTGATGAAATCATCTCTCTATCCTTGGAAGAACTTAATGAACTAGCTAACAATGAAGTGTCAAAAGAGAGGAAGGAAGCTGAGGCTGCAGAGTTGCTCCTTAAGACTAAAAAAGAAAGAAAAATGAAGAAACTTTAGAAAGCTCTTACCCTCTCTCCAGTTCAAGAAAGCCATGAGGCTATGGCAGCTAAACAAGAAGCTCAGGTAGGTATGGAACAAGACAGAAGAACATGATAACCTACTTGAGTGCCACAGGCCTCTATCAGGCAGAAGACCAACATCCCCTGTCATATGAATACATTGAGTTTGAGTACCTCAAGCAGCTTGAGCAAGAAGTACTAAAAGAATAAAAACCCGCCAAGAGGAAGATGAGGGAAGAGGCTGTAAATTCAAGAGCCACCATCTGAGCCAATCAGAAGAAGTAAGCTAATAGACTAAAGATGGTGAGCTTCTTGAAGCTGTATGGGTTCTCCGAAAGGAGACTTGGTCCAATGTCTCTATCCACTATGGATGAGCATATTAGAGTAATCAAGAAGAAAATTAAGAAGGGTGAGCTGGTAGACTTGCAATCTACACCAAGTCAGGCTACACCTAAAGCTGAGGTCAAGGTTGAACCCTAAGAGACAACACAACCTGGACCTAGTACTGCATCTCAGCCAGCTTCATCTTCTGACCTATAGCAGGGTCCTGATCTTTCTCCTTCTGAATCTCTAAAGGAAAAGGACCCAACTGAGAAGGAAAAACAAGGAACATCTAGTACACAAGACCAACCTCCTCAGTTAAAATATAGAAAGAGGAAGAGGATGGCTATTAGAAGGGACACGAAGAAGAAGAAGAAGAAGTCCAAGGCATCCACCTTTGCACCTTAGGATGGGTAAAGAAAACTTGAGGGTGATCAAGAAGAGGCTGCTCATTCAACTCCAATCCAAGTAGAGCCTCTTACTGCTGAGAGACCCATCTTGTCTTGGACATTTGCTACTAACCTAGACAGATGGTATGTCACTAGAGATGAAGGGGATCAAGATGTGTACTTCTGGCAAAACATACCTGACCTTTCTCTGCATGATCTCCATGACATGAGAAGATACTTTGAGAGTCTGGGGAATCCTGACCAACTAATAATAAAGGGAATGGTCTTGATTCTGATGAGGACTGTTAACAAATAAAGATCAATACTCAAAGTTATTCTCAAGTTTTGGTAGCATCAGCCTACAGGGAGTTTGTAAGAGTTATACTTAGAGGCTGATGCAACCAAAGAGCTCTCAGCATTCATATCTAAAGTACAAGGAAAGTTAGTTTGGAAGATTTGATACAACTCAATATAATTCAATCAGTATCAAATCTTCTAAAGACAAAAAACAAAGTCTTCCTAATCCAAAGATGAAGTCTTCCAAAGCTTCAAGACAAAGTCTTTCGAAGCCAAGAAACTGATTTCTTCCGAATACAAAGAAGACATGCTTTCTCTGACTCACTTTTGATAAAAGCTAAACCATATTCTGCTGCCATCTTTGAAGACTCAACTACTTATACAAGTTGGTGAAAAGTCCATACTTTTATCAAATGTAGATTATCGTTTTAGAGTTTGTAACTTTCTACTTATGTACTTTTATCCTTTTTGTATTCGATAAGGATGTGAGTTATGGTATGTCATAGTTACTAGTCAAAAAGGCAATCTACCTTTTTGACTTTACATTGATCTTGTTGTCTTGATTAGTGTATCCAGCTGACCTTCAAAGTATAGCCAGTTTTAGGATGTAGTATAAAGTATCTCAGGTACCAGTCCTTAGGACTAAGCCTTGTAATATTTGTAAAAACACTTGATAGAAATATACAGCATTTCTGAAAACCATCTTATTGTGTTCTGCTTGTGTTCTTTACTTGTGTTCATTGTTACAATATAGCTGGTTCCCTATTTGATCTGTTAAGTGTGCTAAATCTCTCCAACCTTGTGAAACTATTGCATTGAACCCTTCACCGGTCATGGAAATATTATCGATCCATAATAGCCTCCATAGCAGATCCAAACTTCATTTCCAGCAAGGTAACCGAAAACCCAACTTAAAACCCTCGAATTCTCACATAAACTTCATGATTTTTACAAGCTATTATACTAAACCACTAACCTTTCAAAACCCACAAAATTTACATCCTATGTTGACTTATTTGAATCTTCAAAAATTCGTGAGCCACACCTCCGACTCAAGGAACATAAAATCTACCCGAAATCTTCCATTTTCATGTTAAAACTATGATTCTTACACACCCGATGCACATACTCAACACCTAATATGCCCGCTTATTAAAAATGAAAATTTTCAGGGTATGATGTTTATGAGAATGATTCAAGTAGGCTTGGTTTAAAACTTGATCAAACCGTAAACATCTTCAAAAAACCATTATTAAAATCATGAAGAATAAGATATTTAGAAATAATAGGTAAAAGTGATATCTAAATGGACCAACATACTACTAACACTAAAAACATATATTATAGTGATTATAAAGTTGATCCATAGCAATCTTTGATTAAAAACCTATTAAACCCGCTAAAACCGTTAAAAACCGGTAAAACCGCTTTCTTAGTAAACTTGTTTATTAAAAAAATGAACTTTATTAACTAAATATAGAGAACCTGAAATTTTACTGTAAAATAAAGTTCAAGCAAGTAATATGAAAAGAAGAATCAAGTAAAAAACTGTCCTTAAACGGTTAAACGAATTTAAACGGGTTTGGAAGCAAAAATTATCTAAAAAACTAGACACATCTAAAAATCATAAAAATTTATATGGTCTTATTAATATTATTCCAAACGTAGAAAAATTACTAAAATAGATGCACGTCATCACTTAATATTTATTATAAAATGGATATTGAGAAACGCATAGGAAATGCACAATATGGTAATAATTAAAAAAATCAGTTACATAAGGTATACGATATTTTTTCCAGACATATTAGATTATATAGAGCTGAGATAAAATATAATAAAAGGTATAAATATTTTTCTAATAATTATTAGAAATTATAGTATAATTTAAGTGAATATATATTTCTAATAATTAAAAGATTAAATCTTGATGAAAATATGAAATCTCGCCATTAAAATGCATTATTAGTAAAACCGACAAATAAAAATAAGTGTAAATCTTTTATGTATAATTTCTAGAATATTTATGGTTTTGAAATATATAAATAAAAAATATAATAATGAGTGTCTTTAAATTGTATAATAAGTCTTATTATAAAACACTTTAACGAGTTTTATAATATATTGGACCAATGTCAGTTTAGCCACTTTCACATATAGGATTACTTATATTAGTGAGACTTTAATGATATGTTTACATATTCTAGGGCATTATGTTTCTAGCTTTTGAGACCACGTTCCGTATCGAGACCAAATGTGACCCTAAATATGTTTTTATTTATTGGTGCATTATTAATCATAACTTATTTAGCTGCCATAAATAATCCCTCACTTTCAGCATAATCATTAACTCCAAAAGTAGCCAAAGATATATCGGAAGTACTATTTGGGAAAACCTCTATACATAGTGAACCTATATGGGACGACCATCTAGTGAATGATACATGGTTTTTCTTATGTCATATATTCATGCTATTTGATAACTTATGTTGGCAGCCATAAGTAGGGAACTTATTATTTTAATATCTACGGCTCGTGGGCATATGTTTGATTGTGACTTTGATTAATTTACATCATATTATTTATTTGTGTCTCATGTATAAAACTTATGTTCTCACCACTATATTGTTGATGTATTTTGAGTATAAATTTTCAGGAAATATTCAAGAGTGAATTGTGTAGGCACTATGCACTAGAAATAGCAACCCTAATCGAAGCAAGAAAACTTTAGTTTAATTTACTTTTAATATTTAATAAATTCAATTGCGTTGGAGTTTATTATTTTATATTTCTCTTATTTTCTATTATGTATTTGTAATCGGGACTGAAGGATATTACTAGTGAATATATATATAGTATTATTCCGTTACGTTTGGTTGGTATCAGTTGTCATGCATGGTCCCTCGGTCAGGGTGTGACATGTATGAACATAAAGGCAACCTAGGAGGATTATCAACAACTTTTGCCATGTTAATAGTGGTTTATCTCACAACATGACTAGAAAACTATCTTTGTTGCATGACTTTAATTGAAAAATGGAGGATACATAGCCTTTGCTAGAGATGAATGTAGTGGTAAGAGTTTAGGATAGGGTAAAGTTTTGACTAGTAGGCTTACCCTTGGGAAGGTCAGTTATGACCTTGAACTTAACTATAATCACTTAAGTGTTGCTTAGGATTATGTTAAAACTTTCAATGCATTTACTGACTTAAAATATTTGCTCCTTAACCTTGGTGTTATGATTTTGGAGGACATGGTGTTGATGCAGACTTCCTAAATGAATAATTGTTATATAGTAAACATGGATGATATGTGTGACTGTGTCAGATTTTATTAGATCGAATATACTAATAGTTGCTATTGAATCATTGTAGAGAAAATACAATAATAAAAAATTAAATGAACAAATGATACACTAATAAAATTCTCATTGTATAGTGTAGAAAAAATTTGATAGTAGGGTTGCTAGGGTTACAAAATATGAATAATAATTCTTTATTTATAGGCCTCACATATGGCTTGTACTATTGATTATACTACCTGACTAATTCTATTTCATCAAAATGTTACAAGTCAAAAAGTACAAATAAAAATTATTTGCATTCATTCATTCTTCATCCATATTGACTTTGTTCATCCGTTTTGGCTGATGCAGATGTACAAAGTGTCGTTCGTATTAGATGATTTGGTCAACCACATTGGTCTTTGTTCATATGCATTAACTCAACGCAGATGACCAATGACTTAGCCATATTTCATTTTCTTCTTTCGCATCAATGAGTAACCCCTATTGTCTCACCATCCACATCAACATACTTACTTTTACTTCTTCACCCGCATCAAGTTGAAACCACTGCATTGGTTCAATACTTGAGCTAGTTTTCTACATTTGTGTTCCATCAACACTTAATTGTAAACTTTACCATACAGAAAAACTTTCCAACCATCATTTGAATTGGCATTCATGATCCTTTTAGGATCCAATAATACTGCACTATAGATTATGCAGCCTAATTACTTCAAGGATTGGATGATGGTTGTAGTCATGGAGATTCTACTCTCTTTAGTTCTAGAATTATTGATGGTTCTGCTAATGTTGGATTCAATATAGCATTGATCATGTTAGAGAATGCTCAAGCTTCTTTTATTCTCTATCGTCTTCATTTGGTTTATTCTTTCAACAACAGCTATTGGGATCCTCTATGGATTAAAAAATCTCCAGATGCATCAACTTTAATTTTACTGATGTTATCCTAGTTAATGGGCACTTTTCTTTTCTAATGCGTTGATCTTTACTAATACATTGAGCTTTTTCTGTTGATTCTAAACATTGCAGTTTTGATTCTTTATGCATTTTAGGAAGAATGGAAAATCATCCTCTCTTGTAAGTTATTAAGTCTTCTAAATTTTTTAAGAACATGTAATGAATGTAGTACTCATTTTGAAAATCTGACTTTATAAGCATTGAACAGGTAGATGTCTTGTTCCTCTTTTCTTTCTCATCTCCTCTCAATTACAAGCTCATAGGTATCCTCGCCATATCTTACATTGGAGATTGAACAAGTTAAATGAGTAACCGAGACTTTTTATTATCGTTCATAATTAGGTAACACTTTATCCTTAGGCATCACTTATCATGCATATTTCTTTCATGGATTTAAGATGTTTTGTTTTCTTGAATATCTTTAATATTTTCTGAAAAGTTTCAACCTCTAGACATGTGGGCATAGTTAATCAATTCAAGTTCAACTAACTTCTTCAGATCATGTATCTGCAGACTGTTCACAATATCATAGTACTCAATGAATAAGTGAACCAGCCTATATGTTCTTTTAATCATGAACATGTTCAATAATGATCATACTTCCAAGAAATGATCTTTATGTCAATCTTTTCTTATGGTGCTAAGACAACTTGAATCATCTTAGATGTGGCTAACCTTTCTCTTGACTGAGTATGAGAACGAGGTTTAAACAAATCTTAATTCTCCTTAAGCATAAATGCTAGCATATCATGATCCTTTCTAGATGGTTAGATTTGCTAAACTAATAGCCTTAATCTAGGCTTGGAAACTATGATTTCTTTTTCCAAATCCCTCAATTTATTCTGAGTCTCTAGATGTATAGCGAGATTGTAGACTTAAGGAGTTGGTCTTCATTGGACCTAACCTCCTTTTGGTATATCCAACTTTGGTCAGATATTCCTTCATTTCCTATTCAAATATATTGTAGAGATCAAGAAATGGATAAGTTCTATGTGGAAGGTTTGGTTGCATGGACCAGCTCTCTTAGATATCTTTTTCTTAAATAAGCTTTTCTCTTATTCAGTTACAACTGTTGGATCTAAAAGCTGCTTGACCTTAATCACTTTCTTAGTCATCTTCTCATATGCCATCACAAACACATCATCAGCTTGATATTCATTGTTGATGAAGTATATTGCTGTCACACCCTCAAAATCCACGTGCGGAGTTTTACTGCGAGGCGTGTGAACAAACCAGGATCACAGTCAATAGTTACTCAGAACGACACTATATGCCACATTTAAAATAAACCAACCAAAGTTCAAACTTTAAAACCATGCGGAAGCGTTTTGTAAATAAGACAAACCCAAAATATAAAAATGCATATTTGGCAAAACATGCGCCAACCCAAAATATTTAAACACATATAAATAAAAACCAACAAATATGTCTTTAAAATGGAGTCTTAGAATGCATGCTGGACCCGTGTGGTGCTCCTAATGGCAAGCAGAGTTAACGACCTGAGAATAGCATACTAAAATGTCAACACAATGGTTGGTGAGTTCAAAAGTTTGCGTTTATCATAAACAATAACATTTGCATAACATAAGAAGTGCATTGAAATAGATAGCTAGTCTATATTCACAAGTAATAACCATAGTGATTTCGCGATCGAAGCTGACTGTGTTGCGTTTGTTGCCTCCCGTCACGACTTAGCAGGTCGTGATGATTTTTGTGTCTAGGACAATATTGCACCCGTTTGACCTCGAGTCGCACAGGTGGGGCTCGTCAGACCCAGTAGTACTACCCAAGATTTCCCGCTAGTTACCATTATTAACGATCCGAAAGTGTGAGGACTTTCAAGGTATTAAGCACTATGTTAAAACATACATAGCTTATAATAAAAAAATAGTGTTTGAGTACAAGTATGCTACCTCCCCCAAGAAGAAGGTTTAAAAAAATAGAGGGGCATGAACTCACCTGGTGTGTAAAGATAATGACTAAAGAGAACTGGTGATAGGTGCAAAGACAACCCTTCAAAGGTTACCTAGAACACAAGAGTACATAAGTACGTGTACACAGAATCATATTGAAACCCTAAGTGCTTTACAAACCAAAGAACTCAAAGTTTTAGAAGACAAGACACATTTGACCCAGTTGACCCGTTTGACCCGTTGGTGACATTATAGGTGAATTTCCATTCAAACAAGCATAGCAGCTTATCACACATGATTAACATACAAATTGATTACATATAGCACTTCATTAACCACATGTACTAATTAGATCATCATACAACCAGATATCATACAAATCATGCAAATCTCAAACTATTATCATGCTCATAAAATCTATAACACAAATAATACACCATACAAGGATCAAATCATGCATCACATGCCATGTGAAGCCACTCACGACTTCACACCCTAAACCCTGCCAATCCTACTAAGTAGGGGCCTCAGAATCGCACATGTGTATGATGATCATTAACATACCAATTTCCATAGCTCATATCATCCAAAATGTTCATTCTTAATCAACTATCAATCAACAAAAGTCCTAGCATACCTATATGACTCATGCCATGATTTTTCCACAAACAGGCCAAAACAGGTAACAAACCAAATCAACATTCATATAACCTAAACAACACATTTAATAACCTTAGAAACCATCCATCAACACACTAGCATGGTCCTAATGTCTCAAACATGCTCAAATCATCTAATTCAAGGATTTGCACAATTAAAGTTTCCCTTTTGGGAAAGTACATCTCAAATTCATCAAACTCACACTACATTCATGAATTTACCATTTGCATACCAAATTAAGTCCATAACAATATCTAGACATGATCAACAACATCTAATTGGCATGTTTCTTCAACATTCAACATCAAAAGTTACTATTTTTAGCAAGGTAAGAACTACAATGTGCATTCTCGATTTCCCAATGTTCATATCAACAATCTAGCATCTAATTATCATTATAAACACATCCATAACATTCATACATCATCAAATCATCAATTCATGCAAAATAAAGTTACTATTCTTAGTAACCTATGAACAATGAATCAAAATCGAAGCTTTCTTGCATAATCGACGTTAACTAACATATATAAAATCCAACTAACATATTAACATCAACAAACAACCAAGAATCAACCTTCAATTGCAGGTTTTGAACTAGGGTTCGGCCAAGACTAAAAAATCCATGGAAACCACAAAGAAACTAACCTTTAATCACGTAATGGGTGAGAATTGAAGCCTCTAACGTGTTGTAGTTCTTGGAATCGACCAAAACCGAAGCACAATTGCTTGTTCTAGGCTGAATTCGTAGGGGTGTGTGTGTGGAGATGATGATCGCGGCCGAGAATGGTGTGGGGGCTAGGGTTGGGATTTTTGTTTTATTTAATAATCCATAATTACCCTTTTAACCCTTATAATTTGTATTTTATTAAAACTAAGCTTTTAATTACTTTTTAAAAGGTTTAAACTTAAAATAATAAGCATATAAACTAACAATAATAATCCTATGCATTATCTTCACTAGATACAAAACATACAGATTAAACACACGTTTCCACGTTACGCGATAAAATTCACAATTAATATTTAAATCGCATAATCACAACCAATAACCAACATTATTAGTTGAATAATTTTCTGTTTATCATTATTAATTATTATTAAGTCACCAACGTTCAACGACAACTAGTGTGTGCTCCCGACACGTGTATGCAAGACATAACGGAACTAACGGAGTTTGGTAATGGAAAATTACCGGATGTCACATTATCCCCATGTTGAAAGAATTTTCGTCCCGAAAATTGCGTTACATGGTGAGTGTTCCATCACTGGTCTACTGCATTGGCACAAGAAAATCGAAATCGAGTGAGTTTTGGATGAGTTGTCACATCATCCCCATGTTGAAAGAAATTTCGTCCCGAAATCACGAAATTTAATTAGTACCTTCGCCGGCTGGCATCGTCTTTTCGAATAGCTGAGGATACTTAAGCTTCATTTGGTCTTCACGTTCCCATGTGAATTCTGGTCCACGTCTCGAGTTCCAACAAACTTTGACGATGGGTATCTTGCTTTGCTTAAGAGTTTTCACCTCACGATCCATCACTTCGACAGGTTCCTCAATGAAGCGTAACTGTTCGTCTTCTTGAACTTCTTCCAGCGGTACAACCATAGTTTCATCCGTTAAACATTTCTTTAGATTTGAAACATGAAATACATCATGAATTCCACTCAATGAATCAGGTAAGGCTAGTCGATAGGCCACTGGACCAATTCTTTCCACTATCTCAAATGGTCCAACGTATCTCGGATTTAGCTTTCCTCGCTTACCAAACTGAACTACGCCTTTCCATGGTGAGACTTTCAATAAGACTTTGTCACCAACTTGAAATTCCAAAGGTTTCCATCGCTTGTCAGCATAGCTTTTCTGTCTGTCTCGCGCTGCGGCCATGCGGTTACTTATCTGGACAATCTTATCAGTTGTCTCGTGTACTAACTCAGGACCCGTTAATTGACTATCACCAATTTCAGCCCAGCAAACTGGTGATCTACACTATCTCCCATACAAAGCTTCAAAAGGTGCCGCCTTTATGCTAGTGTGATAGCTGTTGTTGTAAGAAAATTCTACCAATGGTAGGTGAACTTCCCAGTTATTCCCGAAGTCAATCACACAAGCACGTAACATGTCCTCCAAAGTCTGTATAGTACGCTCGCTTTGACCATCAGTCTATGGATGATAAGCAGTGCTCATATCCAATCATGTACCTAGAGCTTTCTGCAACAACTGCTAGAAGTGTGATGTGAAACGAGAATCACGGTCAGAAATAATTGAGATTGGTACTCCATGTCTCGAAATGATCTCCTTCAAATAGAGTCGAGTTAATTTCTCCATCTTGTCTGTTTCCTTTATCGCTAGGAAATGAGCAAACTTTGTTAATCGGTCCACGATAACCCATATTGTGTCACATCCCGTAGAAGTGCGAGGTAACTTAGTAATAAAATCCATTGATATCTGATCCCACTTCCACATAGGGATCTCGGGTTGTTGTAGTAGACCAGATGGTTTCTGATACTCCATTTTCACCTTTGAGCAGGCCAGACACTTGCTCACATAAGTAGCTACATCTGCTTTCATGTTAGGCCACCAATAGTGCGCCTTCAAATCGTGGTACATCTTGTCAGATCCAGGATGTATAGAGTACTTAGACTTGTGTGCCTCACTCATGACCAAGTCTCTCAGATTTCCGTGTAGAGGTACCCAAAGTCTATCTATGAAATAACGAATTCCATCTGCTTTTACTTCTAGTTGCTTTTCCATTCCCCGTAACCCTTCTAAACTCATATTTTCTACCTTCAGAGCTTCAGTTTGAGCATCACAGATTTGTTCAGGTAATTGCGTACTAATCGTCTGTTGCAGAGCTCGCACTCGTCAAGGCTTAGCAGTCTCTTTTCTACTCAGCGTGTCAGCAACTACTTTTGCTTTTCCCGGATGATACTTGATAGCACAGTCATAGTCATTCAATAACTCTACCCAGCGCCTTTGCCTCATATTCAACTCCTTTTGCTCAAATATATGCTGAAGACTCTTATGATTGGTGTAGATGGTGCATTTGGTACCGTACAAGTAATGTCTCTAGATCTTCAAGGCAAAAACTACTACACCCAGTTCCAAGTCATGGGTGGTATAGTTCTTCTCATGAATCTTCAACTGTCTAGAGGCATAAGCTATCACCTTATTCCGCTGCATCAAGACGCATCGAAGTCCTTGAATAGACGCATCGCAGTAGACTATGAAGTCATCACTACCCTCCGGTAACGCTAATATTGGTGCGCTACACAGTTTCTATTTCAGCAACTGGAAAGCAGATTCCTGACTCTCGCCCCATTTGTACGTCGTTCCCTTGTGAGTCAAGGCTGTGAGAGGTTGTGCAATCTTAGAGAATCCTTCAATGAATCGTCGATAATATCCCGCTAATCCAAGGAATTGTCGTATCTCACTCGGTGTCTTAGGAACAGACCAATTCTTTATCGCTTCAATCTTTGCAGGATCAACATGTATTCCCTTCTCGTTGACAATATGACCCAAGAATTGTACCTCACGTATCCGGAAATCACACTTAGAAAACTTTGCGTACAGTTGTTCTTTTCTAAGTAATTCCAAGATTAAACGTAAGTGCTCTCCATGTTCTTCCTCAATCCTTGAGTATATCAATATGTCAATAATAAAGACGATAACAAACTGATCAAGATAGGGTTTGCACACGCGATTCATAAGGTCCATGAATACTGCTGGTGCATTCGTCAACCCAAATGGCATGACCAAGAATTCATAGTGACCATATCGTGTACGTAAATCAGTCTTCGAGATGTCCTTTTCTCGAACTCTCAGCTGATGATACCCAGACCTCAGATCAATCTTAGAGTAATAGCTTGATCCTTGCAGTTGATCAAACAAATCATCTATACGAGGTAAGGGATATCTATTCTTGATCGTGACTTTGTTCAGTTCCCTATAGTCAATGCACATTCGAAATGTACCATCCTTCTTCTTCACAAATAGAACTGGCGCTCCCCAGGGCGATGAACTTGGTCGGATAAACCCTTTATCCAACAACTCTTGTAGTTGGGCAGATAATTCCTGCAGTTCGTTCGGAGCTAACCGGTACGGTGCTCTTGCAATTGGAGCGGCTCCTGGAGTCAATTCAATCTGGAATTCAACTTGACGATGAGGCGGTAATCCAGGCAGGTCTTCCGGAAACACCTCTGGAAACTCGCGAACTACGGGGATATCCTCTATCTTCTTTTCCTCAGTCTGTTTATCTGTGACAAGTGCCAATATGGCCAGTCGAACCTGTCATAACAACTTCTGTGCCTTCATGAACGAAATGATGCCTATCACCGCACCACTCCTATCACCTCTGACCGTAAGAACTTCTTCACCAAGGGGAATCCGTATGATCTTCTCGTGGCATATGACTTCCGCTTGTTTATCGAAAAGCCAATACATGCCTACTACCACATCAAAGCTTCCTAACGTAACAGGCATGAGATCTATGGTGAATGTATGACCAGCAAGCTCTATCTTGCAGTCTCTAAGAATATGCGTTACGTGAATCTGTGTACCGTCAGCTAACTCTACGGTGTATTTAGATTCTAAGGCTGAGGGCATATCACTTAAAAGACTACAGAACCTAGTGGACACGAAACTTCTATCGGCTCTGGTATCGAATAATACGGTAGCAAAACGACCATTAACCGAAAATTTACCAGTTACTGTTGTAGGATCGTTTAGAGCCTCACCTGAGCCAATGACGAAGGCTCTTCCATTGGCTCCATTGTTGTTATTGCCTCCATTGTTGTTGCCATTATTATTGTTGTTGTTATTGTTGTTGCCATTGTTATTGTTGCTGTTGTTTCCATTGTTGTTGTTGCCATTACCATTCCTCTTAAGTTGGGGACAGTTGCGTTTGTAATGGCCTTCTTTTCCGCACTCAAAACAACCTTTCGGAGTTTCTTGTGATTGTTGTGGCTTTTTAATCGGTTCACCCCGGCAGTCTTTGGCTGCGTGACCAATCTTCCCACAACGTTGGCACTTGAAGTTATCACATCGACCCACATGGTGGTATTTACGCCGGTTGCACTTCGGCTGTCTTCCGCCATACCCACCGGGTCCTTGATTTGAGGGAGTCACCTGGTTGAAGCTTTAATTGTTATCGAACTTCTGTTACTGTTGCTGACTTTGCTGCTGTTGTTGAGGTTGAGATTGGCTGCTGGATGACGATCCCTTGTTGCTTGAACCATCCCACTTACGTTTATGGTCGGGCACGCTTGCCACCGCACCCCGCTTAGGTAATCGACCTTGCTCTACTGCTTGATCAGTCAGCCTGTGGGCTGTTCGGAAAGCTTGTTGTATGGTAGAGGGGTTAGAGGTAGTTACCATACTTTGAATTTTAGGCACCAATCCCCGTATATAATGCACAACCCTCTTGTGCATTTCATTCATCATCCCTGGGCATAAAGTGGCTAACTCATGAGTACGGGTCGTGTAGGCTTCAATTTCTGAGCCTTGCATTTTGAGTTGCTAGAACTCAATCTCCAGTTTCTCCACTTCATTTTGGGGGCAGTATTCTTCGGTCATAATCCCCTTAAACTCATCCCAAGGTAGTTCATTAGCTATGGCTTGACCCAGCATTTGCACCTGGGCATTCCACCAGGAAAGTGCTGCGCCTTCCAATATCCCGATGGCATACTTCACCTGATCAACAGGCGGGCAGTTGCATTTTGCGAAGACAGACTCTGTCTTCTCAAACCACCTTACAAGCCTTACAGCCCCTTCCGTCTCGTTATAGGTATGGGGTTTACAGTCCATGAAGGACTTGTAGGTACATGGTGGTGGTCCTGTTTTGACAACCCAAACATTAGTCAGATATCCTAGACAATTAACTAGAATAATTAGTTTAACCTCTTGTTATCATTTACATGCTGGTTGTCCCGGTTGGGCAGTAGCCACTGCCGCCTGAACATGTTCGTTAATTAATGCCGCCAATTCCGCAGGCGTCATGTTTATGGCTTCGACACCACGGCCTCCGGCGCCACGTCCACGACCACGCCCACGCCCACGCCCTCTTCCTCGTGCGTCCATATTTCACTTTACAATTCACAATTACAATAATGAGTAACATCCAACACATTAGTCTCATCAAGGTACAGTAAACAATAAGAAATAATGCATTCACCACAACCACAACATTTATTACAGAAATAATAACCAAAGATAAATAAATTGCAATTGAGTCATATAATATTCCATCAATGTCAAAATTTAAGTTTGTCAGTTGGGTGGAAAACAACCCTTCCCACATAGGTTTCAAAGAAAAGAAAACACTACATAGTCTAAGTCATTTAAAAGTGGAATCAGTCCAGTACGTTAGATCCGTCACTGTCCTCATCCATCTCTGCTGGTTCTTCATCGGGGCCTTCCTCGGGTTCCTCTTCTGGGTCTTCCTCATCAGGATCCACCAAAGGTGTAGGGGCTTCAACAACCTGAAGTGCTGCTAGCTGTGCCTCTAAATCAGTAAACCTTTCATCGATCACTATGTTATAGTGATCTTGTGCGTCCATGCACCCACTAAGTGCTACAACGTTGCCTGCCAGAGTATGATGTCCACCAATGGCCATCGAGAGTCGCTCCTGAAGCGTCTCTACCTGGAAACGCAACAGACGCATCTCAGATCGTAATGCAGAGTTCTCATCAGTGAGTCCTCTAATCCACTGTCACTCCGTGTTTAGAGTGGCTACCAAAGCTGCAAACGCCTGCTCGAGAGGGATGCTCAAGGTAGGAAGAGTAGGCAATGCAGAGCGACAATTATAAAATAGCGTTTGAGTACAAGTATGCTACCTCCCCTAAGAAGAAGGTTTATAAAAATAGAGGGGCATGAACTCACCTGGTGTGTAAAGATAATGACTAAAGAGAACTGGTGATAGGTGCAAAGACAACCCTTCAAAGGTTACCTAGAACAAGAGAGTACATAAGTACGTGTACACAGAATCATATTGAAACCCTAAGTGCTTTACAAACCAAAGAACTCAAAGTTTTAGAAGACAAGACACATTTGACCCAGTTGACTCGTTTGACCCGTTGGTGACATTATCAGGTGAATTTCCATTCAAACAAGCATAGCAGCCTATCACACATGATTAACATACAAATTGATTACATATAGCACTTCATTAACCACATGTACTAATTAGATCATCATACAGCCAGATATCATACAAGTCATACGAATCTCAAACTATTATCATGCTCATAACATCTATAACACAAATAATACACCATACAAGGATCAAATCACGCATCACATGCCATGTGAAGCCGCTCACGACTTCACACCCTAAACCCTGCCAATCCTACTAAGTAGGGGCCTCAGATTCACACGTGTGTATGATGATCATTAACATACCAATTTCCATAGCTCATATCATCCAAAATGTTCATTCTTAATCAACCATCAATCAACAAAAGTCCTAGCATACCTATATGACTCATGCCATGATTTTTCCACAAACAGGCCAAAACAGGTAACAAACCAAATCAACATTCATATAACCTAAACAACACATTTAATCACCTTAGAAACCATCCATGAACACACTAGCATGGTCCTAATGTCTCAAACATGCTCAAATCATCCAATTCAAGGATTTGCACAATTAAAGTTTCCCTTTTGGGAAAGTACATCTCAAATTCATCAAACTCACACTACATTCATGAATTTACCATTTGCATACCAAATTAAGTCCATAACAATATCTAGACATGATCAACAACATCCAATTGGCATGTTTCATCAACATTCAACGTCAAAAGTTACTATTTTTAGGAAGGTAAGAACTACAATGTGCATTCTCGATTTCCCAATGTTCATATCAACAATCTAGCATCTAATTATCATTATAAACACATCCATAACATTCATACATCATCAAATCATCAATTCATGCAAAATAAAGTTACTATTCTTAGTAACCTATGAACAATGAATCAAAATCGAAGCTTTCTTGCATAATCGACGTTAACTTACATATATACAATCCAACTAACATATTAACATCAACAAACAACCAAGAATCAACCTTCAATTGCAGGTTTTGAACTATGGTTCGGCCAAGACTAAAAAATCCATGGAAACCACAAAGAAATTAACCTTTAATCACGTAATGGGTGAGAAATGAAGCCTGTAACGTGTTGTAGTTCTTGGAATCGACCAAAACCAAAGCACAATTGCTTTTTCTAGGCTGAATTCGTAGGTGTGTGTGTATGGAGATGATGATCGCGGCCGAGAATGGTGTGGGGGCTAGGGTTGGGATTTTTGTTTTATTTAATAATCCATAATTACCCTTTTAACCCTTATAATTTGTATTTTATTAAAACTAAGCTTTTAATTACTTTTTAAAAGGTTTAAACTTAAAATAATAAGCATATAAATTAACAATAATAATCCTATGCATTATCTTCACTAGATACAAAACATACGGATTAAACACACACGTTTCCACGTTACGCGATAAAATTCACAATTAATATTTAAATCGCATAATCACAACCAATAACCAACATTATTAGTTGAATAATTATCTGTTTATCATTATTAATTATTATTAAGTCACCAACGTTCAACGACAACTAGTGTGTACTCCCGACACGTGTATGCAAGACTTAACGGAACTAACGGAGTTTGATAATGGAAAATTACCGAATGTCACATTATCCCCATGTTAATATTTCAAGAGCTTTCAAGAGCTTCAATAATACTCCGCCTAAGATTTACATTGTATTCAGTCCATATTGAACTCTTTTGGCTCATCTTTAATCTTTAACATGGGCTTCTCTTTGTAGAGTTCCAACTCTCACAAAGCCTTCTTGAATGTAGACTTGAACTTCTTTCAAAGATTCTATGATCTGCTCAGCATTCAAGATCTCAGAAAGGATTGTAGAATTTTTGATCTTTTACCTTCATCTGTCACATGAATAGGTGAATCAACAACAACTTTGATAACTTCGAGTGAAGACTCCTCGGCAATCAAATTCTCTTGAGATACCTATCTATCACAAAGATTAACTGATAACAATCGAATGTTTAATGAATGAGTGTATCGGGTGTTTGAGTGAGTGAATTAGAGTGTTTGAGTTTGTGAATGGGTGAATGAAAACTACACAAGTGTTGTATATGTGTAAATTTTTAGGCACATGAGCACTGTGAAGGCGCATGAGACTAAATTTTACATAAGTTTTCAGACACATGAGCACTATGAATGCGCATGATGTTTAGACGCATGTGTACTGTTCAATCGCATAAGCACTATTTAGGCGCTTGAGCACTGTTCAGGCACATGAGACTAGATGAAACGCCTAACACTTGGTATTTATCACTTCAAATGTCTAACCCTTGGAAGTATTGGTACTGTTTAGGCGCATGAGTATAGACTGAGACACCCAACACTTGTGCAAATTTCTAAAAATTCACCATACTCCTGATCTGAACTTATGAGTACTGTTCAGGTGCATGGGATCCTTTTCATGATTCTTGACACTTGAACTTTTTTCATCATCCATCTGAATACTATTTAAACACATTAGTACTGTTCACACTCAATTTTTTAACACTTAGTAAAAATTGTTTGACTATCACTCAAAATTTTCATTAATTTCCCTCAATTTTAACATTTTTGAAATTCAAACTTTTATATTTTTTTTTTATTTTTGACCTTTATATTTATTTTAAATTTTCAAAATTAATTTTTCATCATTTTAGTCTCTGTTTAATTTTTACAAAACAAATAATCTCATTTTGTTTGCAAGAAGCTTTTCCACTGAATTTGAATTCTTTTTCAGGTTCATTTTTACATCATATCAAACACATACATGCTAGAAATTTCAACTTCATCCATTTTATCCAAAACACTTTATTTTTTATTTTTCATTTTTTGAAATTCAATTATTTTCTGTTTTTCATTTTTTTACTCCCCTTAAACTTTTAAGTTTTACAAACTTAGAAGTTTATTTTATTTTGCAATTAGAGCAAACTGATCATTATCAACATGCCTGCACACAAAAAATCATGCAAAAATAAAAAATAAAGCAGAATAAAAATCTACTATATACAATTGAATCATAATGCTACAGTTAGATCAAATCAGTTAAGATCAGCATATTAAAAGAAAATAAATTGATGGATAGTCATAGACAGTGATTAAATCCTGATCAAGTGTGTTCCAGGTCAGCATTTCTACAGCAAAGGAGACACGAGATCTAAGGACAGAAAATGAGTGCTCTTCACAAAGTAGTCAGCACACTTACTTTTTTAATTCTTGGATTGATTAAGGTACGATTAGATATGACATTATGTAAGTCACACTTAGACTTAGAGAGTTCAACCCTCGTCAAGATATGCAAGAAATCACTTTCCTCAACTTGTTAACCTGACATATACTTATAACCAGATCTCATGTTTAGATTGTGCACATTGGTATCTTTTTGCATTAGGTGAAAATATCCAGGTCTGTAATTACTTACAACAAAGGATATCTCATCAATTCAGGTCTATGATAACTCATAACAGAGAAGTGAATAGATGCTTTAAATAATTAGAGCTCAATGGTTATTCATATCACCACCAGGTGTGAGTTTATGACTTTACAAGCAATCAATCTAAGAAGTCAACACTACTTATTAGTACTAAAATGGACAAACATGAATGCATGATTGATTTAGTGTGATCACAAGAATTTACTTTTTTAATATAATTGCATGAACTTACCTGCACATCATATCTAATCACGTCAGACTTTAGTGACAAGCGAAGTATACAACTGATCAAAACTAATGTATCTATCATTTTGTCATAAATTGCAAAGACGGATTCAGTCCTAAACAATTAGCTAACAAGAAAAACTCTATTTTTGTGTTTTTGTTTTATATTTTTTCTATTTTGATTTTGCAATTTTCTATTTTTGTATTTGCTTTTTCATTTTCTATAGAACATGCACACATAATATATACAATCAGATAGTTAACTTTGACAGTTTCTCTTTGCTTTTTCTTAATTAGCTAAGGGAGGGTTCTTATCATTTTATTTTATAAAACACAGACAACTAAATTACTCAAACCAGTGGTTACACATGGTTAATAAGACCAATTGACTAAACTAGATACTCAAACCGTCCTGGTAAGAAGGCTTTTGTAAATAAGTCAGCCAACTATTTTTCAGGTAATTTGAATCAAAATGATTAAACCTTTTTTAGAGTTATCTCTGAGAAAATGATATCGAATTTCGAAAATGATTAAACCTTTTTCAGGTGTGAATTTGAATCATCGGTGATTGGTCCATATAAGATAGCACCTTTAACGTTCATTTGATACACCTTGAATTTCATGAATGATTCATAAGCCAGGAAGACACGAATTGATTCAAGTCTTTCAACTGGAGCAAATACTTCATCATAATCTATTCCTTCTTCTTGGGTGTAACCTTGTGCAACGAGTCTCGCTTTGTTGCGAACAACAATTCCCCGATCGTCTGTTTTGTTTCTAAACATCCATTTTGTGCTTATGGCATTTTCTCCTTCATGTAAATCCACAAGCTTCCACACTTCCTGTTTGCGGAATTACAATAATTCAACTTGCATTGCTTCAATCCAACTATTTTCCTTTAACGCTTCGGTGACGTTTTTTGGAACAATTTGAGATTGAAAACACGAGTATAATCAAAGATTTGCTTGTTCTGATTAACTTCTCGTAGTTCTCTCATTCAATGGACCTATAATCTGAGATGTTGGAGGGTTCTTGTGAACACGAGATGTTGGAATCTCATTCACTTGAACATGAACATCTAGATTAGATTACTTAAAGTCAGAAAGCTGATGCAATAAGTTCGAAGAATGTGTATTGAAATTATGAACTTGAGTCGGTGAGTTGATAAAACAATAAAGATTATTAGTACCAACTACATCACCAGAAATCGATGACGTTCCGGACTCAGGTTGTATAATTTCAGGACCATCATTAGGAATAGGTTGTGAAACATTTGGATTTTCTAAAATGAGATGTTCTTGATCTTGTTGAGGTTGATCATTTGATTCAGACTAAAATATAGGATCTTTAACAAAAGAGAAAAATGGATAATCTGGGCTTGAGTCATCCATATCATCCGAATCAGAATCATCGCTGAACGAACCTAGATCTCCTTCTTGATTCTTTTTCTCACCTGTAGATTCAAACAAGTTAGAATGAAAGGAGTTTGACAAAGAATCTAAATCAAATAACCAAGCTGGACCATTTGCAACTGATGGAAAAGAATTTTCAACAAATTTAACATTGAATGTTTCAAGGATAACATTTGTCTTAGAGTTATAAACTCTAAAAGCTTTTGAAACCGATGAATATCCAACGAAATCCATCATCAGATTTTGCATCAAATTTTCCTAGCTGATCACTTGAGTTTAGAATCAAAACTGGACAACCAAAAAATTTAAGAAAATCTATATTAGGTTTCCTGCCAAACATCAACTCATAAGGAGTTTTCTGTTTATCTTTCACGATCAATGTATGATTCTGCATGAAACATGCAGTGGATATGGCTTCATCCCAGAAAGGGATTAGAATTTTAGCATCTGCTAACATAGACCGTGCTGCTTTAATCAAAGTTCTGTTTTTCCTTTCAGCAACTCCATTTTGTTGTGGAGTTCTAGGAGCACTGAACTGATGAGCAATACCTTTTTTTGCACAAAACATGTCAATATTAGCATTTTTAAATTCTGTTCCATTATCACTTTTAATTATTTTCACCTTTTTTTCTAATTCATTTTCTACTTTGATGATGAATTCTTTTAATAATTCAGTCGTTTCAAATTTAGCATGCAAAAAAAAAAAACCCATGAAAATCTTGTAAAGTCATCAATGATAACTAAACAATAAGATTTCTTTCCAATACTCTTCATATTTGTCAGTCTGAATAGGTCAATATTTAACATCTGGAGAGGTTTGGAATTTGAGTTTATCTGCTTGGTCTTATAAGACGCTTTGTGTTGTTTTCCTTTTAAACATGCTGAGCAGAGATCTGTTGTAGCAAATTTCTTTGTTGGAAGACATACTACATGATTTCCTGCTACAAGCTTGTTTATGTTTTTGATGTTGGAATGCCCGAGACGTCTATGCCAAAGCTGACTTTTGTCATTTGATGCTTAAGCAATTAGGCATGTTGTTTCTGTATAAGGATCAACATGAGACATATCTAACTTGTATACATCTCGATCTCAAAAAGCTTTAACAACTACCCATTCTTTGCTAATCTGAAAACCTGGCTTCAAAATATAACAAAACAAGTCATCAAAAAGAACTGAGTAAGATTTGTCACGTATTTAGGAAACACTTAAAAGATTAAAGTTCAACCGTGAGCAATAGTTGACTTTATCAAAGCTGATAATCCCATTAGACACCGTTCCTTCGCCTGTAATCTTACCACCTGCATCACCTCCAAATGCAACATGAGTACCATCTTTTAACTTAAATTCTTGAAGCAAGGCATGGTTGCATGTCATATTCCGGCTACACCCACTATCAACATACCATGTGTTAATAGGTCTTCTAGGGCGTACCTGCATTTCAAAAAGAATTAAGTTGAGTTATCAACCCAAGCCAAGATGGTCTTGGGCTTGCCAAATTTATCAACAATGGTAAACTGTTTAAAGTGAAGCCTTTTCAAATCAAGCTTATTATTGACAAATTTACTAGTTTCGTTTCTTACAAATTTTTGATTATCTTTGATTTGCTTTGTCCTTAAAACATTGTAACGTTTTTCAAGATCATCATTAAGATATTTCAAACCATCTGACAAAAAATTTTGTTTACCAAACTTCCCACCAGTCATTCTCATAGATCGTGGAATGAATTTTCCTTGATTATACTGCCTTGATTTTGCAGTATAAGAATTATCATAAATAGAATCATTTCTTCAAAAAGATCTCAAGCCTATGGAAGGTTGTTTTGTCAATCTTTGAAAACCAACACTTTGATTTCTTTGAAATTATGGATTGACATATCCATTTTTTAATTGAGAATTTACATATCCATTCCTCGGCCAGTTCTTTTTGAAGTAACAATCAGCTGTTGAATGGTTTCTCATATCACATATATGACAGTACCTGTTAAAGAAACATTCTTCAGTCTTATGATGGTACATATCACATATTTTAAAGTACCTTTGTTGTGATTTAAACAACTGTTGATTAACTTTTGATGTGGAGGCCACATTTGATCCTTGTTTTGATTTAAGAGTTGACAAGTTAATCGCTTGTTTTTGATTTGAAAGTTTGTTCTTTTGAAATTTGGGTTTTGACTTTTGCTCATAATCACTATTCCTTGACTCTTTAGATATAAATCTTTTGTTGACAGTGGAAGACTTAGGACCTGAACCTGTTTTCAGATCAGAGTTAGATTTGTTCTTTGAATTTGATTTGATTTTCTGGAATTGTGTTCATATCAAAAGTACCTACAGACACAAATTTCACTGGTTTAAACTGATTAACTTGATTTGTTCTTTGATTTTGATTGTTTTGATTTTTGTTCTGAGAGGAGTTAGATTTAGCATTTTTCCTTCTCCTTTTTTGATTTCTTGATCTTGATGATCTTTGTTTGCTTTGGGATTGAACATCTTCAGTAGAAGACTCTTTTGCATTTTCTTTATCAATTTGTTCTTTCTACCATTTAATGAAATCTGGATTGTTTAATCCGTAAGAAAATAAATCTTCAGATGTTACTTCATCTAGTTTTGCTTTCTCTTTATTCTTTGAGTTTTGTTTGTCATTCTTAACAATGATTTCTTCAACAACATGCTCTTTGGGAACGAATATTTTCTTATTCTTTGGTCGTGGTTTGTAATATTTAACTCTCACAGGATGACCATTTTTAATCTTCTCTGAATCGTGTTCCTCAAATATCTCAATATTAGCTTTCTCTTCATCTCTTTTGTTGTTCTTATTGTTTTTATTTTGAAATGCTTTTAACTTAGCTTTGTTTTCAGGTGAGTGATCATGCGTATTAGAGTTTTCTAGTAAAGTATTTGTTAAAGATTCATGCATGGGTTCATGTGTGAAACCTAGACCTACTTTTTGTTTGTCTTTCCTCTTACTTACCAATTGTTCAACAATTGCTTTTAACTTTGGCTAGATCCACCTGAGTTGCTGCATGAGCTATTTTTTCTTCTTCTAAATTTTTAATTATCTCTTCAAGTTGTTTCTTCACAAGTTCAAGTTCTTTAAGAGTTTTATTCCATGAGGTTTGTAGAGATAGGATCTTTTCATTAGTGATTTTATGATCATTTTTTTAGTTTGTTGTGCATTACTTCTTCTTGTTTAATTTTATCACAGATCTTATATGAATATGTTCTGTAATGCTCAACTTGATCAAAACATGCTTTTGTGCACATTTTCTCTCTGACTTGAACAAGAATTTTAGGATAACTTGAAGAAGAAGTTTCAGAGTCAGATGATGGATTCTCAACCTTTGGTTGGTCAGACTGAGCCATAAGTGCAATCTCTTCTGAATCCTCTTTACCATCTTCACAAATAATCTTCAAAGCTCTGTACATAGTGTACCTAGTTTGATAACCATCAAGTCTAGTCAAGACTTCCAATGGTAATCCCTTGCACATCAATGAGTAGGCTTTGATGTCATTCTTAACTTTTCTTAAGTCATCACCTTGCTGACCATCCTTTGGATACGGTTCTGGAGAGTCTTTTGTATACATAAATTCTCTGTCAGGACCATCAAATGTAATTGGGATATGTGGTCCTTTCTCTATTGACTTCCACAAGTCAGTGTCAATAGAGTTCAGATGATGCTTCAACCTTAAAGACCAGTTCTTGAAATCAGCTCTATTCTTTAGCTTTGGAACCCTGTTCTCATAATCTTCAGACTTAACCATTTTGTAATTTGAATTTAAGAAAAAGAATTGTTTTTGTTGTTTTTAAATTTTGAAATAAAACTATGAAAGAAAATATTTTTGGATTTTAGTTTCTGAAAAAACTTCTAAGTGTAAACTGATAAGTCTGAGAGCTGATGCTCCTGAATAGTTGTCAAGCGCCTACACAGTAGTGAAATGCCTACACAGTTCTCAAACCCCTGACTTTGAAGTAGAAACACCCAAGGGAATGCCTTAGTAGAATTCTAAAAACGGCCAACTGATATGCGCCTGAACAGTTGAAATGCGCCCAACCAGTTGTTAAACGCCTGGGTGTAAAACATCCAAATAGTTCAAATGCGCCTAAACAGTTTAAATACGACTAGAATTACTGTTTCTGCAAAGTCACCAAGTTTCCAAACAGCCTCAAAATGTCTCAACTATGGACAAATGCCTGATCTGAAACGTCTGAACAGTACTAAAACGCCCAAATAGTGGTGATGCGCCTTAGACAATTTTCAGTAGTTTTCAACCATAATGCGCCTAATTCATCAGCTTCCACAAACTCAGATCTTATGAAAATCTTCAAAACTTGATTAATTGATCTAAAAACTTCCAATTTGGTAGTAATTAGGTCGATTAACAATCCTTAATCCTCAATTTAATCAAACAACAACAACAAATCAATATTCTGATTGAATTTCAGTCCGAATATGAAGAACAAAGTTCGAACACAAATTCGATCAACTTCTCATATTTGAATGAATTGAACACAAAATTGTGATTCAAATCATGTTTCTATGGATGAAACACAACAGAAAACAACAATTAATTAATCAAATTGCAATCAATCACAGATTTCAAGTGATTCAAAGAGCACAAAATGTCGATAAGCTCTAATCACTGAACCAACAGCTCTGATACCAATTGATCGGTTCAAAAGGATCGAATCTGTGATGATATTATGATGCAATGATCAATTCAAACACAAAGTAATCAACACATGCAAATACATCAAAAAATTCATAGATTTTATTGATAGCAAATGCAAAGGATACAAATTGTAAGGATTCAGTTTATTTGTAAGGCCCCATTCCCGGAGACCTCACAGTTAGACCATCACAGCATTTTTCATATAAAATAAATACATTTCATGAAAATATCGCAGCGGATTAATTTACTAAAAACCATTCATTGCATTAATATTTAATGTTGCCAAATAATACATCAATGTATAATGGGAGTTACAAAAGAAACGCTTAGTTGCATTACAAAACAACATATTATCATGCACGAATGGATGCCTGTCTTGCCCGCAAAGTAGCTTTCCCCCGCGTGCCATCCTTAGCGATGAGTTACCTGCCAACTGAAAATGCATAAAAGTCAGCGTTGCTGAGTGAGTTCTAGTTTTTAGAATTTAAAATCTCTTGTTTAGATATATAAAAATATCATTTTATTAAAATACTACCTTTTCATAAATCCGTTACTTCCGTACATGATAACACATCATACGTACAACAAGATAATATTCATTAATAGCTGACAACCCGTGGCTGTGAACCTCCTTTCATTTTGCTTGCAAGGCTTTCATTCATTCGTTATGTTCCACTTTTCATTAACATTAATCTTTCACTTTATTTATGATAATACTTTACGTATACGAGCATAAACACACCACGTAAAGTCAAGTAATAATACGTAATATGGAACATAAGAACATGCCATAATCATGCATAACATCAACACATATAACCATCAAACGATAGACACCGGTACACCATGACGAGCTACCATATCCTTAATGAATAGATCCACCAACCTCTCAGAAGAATATGTCTCGCGGATCGATAGAATGTGAGTACTCTTCGTTAGACGATCAACAATCACCCATATAGTATCGTACCCTCTTGCCATATGTTGGACTCAACAAGTGCATTAAGAATTAATGCATAAAAGTATGATACTTGCCATATCAGACATATATCAAACAAAATGTGTTCTAACATTCAAACAATCATTTACTAACACATTAGCATCATTATCATTCATAACAAACACTAATATTTGTTTAAATTTCTTTTTCAGATTTGTAGCTAAAAGAAATTTTGACCAAGTGTTCGCAGCAGATGAAAGAATCCCACAGCGGATGAAGAACGTACAGTGGACAACAAACAAGCAAAAAAACACACAAGTGTTCATAGCGGTTGTTCAATCCACAGCGGATGAACATTCCACAACGGACAACATTCAAGCAAACACACAACTGTCCACAACGGATGTTCAATCCAAAGCGGATGAACATTTCATAGCGGATGTTCATCCACAGCGGATGAACAACCAAGCATCCACATCGGATGACAAGTCTTCTTCACAGTGGATGAGATATCTTCCACAGTGGACAGCTTAACATCCACAGCGGACAGCTAATCATCCATAACGGATTGCTTATAGACTTAGGATTATTTATGTAATATTCGTTTACATAAGGGTAGTTTAGTAATTGTATATAGATATGTGTATAGGCTATAAATAGCATTCTACCCTAATCCTTTGTAAGCTTTTGAACAATCAATACAATCAAGCAGTTATTATTATCAAGAATTCAAACACACACAAACACATACACACACACACACACTGATTTCATACACTTGAATCATAGGTTTCCGCACCATGGTTCTTGTTTGTTGATTATTGAGAGATATTGAAAAAGGTCCTTGGGGGAATCAACTTGTTCATGTTGAATATTGTTCTAATATGTTCATGTTCAACATGTTGTTGTAAAGTTGATTTCATCAGGTGGTATCAGAGCCTTGGCTTAATCATTCATTGATTTCGATCCTCTCATTCAACAACATTGATTTCAGTGGTTCATTAGCTTCAAAAACACACATTCAAGCATCAAACTCATCTTCTTCTTCTCATAAACATTCAATGCAAGCATCATGATTACTGAATCATTTTGTGCATTTTGAAGAAGTGTTGTTGATTTTTTCTTGAACATCACACTACCACATAAGTTTTAGTGGTTTTTGCAACAAACAATACACGGGTATTGTTCATACATTGTTAAAAAACCTTTAAACAGATGGTTTTTAACTTTTAACATCATTCAAACCTTAAAACCCTAATCGGATTTGAATGGTTTTGTTTTTAAACACTGTTTCATTGATTTTTCTTTGAAATAAATCATTTTGTGAACAATCTAAACCGATTAGATTATTTATTATCATCACAAACTAGTGACAATCTCACTAGAAACATATTTTGTTCATTGTTCAACCATCGGGTTGAATATTTTGAAAAATCACCACCGCAAAAATCCTAGGAAAACCCTAGTTTTTGCAGAACACAATTCACGGGAATTGTTTGTTGTTTTTGATAAAACCATCGAAAAACAAATTGTCTTGTTTGAAAAGTTTCAGAATCAACTTTTTGATCCAAAAAGTTGTTTTATATAAGACAAAATCTGTTTGTAGGATTTTTTACAAAAATAACATTGACTTTTTCATAAAAGGACAAATATTCCCATCATCCACAATCTTTTCTTGTCACTGTGACCTAGAAAGCAACATTTCATAGGACATTAATTAATTAATTAATTAATTCTTTTATTTGGTAAACAATTAAAACAAATTATTTTATCAAATTAACAAACAAATCCTAGAGATAATTAGGATTAATTAAATTTTAGCACCGGACTAAAATTTTAATCAAACAAAATTTAACTTAAAAAATTATTATTAAGTTAAAATCAAATCATTCAAACATAGCTGATGATATGATGAGTTCAAACAGTGGACTAAAACCCCCAAAGTTGAAGAACAAATCAGATTTCAAGCAATGGAAAATCATGTTCAGGAATTGGATTAAATATCAAGATCCAGATCTATGGACATCAGTCACTGAAGGTCCTTACATTCCAGTGACTTTAGGACCTGACTATAACATACAAAAACCAGTTAGTCTGAAAAGTGTAGTGTGTGATGACCTCAAGCGGGTCAAAACAGACCTGAAGGCATACAATATTCTAGCTATGCCTTTGCCTTTTGAAATTTTGACACTGGTCGAAAATTTCAAAACAACCCATGTGTTGTGGAAGGTTCTTCACACCATGTGTGAAGGAAGTGAGGAAATTAGGGAAATCAAAAAGGAAAAACTGAGGAGCCAATATGAAACATTCCACCACATCCATGGAGAATCAATTCCTCAACAGTCACACAGATATGTCCAATTGGTCAATGAAATGATAGTATATGGACTTAAATATGACACTGTTGAAATCAACAAGAAAATGTTGCATACATTGCCTGAGAGTTGGACTCAGTCAGTGTCTATCATGAAAGCAACATTAGACTTCGGGGGACTATCCCTTAACTCACTTGTAGCCAAGGTTGAAGCACTGGAAATGGATGAAAAATCCAGGAACAACAATCAAATCAGACATGTCGAGGCCTAAAAGTTCAAAGAACCACAACACACAGACAGTGCTTTCCTCATAAGTACTGGAGAAGATGAAGAAGAAGAATTTCTGGATTCTCATGATACATCATTCTTCTCAGCACCAGAATCATCCAACAACAAACACAAGTCTAAGAAGACTGGAGTTCATGCTTCACATGAAGTCACACCTCAAAGCAAGCATCACCCTCATAATTCTACCTCAAACAAATAGTCAAAACCTCAAACATCAAACATACATAGGCTTGAAAAACCTATGGATGCTCTTACTATTATTCTACAAAGTGAAGAGCAAAAGGTAGCTTATGCAGCCTTTTCAACAAGCTTTAAAGCATTCTTGGGAGCAAGTCTGACTCCATCTCAGATCATCCAACAGGATTTGGATGAACTTCCACCAGATATGGTAGAAGAGATGGATCTTCAATGGTCAATGGCCATGATAGCATACAGGTCCAAAAGGTTCCTGCAAAGAAATAGAGGTTTAACCATGGACAAGAAAACAAGAATTGGTTTTGATAAAACCAAAGTTAGGTGGTATAATAGTCAACTTTATGGGTACTTCTCCAGAGAATGTCAACAGCCCAGAGTTGATAGAAACACTCATTAGGCACAACACTCAAGTGGAATTAATTCAAACAGACAAGTGCCTCCACCAATCAGTATTCCAAATGCACCAACTCAACCTCAGATCACATACTTCAGTCCAACTCAACGTCTAACATCTTCTGCAATGATAATAAAAAAGGATGGAGAATGTGACTGGAGCCTTTATCAGGCTGAAATACCATCACCTTCAGATCATGCCCTTATGGCTGATATTGAAGACAAATTAACAGACATCCCAAAAGAGGTAAAAGAAAACCTCTGCAGTCAAGCATGTATTGATGAGGTAAACAGGTATAGAGAGCATGCTGATAAGCTGTCAAAGAAAGTAATTGAAACAAACATTCTTAATGAAAGCCTAAAATCAGAACAAAAGCAGTATGCTACAAAAATACTTTCATTACAATCAGACATATACAAACTACTTTCTGAAAAATTAACATTGACAGCTCAGGTCGAGCAGCTCTCTATCTCATTAACTGAGTCAAAATCATTACAAGCTGAAACTGAAGTGAAACTTCAGAAGTTTCAGGTGAGCAATAAGAAGCTCGAAGAACTTCTTGCTTAGCAAAGGACCTTTAAGGATCTTACAGGACTTGGATATCATAAGGTAAACCCACCTTATAATGATAACTACATCTCACTTCCTGAGTCAATGACCAACATACAAGATGAGTCAACTGAATCTCAAGACAAACCAATTGAATCAAAGTCATCATCATCATCATCTCCAACGATGTTGAAAACACCATTGATTAAATTTGTAAAAAAGTCAAGAGATTTCACAAATCAAAACTAAAGATTTTTATCAAGGTGAAAACAATGAATATGATAATGAAACTAGTGATGATAACATTGATCTTTTGGAGGATGACTCAGATCAACCAATTACTGAAGCTCATAAGACTTCAAGTATGGCTGATACTCCAACCAACCAATCAAAACAGATTAAAGGATTTGATATCTGTGGCAGGAAAGCTTTAACCTCAAATGTCACTTCCAAACAAACTTATAAAGGGAAAGGCAAAGCTATATTTCAACCAAAAAAACCATCTGTAACTTTTGAAATTCCATCAAAATCTAATTTGAAATCAAAAGTTTTCAGCAAACAAACAAAAACAGAATTGCCATACTGTGAATGGTGTGATCAATTTACACATTCAACTGAAAAGCGTAGATATGGCAAGTACTGCAAGTACTGTAAGATGAATAATCACAGTACAGAAACATGTCATTTTCACAATTATTGCTCCATTTGTGAAAGAAACAATCACAGCATGGCAAATTGTTTTTTCAATAAGAAAAACAAGAAACAAAACAAACAAGCTCAGGTTGAGAAAACTTCTGAAAAACAACCTGTTGATCAAAATAAGAGCAGAGTAGGAGTTCCTAAACATACTCCTCATCAGAAAATTGTTTTAGATAATGATAAAACCTTTTATGACATTTTTCAACACACATCGAGGAGACATAAGTCTCAGAACAGACAAACCACTGACACTAGCTCATAAAAGAGAAGAGCACAAAGCACTTCTCCAAATAGAGCTAAATTAAACCAAAGGAAATCTAGCGTGTCTAGAGCTCCAAAACCTTCAGACAATGTTATCTTGGAAGAAATTTGCATTGTTGGAAAAGATGGAAAACCCAAGACCATCTTGGCTTGGGTTGCTCCAACTAACTGATTTATTTTGTTTTTCAGGGACATCTTAGAAGGACTGACAACATCTGGTATGTTGACAGTGGATGCTCCTGTCATATGACAGGCAACTGTTCCCTCCTTCGGGATTTTAAGAACAAACATGGAGGCTGCCAGTTTCTTGGATCAAGATTGATCTCTTGGCAATGCAAGAAACAGACAAATGTCTTCATGTCCATAGCCGAAGCAGAATATATAGCTGCTTCTACATACTATTCTCAAGTGTTATGGATTCAAAACCAAATGCTTGACTATGGCTTTAATTTTCTTAAAACACCCATACACATTGATAATTCTGCAGCCATGTTTATAATAGACAATCCTGTTCAACATTCAAATACCAAACACATAGAGATCAGATATCACTTTCTGAGAGATTGTTCCGAAAAGGGTCTGATCATGTTGATCAAGGTCCACATAAACAACCAATTGGCTGACCTTTTTACAAAACCATTTGATTCAACACGATTTGAATTTTTGGTTCAGTCTCTTGGTATGATCAACTATGAAACAACAAATTAATATTTTCAAAACATTCAATTCAGACATACTTGATTTTCTCAAAGTCCATGATTACCATCAGCTTTCCCTTTTTCAAAATCAAGATATCATACAAATCATTCATTTTGATAATATTGAATCACATATACATTTCATGAGAAATGATAGTACACTAGCATAATTCTTCACTTGAGTCTTTTTCCACTAATAAAGACTGACAAATTCTGTGTTTGATATATGGATAGGCTCAGCATGGGACACATAAAATCAGATACAAGTGAAGAACTAAATTCTCATGACTGTGTGGTTAACAACACATCTTGGTTTATGGTGAGTATTGATCTATCCAATATAGGTTGCTTTCAAAGTAACTACAATACACCAAGTGAAACAGATTATAAATTGCTCAATCATTCAAGTGTCTCCTTTGTTATGATAATCATAGACCTAGAGTACACCTAGGCATTCTTTGTTGTGCTAAGCACAGACCTGAATGACCTAAATCATGATCCAAAAAGATTCCCAAAGAGGAACACATTCATCTTGGATGAATCATCAATAAAGTCTTTATGACTACATTCCTTGTGAATGAATCAAAAGAATCTCAAAGAGGATCAACTTCCAAAGTGATGTGAAATAGAATCCCAAAGAGGATCAACCAACATGGATCAAATTGAGCATTTATACTCCTAAGTAACTAGGTTTTAAGTATTGAAAGTACTTTCTAGCATATCTTGAGGAGGGTTATATTAATCATACAATTAAATGTGGGGTACATACATCTCATGTCAATCAATTCAAAATATGATAATCACTCACTGTTTAAAATCAATCATTAATACCATGCTTGAGTTTAAGGGGATCAATATATCTGCAATCAACATTGTACTTGTCTATGTCTATTCTCAAAACCATACAAACAACTCAGTGAGAACTATAGACTAGTATGATCTTATGGTATGTGCAAAAGATTAATGTGTAAAACATGATAAACATCCATTTTTAGTAAGATTCACTCTTCTTTTGCTAAATGATTATCAAACAAGCAAAATGGACTTTGATAATTTCCATATTAAATCATACAAATTTTTGACATTTTATAAAAGATTTTTATAAATATGCAAACATTTAGGGGGAAAAATTGAACATGGAATTATCAAAGGCAGCAGAATTGTGCATTATCATACATTTCAAATTTTGATATTTTCAAATTTTGAAAAATAAACAAAGCCAAGTCAAGCCAACACTAACAAACAGCAGGTTGACACACATACATTTGTTTATTTTATTGCGCAATATTGCTTGTGAGTGATTTCTTATCATCCATATATTGAATATGTCAAAATTTCAATATTTTAACAAATATTTTAAATCAAAAATTTAAACAAAAATTTTGATTTAAACAAGTTTCATCAAACAAATGTTCTTTTGGTAGAAAATTTTATCAAACATATGCTTTGGAAGACATTAGTTAAAAACAAACAAAAATCTAAAATTTTTGAAAAAACTGTTGTCACAGCGGACACACAAACATACATCCGCTATAGCTACAGTAACCATCATAACATGCAAAATTCACCAAGTGTATATCATAGACAAAACAAACAAACATCCGCTATGCACTTGTGAACATACAAGTGTTCACAGCGCATGATGTTGGTAAGGCATCCGCTGTGAATACAGTGCCATTCCACAGCGCATGACTAACATGAGTCATCTGTTGTAGAAACAGTGCAAGTGTATACATCGTATGCACACAGGTAATCATATGCTGTAAACATTCACACATCACATCCAAGTGTCCACAGCGTATGAACAAATGTTCATCCGCTGTGAACAATCATCAAAACATTTCAACTGTCCATAGCGCATGAACAAATGTTCATCCGTTATGACCAAACAAACCATTTTAACAAACAACTACCATTCATAATAAACACACACACATTGTTTCTAACAGAAACAATAGTAACAAGCAATCATTAAATTAATGGCAACATCATACTTAGGGGAGTATTGTTGGACTCAACAAGTGCATTAAGAATTAATGCATAAAAGTATGATGCTTGCCATATCAGACATATATCAAACATAATGTGTTCTAACATTCAAACAATCATTTACTAACACATTAGCATCATTATTATTCATAACAAACACTAATATTTGTTTAAATTTCTTTTTCAGATTTGTAGATAAAAAAATTTTGACCAAGTGTTCGTGAGGTAGAGTCTCCATAGCGGATGAAGATCATCAGCAGTGGATGAAGAAAATTTATCTAAGTGTGTGCAGCAGATGAAAGAATCCCACAGCGGATGAAGAACATACAGCGGACAATAGACAAGCAAAAAAACACACAAGTGTTCATAGCGGATGTTCAATCCACAGCAGATGAACATTCCACAGCGGACAACATTCAAGTAAACACACAACTGTCCACAACGGATGTTCAATCCACAGCGGATTAACATTTCACAGTGGATGTTCATCCACAGCGGATCAACATCCACAGTGGATGAACAACCAAGCATCTACAGCGGATGAACATTCCACAGCGGATGACCAGTCTTCTCCACAGCGGATGAGATATCTTCCACAGCGGACAGCTTAACATCCACAGCGGATTGCTTATAGACTTAGGATTATTTATGTATTATTCGTTTACATAAGGGTAGTTTAGTAATTGTATATAGCTATGTGTATAGGCTATAAATAGCATTCTACCCTAATCCTTTGTAAGCTTTTGAACAGTCAATACAATCAAGCAGTTACTATTGTCAAGCATTCAAACACACACAAACACACACACACTGATTTCATACACTTGAATCATGGGTTTCCGCACCATGGTTCTTGTTTGTTGATTATTGAGAGATATTGAAAAAGGTCCTTGGGGGAATCAACTTGTTCATGTTGAATATTTTTCTAATATGTTCATGTTCAACGTGTTATTGTAATGTTCATCCGCTGTGAACAAAGCATTCAATCCATTCAAAGTGTCCACAGCATATGAATAAGGTTCATCTGCTGTGTATATTCATTAAAACATTCAGGTGTTCACAACGCATGATGTAGGTAAGGCATCCGCTGTGAATACAGTGCCATTCCACAGCGCATGACTAACATAAGTCATCCGTTGTAGAAAAATATGCAGTAACTTCGTGATGAAGTCCATGGTGATGTGCTTCCATTTCCACTCGGGTATATCCAGAGGTTGGATCTTCCCATATAGCTTCTGATGCTCTGCCTTCACCTTCAAGCAAGTAAGACACTTGCCCATATACTCCGCTACATCACACTTCATACCCGGCCACCAGTAATCCTTCTTCATGTCATGATACATCTTGGTAGCACCGGGGTGAATGGAGTATCGTGTCTTATGAGCTTTGTCCATGATCCGCCCCCGTAGGTCTCCATAACGAGGGATCCATATCCGCCCGAAGCGGGTTCTAACTCCGTAAGTATTTTCACCCAACTCTGTGACCATACCTCTTATCCTTTCAGAGTTAAGGCGATCTTCTTTCAATGCCTCATCGGAGGTCATAATCAACTGGTAAGCTTTCACCCGGATTGGCTCGGGTCTCTCTTTTCAGCTAAAGGCATCTGACACTATGTTGGCCTTGCCCAGATGATAGTGGATCTCATAATTATAATCCTTGATCAATTCCAGCCACCTCCTTTGCCTCATATTGAGGTCCTTCTGCTCAAAGAAATACTTCAAGCTCTTGTGGTCAGTGAAGATGGTGCACTTCGCCCCGTACAGGTAATGCCTCCAAATCTTCAATGCGAAGACCATGGCCGCTTGCTCCAAGTCATGAGTGGGGTAATTAGCCTCGTGGATTTTCAACTATCGGGATGTGTAGGCTATTACTCTTCCCATCTGCATTAGCACGCAACCCAATCCCGAATATGAAGCATCTGAATAGACCACTAAGTCTTTGTTCCCTTCGGGAAACGTCAAGACAGGAGCTTGAGTCAATCTCATCTTTAACTCCTCAAAAGCATCCTCCTATTCTAGACCCCATACAAACCTTACGTCCTTGTGGGTCAACTTAGTCAATGGTGAGGCTATCTTGGAAAAGTCTTGGATAAATCTTCTGTAGTAGCCCGCCAAATCCAAGAAACTACGAATCTAGGATGGCGTCTTTGGAGACTTCCATTGCATCACCGCCTCAACCTTTGCCTGGTCTACCATGATCCCTTCGGAATTTACCATGTGACCTAAAAATTGAACTTCACGCAACCAGAAAGTTCACTTAGACAATTTAGCATACAACCTCTCTCTTCTAAGCGTCTCCAATACTTCGCGTATGTGGCCGGCATGTTCTTCTTCGCTCTTCGAATAAATCAGAATATCATCAATAAACACAATCACTGATTTATCCAACTTCGGCCGACACACCCGATTCATCAAATCCATGAAAGCAGCTGGCGCGTTAGTTAAACCAAAGGACATAACGAGAAACTTGTAGTGTCCATAACGCATGCGAAAAGCTATTTTGGGGATATCCTGCTCCTTCACCTTCAATTGATGGTAGCTAGATTGGAGTTCTATTCTCGAGAACCAACTGGCACCTTGGAGTTGGTCAAACAAGTCATCTATTCTGGGTAGCGGATATCGATTCTTCACCGTTAACGTGTTTAACTCACGGTAGTCAATGCACATCCTCATACTACTGTCTTTCTTCTTTACAAACAAGACCGGAGCACCCCAGGGAGAGATGCTCGGTCGGATGAAACCCTTATCCATCAACTCTTGTAACTGAACCATCAGTTCCTTCATCTCAGACGAAGCTAATCGGTATGGTGCTTTGGCAACGGGCTGAGCACCAGGTATCAAATCGATCTGAAACTCTATTTCGCGGTCCGGTGGGACACCTGGTAAATCTTTTGGGAACACGGCCGAAAAGTCACACACAACTGGTACATTAGACAATTGTGCTACTGACGCATCCACATCCTTCATATATGCCAAGTAGGCACTACATCCACGTTTCATGCACTTGTCTACCACCACCATCGAAATCACTTTAGGAACCGTAGTCACTCAATCACCATAGACCATCACCGAACTTCCATCGGGCGCAGTTAATCAGATTATTTTCTCGTGACACACAATATTCGCCTCATAGGCTGCTAACCAATCCATCCCTAGAACTACATCAAATCCGCCTAGGGGTATCACAAATATTTTAGCAGAGAGCCTATGACCTTCTAGTTCTATGTCGCAATTCTCTATCATTACAGAAATTCTGGTAGACTTACCAATAGCAGTTTCTACATTGAAGGGCTCATCAATACTTCTACTAGTAACAGGCAACTTAGCATAGAATGCAGCAAAAATGAAACTCCTACTAGCACCAGAATCAAATAATATGGATATCCACTGGCAATCCTTGAATATACCTCTTGATCTTTCTCGACACCGGCGTTTCCTGATCCGGCACCAACCTCGCGATCTCGTTGAACTTGGTGGTGTATTGCTGATGGGTCATGGTCCCCCCTCTAGCTGTAGGAACTCCCTCTCTATCTTGTCGAGCTCTTGGTGAGGATAGAATTCCTTAATCACCATCTTCTTCAGTTCTTCCCACCTTATTTTTCTGATGGCCCTGCTGCCCTCGGCTTGGACAATATTGTCCCACCAACATAAAGCCGAGTCCACATCGATCACCTTTTGGTCCTCCTTACACTCACTAATCTCCAGCACCGCCTCCATTTCCCTCACCCAGGGGTGAGCCGCAGCAGCATTACCATTGCCATCAAAAGTTGGGGGTTTACATCGCTGGAATGCCCCGTAGCTGCACCCCTTCATGGTCTCCCGCACTACCACCTCCTCCTCATCAATAGAAGCTGCCATCTTAGTGTTTAGTTGCTCCCTCTCACCATGATATCTATCATCCCCTCTTCTCCCAGTTGTTTTCCTTTGCTCCTCCTCCCGCTCCTTCTTGTCATCCTCCCTCACCGCACGAATGACCTCGGTCACCACAGATGGTAGGATAATCTGCATGACCTGATGTACTTCCTCCATAACTTCCTCCTTTATTGAGGCTCTCAAGTTAGCACTCTCATCACCGCCCTCTTGGTGATGAAGCTTAGGCTCAACAGGAGCCGTCTTACTGGTCTTCATCTTGTTCCTTGTGACATGTGGTCCAGCACCACGGCCACCCTGTGCTCCACCTCGGGAAGCTTTCGATGATCTACCACCAGCCATCCTCTAAACATTATAATATTCAAACACCAACACGGTCATTCAAGGTAATAGCTCAGTTTATGTCAAGTATAGTAAGTCCCTAATTAAAGTGGCCAGTTATGATTAGCCACTTACTTTACTCTTCATCCCCCAAGCATTTCCTATCCTGACTACATTAGTATCCAAATCTACTAAGAGCACATAAACTAGATAGCACACGCACATAATACCGGTTAATATTTAAGAAAAGAAATACCTGATGGCACGTAGCTACTTGGGCTGGCATCCCTCCATTCGGTCCCATTCTCAATTTAAGTTTAGGTTTTAAAAATATTTTACCCATTTCTCTTAAACTTTGGCTCTGATACCAACTTGTAAGGCCCCGTTCCCGGAGACCTCACAGTTGGACCATCATAACATTTTTCATATAAAATAAATACATTTCATGAAAATATCACAGCGGATTAATTTAACAAAAACCATTCATTGCATTAATATTTAATGTTGCCAAATAATACATCAATATATAATGGGAGTTACAAAAGAAACGCTTAGTTGCATTACAAAACAACATAATTATCATGAACGAATGGATGCCAGTCTTGCCCGCCAAGTAGCTTTCCCCCGCGTGCCATCCTCAGCGATGAGTTACCTGCCAACTGAAAATGCATAAAAGTTAGCATTGCTGAGTGAGTTCTAGTTTTTAGAATTTAAAATCTCATGTTTAGATATATAAAAATATCATTTTCTTAAAATACTTCCTTTTCATAAATCCGTTACTTCCGTACATGATCACACATCATACGTACACTAAGATAATATTCATTAATATCTTTCATCATTCATCTCATTCATTTTGTACTTTTATCATTATCTTTCACTTTCTACCAAACCAATGTGCAATACCCCGAACATTGTGCACCAAGCTGGTACTAGGCCTGAGGTCTATAAATAGACCCCGAACATTATGCACGAAGCTGACTCCAGTACCTGGGGCAAGCAACAAGGGTCCCGTCAATCTCAAAGATTGACCCTGCATGCATCCTCATAGGGTAGCTAACCCGCACACAGTTGAGCTGACAACCCATGGCTATGAACCTCCTTTCATTTTGCTTTCAAGGCTTTCATTCATTCGTTATGTTCCACTTTTCATTAACATTAATCTTTCACTTCATTTATGATAAATCTTTACGTATACGAGCATAAACAAACCACTTAAAGTCACGTAATAATACGTAATATGGAACATAAGAACAGGCCATAATCATGCATAACATCAACACATATAACCATTTAGGCGAATGAGCACTATGCAGGCGCACCAACACTTAGGCGCATGGAAACACTTAGGCACCTGAACTAACACTTAGGTGTATGAGCAATTTTCTGGGCGCATGGATACTATTCGGGCGCATGAGGTACACTTAGGCATTTGGGCAGTGGACGCATGGGCACTATTGGGGTGCATGGGGTGGAACTTAGTCTTTTTCGGCTAAGAATCAGGCGCATGAGCCTACCACTTAGGCGCATGGGCAAAACTCCAGGCGCATGAGCAACACTTAGACTACTAGGCAAAATTTCTAGGCGCATGAGGTACTGTTTGGGCGCATAAGAAAAGACTTAGGCGTCTGAGCTACATTTCAGGTGCATGAGCCCAGTTTTGGCACATGGGCAGCAGACATACGTGTTTCTAAATTATTTCCAGTCCCAAACATCATTCTAACATGCTCATAACGTAAATCTATCATTCTAAGCACCTAAAACAAGCATAAAACCAAGAAACACAACCAACCAAACACAACAAACATACGGTTATCATATATACAAGTTGTAAAATATTTTTACATGCATTTCAGCCCCAAAGAAGTTTAAAAACACAAAACCGGGGATCTAGAACTCACCTAAAGCAGCCTTCAAGTAAAACTCCACCAAACTTGAGGGCACAACGAGTCCAAACACCTAAAAACATAACAAAACACGCAACCAAGCACGAAGAACACATAAAAATTGGTTTTAAGGTTGAAAACCCAACAAAACCGAACAAAACACAAGGAAACACTCACCAAATGCGAAAACTCAGCTTCAACCTCCTTGCAACCGAGAGAAAACTTCAGCTTTTTTCTTCTTCTTGATCTCTGTCGAAAAGCAGAAAGTTGAAAAGGTGTATGGGCGGCCATACTCATATAAACCTTAAAATAATAAGGTTTTGTAATTTTTACTCTTTGGCCTCCCTACTTGTGTCCATTTTCTTTTCTTTCAAGATACTTTTCTTTTCCTTTCTTTTTGACAAAATTTCGGGTGTTACATCATTCAACTGATTCTCTCTATCTTACTCTGGTCTCTTTCTAGTCTGTTGTCTAAAGTCTCCCAGCACAATACATAAAATATCCTATTTATACTATCAAGAAATAAAGAAACATATATTTACAAAATAAGTCCCTATACTATGACAAAAAACACATAAAAACAAAATGTTAATCTTTTAAGAGCTTCAACATTTGTTGTGTTACTTTCTCATGCTCTTCTGGAAATTCAGCAACGTGCACTAAGCTTCTTGGGTCAACCTTTACCTTCCCTGATAAGCTCTGGTATACCCTCATAAATCATAAAATCTCCTTATAATAAGCATCTATTTAATCAATAGACTAATAGCAACATCTTCATCATGCTCGTTTTCAATTTAACCAAAGTAAGGAGTCATGGTCATGTTCAACTCTTCTGTAGTCTCTTCGGAGGTGCTTGGGCCTTCTTTGACTTCAAATTTTTTATGGATTTTTGTTGATATTTGGTAATCATCACCATCATCATCGTTATCACCTCTAAAGAGATCATCAAAGTCATCTTTCTCTTTATCCTTACCTTCTTTATCTTTCTTATATTCATATTTCTTTTTCTTTTCATGTTTTTCTTCATCTATCTTTTTAGTCAACTGTTTCACAATTTGCTCAAGTTCACATATTCTACCATTTTGAATCTCTATCAATCTCTCTAAATCTTCAATAAGTATAGATTAAACACTTGTAAATTCAACACCACTCATTCTTATCTAAGTTTTTTTCATTTTCATTACTAAATTTTTAATCAAATCACTTTGCTTCTTTATTTCTTCTATCTTTTCTTTCAATTGTTTATATTTCCTATCATTGATTTTCACCATTTCGTTAACTTTTCCTTAGATTTTAGAGATCACTTTGTTACTATCAAACTTAATAGATAATATGATAGTTTGGGGAAGCATAGAAGCTTCAGATTCTTATGATGAATGATACTTTGAAGTTTGTTGTAAGGCCCTTTTCTTGGGAAGCCTCACATTTGGTTATTCATAGCATAAAACATAATAGAATAAGTTCATATATGAAAACATTGCAGCGTAATACTTTAAATAATTCATTACATACATTAATAAACATACTTTGCCAAGAAATACACAATTGTCACTAAGTTCAAAACATTAAGATTGTATTTCAAGATAAAAACATCATTTTAGCATTAACATGGATGCCAATCTTTAATTGTCAAGTAGCTCCATTGTTGTGCCATCCTCAGCAACATCATTACCTGCCAACTGAGAAGCATATAAAGTCAACGTTACTGAGTAAGTTCTAGTTTTTTAATAATATAGAAAATATACATTTTTGAAACTTCTTTTAATGAACACACATCCATCTTACATAATAGTCAAATCAATTGATAACATTTCTGTAACATGTTCGTTATCTTTCATCCTTTCATTATCTTTCTCTTTCATTAACTAGGATTGCACAAGGCAAGAGCCTACATCATATGGATGGCAACAAATGCCAAACCCCTGCAAGTACAACATAGAAGTGGGAGCTAACCTCTGAGAGTTGACCCACACTGCTAGGCACATTGGTTAATCTCAAGGATATGACCCCTGATGTTCATCCTACAGACTGAATCAGCCACATATCAGTTGACATAACACAACATAGTTGTGTTACTCCATTTATTTTGCTTGCCAGGCTTTTCATCATCATAAGGACCGGGGGATAACATTCATTAGGTTTCAATATCATTCTTTCATTCATTTATGTTACACTTTAATCATAAGTAATACTTATAAGGTATCCTTCATCATTATCATCACATATCATGGAACATTAAATATTATTCATGTAGTAATACCCCTAATTATAACATTCAAACAACCATATACTAGCACTTAAACATAAGTACTATTCAAGCACAATGCTAATTATCGTTTATATTTCTTTAACAGAATTTGCAGATAAAGGTAATTTGCACAAGTGTCCACAACGGACAGCTTTAAAACACAAGGGTCCATAATGGACAACCATTGTCCACAGCTGACAACATTTAAAATATAAGGGACCACAACGGACGACCATTGTCCACAGTGGATAACGTTTAAAATATAAGAGTCCATATCGGATGACCAATGTCCACCATGGACACTACTTAGACTTAGGGTTATTATTATACTATTTTTGATTACATAAAGCTACTTTCATATTTGTACATAGCATAAATCCATCAGATTCATAAGTAGAACATATCATGTATCAAACATCATCATAGAAATCATTAAACATAAATTTTACATAAAAATGTCACCTTTATCATAGAAAACATAGATTTATCAAAGAAGCAATATTTTAATATACATACCAGCCCCCAAAAAGGTAGAAAACAAGTAAAAGAGGGGATCTAGAACTCACCTTAACAAGCTTTCGAGCAAAACTCTAAACCCGATAGCAAAACCTGAAATCTACACATATTCACACGTAAGATTCATACTTCACACATAGAAACGAATAGAAAATAACCTAGGAGCTTAAATCCGACTTCGATCTAAGAGAAAGTACTATAAAAATCATACATTTGATAAAATCTTTCACATCTCCCTCTAGAACTGGTGGGAGCTTTCTCTCTCTAAAATAGGCTGATTTTGAGGTGCATGGAAGTGAGGAATGGGCATTATCCCCCTTTTATACCCACCCATGGGCAGGTTTTGCTTTTACCACTTTTACCTGTTCCACTTAAACAAATCATCCTTTTTTCTACTCCTTTTCTATCCTCTTTTAAATTTTTAGGTGTTACAAGTCCAACCCCTTATATAGGTTTCATCCCTGAAACCTGTTACTCTGTAAAGAGATCTGCGTACTGCCATGTCATTTCTTCTTCTGATTCCCAAGTTGCTTCTTATCCCTTAAGATGCTTCCACTGCACTTTTACTTGGCTAATCACTTTATCCCTTAATTGTTTCTCCTTTTGATCTAGAATAGCTAGATGTTGTTCCATATAATTTAACCTTTCGTCAACCTCGATGTCGGTAAGAGGGATAACAACATCGCCTTCCACCAGGCACTTCCTTAAGTGAGATATGTGAACGATAGGGTGAATCCCTTGCAGCTCACCGGGAAGTTCCAACCAATACGCCACCTCACCAACCTAGCAGTGATTCTGAATAGCCTGATGTACCTTGGTTTAGTTTCCCCCTTTTTTGAAAATGGATGATCCCTTTCCATGGAGACACCTTCAACATCACATTATCACTAACATTAAACGCCACCGGCCTTCGCCTTTTGTCGACATAAGACTTTAGTCTATCCTTAGCCGCTTTCATAAAAGCTGTAATCTTCTCCAACTTCTCCGATGTGGCCTCGATGATCTTAATACTCCCCAACTCTTTCTGCCCAATATCACCATAATACTCCGGGGTTCTTCACCTTTTACCATAAAGCATTTCGAATGTTGGCATGCTGATACTTGCATGGTAGCTATTCTTGTAAGACAACTTTGCCAATAGTAGGTGTTCATCCCAACTTTCACTTAAATCAATAATGTATGCCTGGAGCATGTCTTCAATTGTCTGAATAGTTCTCTCTGATAGACCGTTTGTCTGAGGGTGGTAAGCTATGCTAATATGTAGTCTCGTTCCTATAGCTTCATGAAATCTAGACCATAACATGGATGTAAACCGGGTGTATTCCATCGGAAAAAATAGACACTGGCACACCGTATCTTGTTATGATATCTTTGATAAACAATTCTTCCAACCTTTCAGACAAAAAAGTCTCCTGAATAAGTAAGAAGTGAGCACTCTTCGTTAGTCGATCCACAACGACCCATATGGCATCGAATCCTCTAGTCGTAAGAGGAAAGTTTGTGACAAAGTCCATCATAATGTGTTCTCACTTCCATTTGAGAATATCCAAGGGTTGAATATTCTCATACGGTTTCTAATGTTCGGCCTTCACTTGTAAGCAAGTTAAGCACTTACTCATATAGTTCACTACATCACGCTTTAATCATGGCTACCAATAATCTTTCTTTAGGTCGTGACACATCTTATTGACACCTAGATGAATAGAATACCACATCTTATATGCCTCGTCCAAAATCTTCCCTCTCAATTCTCCATAACACGGAATCCACATCCGTCCAAATCGGGTCTTAACAACAATTGTGTTTTCCCCAAACTCTGCAACCTACCCCTTAATCCTTTCTTAGTTGATTTGATCCTCTTTCAAAGATTTCTCCTGGAAACTTTTGATCTAATGCATAACATCCAGTGTAACGATCAACTGGTAAGACTTCACTCGAATAGGCTCGGGTATACCTTTTCGACTTAGGGCATCAACGACTACGTTCGCCTTTCCTCGATGATAGTGAATCTCATAGTCATAGTCTTTAATTAACTCCAACCATCTTTGTTGTCTCATATTTAGATCCTTCTACTTGAAGAATTTTTGCTAATTTATGAATATCTTAAATTTAGTTCCATACAGGTAAAGCCTCTATATCTTTAGTGCAAAAACCATGGCTGCTAATTCTAAGTCAAGAGTAGGGTAGCTAACTTCATGAACTTTCAATTGCCTAGAGGTGTAGGCTATGACCTTTCCTCTTTGCATCAACACACAACCCATACTAGAGTATTAGGCATCCGAATACATGACTAGATCATCGTTTCCTTCGGGTAATGTCAAGATAGAATCTTGAGTTATACTCATCTTTAGGTTCTGAAATGCATTCTCTTGGTTCATACTCCACTCGAACTTCACTTCCGTTCAAGTCAGTTTGGTCATTGGAGAAGCTATCTTAGAAAAGTCTTGAATAAACCTTTGATAGTAACCCACCAAACCCAAGAAACTACAGATCTTGGATGGTGTCTTCGGAGAATCCCATTTCATTACCACCTCGACCTTAGCAGTGTCCACCATAATCCCTTCCGGATTGATAACATGGCCTAGAAATTGCACTTCGCGTAACCAAAAGGCACATTTCTAAAACTTTGCATACAACTTCTTTTTTCGTAAAGTTTCTAACACCTCCTTGATGTGATTGGCATGATCCTCCTTATTCCTTGAGTAGATTAGAATTTCATCAATAAATACAATCATAGATTTGTGTAGCATAGGTCAGCATAAGCGGTTCATCAAATCCATGAATGCTATTGGAACGTTAGAAAACCAAACGACATCACAAGAAACTCGTAATGCCCATAACGTGTGCAGAATGCTGACTTTGGAATATCTTGTTCCTTTACCGTCAACTGATGGTAGCCTAATCTGAGATCTATTCTGGAAACCAACTAGCACCATGAAGTTGATCAAACAGATCATCAATTCGGGGTAATGGGTACCGGTTCTTCACTGTTAACTTGTTGAGCTCACGATAATCGATGCACATCCTCATACTACCATCTTTTTTCTTAACAAACAACAGTAGAGAACCCCCATGGAGAGATGCTAGGTCAAATAACACCCTTATCTAAAAGATCTTATAATTAAGACATCAGTTCCTTGAGCTCGGATGGAGCAAATCGATATGATGCCTTGGCAACATGTTATGCTCCTTATATCAAATTAATCTAAAATTTGATTTCCCTCTCAGGTGGCACTCCCGACAGATCCACGGAAAACACATCTGGAAAGTCCGTACTATGGGTACATCCGCCAGTTGAAGCACCATCGCATCTAAATCATTAACATACGCCAGGTAGCCACCACACTCACGCCTTATAAACTTTTTTGCCGTCATCATAGATATCACGTTGGCATGATGCTCTCCTTGTCTCCAGAAATCATAACCGGATTACCGTCAGGTGCAATCAGATGATTTGTGTTGGACTCAACAAGTCCATTAATGGATTAATGCTTTAAAGGATAATGCTTGCCATAATAAAACATAATCAAACATAATGTTTTCTAACATTCAAACAATCATAACTAACACATTAGCATCATTAACAATCATAACATTCACTAATCATTGTTTAAATTTCTTTTCCAGGTTTGTACATAAAAGAAATTTTGACAAGTACCCGCAGCGGATGAAGTATTGCAATGCGGATGAACAAAAGCTCCAATGCGGATGAAGAACTGCCACAACGGATGTACAAGAAGATGCAATGGATGAAGATCAAGACCAAGTGCTCGCAGCGTATGAAGACATCCCACAGTGGATGAGTAACATATAGTAGATGTCTGTCCACAGCGGATGTTCATCCATAGCGGATGAACACTCCACAGCGGATGTTCTTCCATAGCGGATGAACACTCCACAACGGATGTTCATCCACAGTGGATGAACATCCCACAGCACGCAACAAACAATGCAAACACTTCACAGTAAACAGCATCCAAAGCACAGCGGACAAGTGATCTGACTTCCACAGCGGACATCTTAACATCCACATCGGACGGCTAATTATCCACAGCGGACAAGTTATAGACTTAGGATTATTTATGTAATTTTCATTTACATAAGGGTAGTTTAGTAATTGTATATAGCTCTTTGTATATGCTATAAATAACATACTACCCTAAACCTTTGTAAGCTTTTGAACAATCAATCAATCAAACAGATATTATCTTCTAAGCACTAGCAATCACACAATATAGCATCTATCATGGGTTTCCGCACCATGGTTCATGTTTGTTGATTGAGAGATTAGAAAAGATCCTTGGGAGAAATCAACCAGTGTTTGTTCTTGTTGTTCATACTCAACATCAAACATTCATTCACACAGAAAGGTTGATTTCATCAGGTGGTATCAGAGCCTTGGCTCAAATCACTCATTGATTTTCGATCCCCTCAATCAACAAGATGATATCAGTGGTTCATTAGCATAAAACCATACATTTACGAGCTGAAAATACATCACAACAACCTTCTTCTACTCTTAACATTCATCAAATGCTTAAAAAACATGATTTCTTAATCTATTTTTATGCATTGTGAAGAAGTTTCTGTGGTTTTAAAGCTCAAATCAGCATTCATACACGAGTTTCAAACGTGTTCATCACAAAAACTCTCTAAAAACCTCATCGGATTTAAAGGGTTTTCTAATATAACAATACACGGGTATTGTTTTATCAATTTTCATCATTCAAACACTGTTTTCAAAACAAAATCATCTCATTATCTAAAAACCTTATCGATTTAAGGGTTTTTGATAAAACAGTCATTCGAGTACTGTTTCATCAAATTTTCATCAAACACACATTGTTTTGAACATTTTAAATCGTTCAAAGTGTTTTAAATCATCATATTCTAGTGAAAAACTCACTTGAATCAGGTTTTTGTTCTTCAATCAACAAACCGATTATTGATTCTTCGAAGAACAGCATAGCAGCCACCAAAAACCCTAAAATAAAACCTAGGTTTGACCATTCATAACCTTCATAATCTACGGTGTTTATGTTGGTTCATCAGGAAAATCAAAGAAGAAATATAATCTTCTTTTGAAATTTTTGAAAAAGTTACTTTTTGATCCAAAAAGGTAATAGTTAAAAATAATTTCTGTGTTTTTAGGGTTTTGACTTTATTTGTCTAACATCATTAAAAAGTGAACACTCCCTTGATAGAATATTCCTTTCTTTTCACCGAGATTTGAAAGTGACCTAACATTGGACATTAATTTTAATTAATTAATTCCTTTATTCGGTAAGTAAATTTTAAAAAGGGTGACTCTATTAACAAACAAATCCTAGAGACTTTAGGATTAAACAAGTTTTTTATCAAGCTAAAATCCTCAAACAAATTTAACTTAAAACGTTAGGTTAAAATTTAACATTCATGGCTAATGAAATTCCAGGAACAAATAGTGGTCTAAAACCACCCAGATTAAAGAACAAGTCAGACTTCAAACAATGGAAGATCATGTTCAGGGACTGGATAATTTTTCAAGACCCTGATTTATGGACTTCTATAACCGAGGGTCCTTTCATTCCTCTGACTCTTGGACCTGATTACTACATACAGAAGCCAGTTAGCTTGAAAAACTTAGCTGGTGATGACCTCAAGAGGGTCAAAACAGAAATGAAGGCATACAGTATACTAGCCATGACATTGCCTTTTGATATTTTAACTCAAGTTGAAAATTTCAAAACAGCTCATGAATTGTGGAAAGTACTTCACACAATGTGTGAAGGAAGTGAAGAAATACGAGAAATCAAGAAAGAAAAATTGAGGGCCCAATATGAAACTTTCCATCACATTCAGGGAGAATCTATCCCATAACAGCTACATAGATGTGTCCAGTTAGTAAATGAAATGATTGTGTTTGGACTGAAATATGAAGCTATTGAAATCAACAAAAAGATGTTGCACACACTGCCTAAAAGCTGGACTCAGTCAGTGTTATTGATGAAAGCAACAGTGGATTTGGAAGCCTTATCCCTTGACTCAGTAGTAGCCATCTAGAGCAGGATGAAAAATCCAGAAATAACAACCACATCCAACATGTAGAGGCTTACAAATTCAAAGAACAAGAACAAACAGACAGTGTGTTTCTGACAAGCACTGGAGAAGATGAAGATGAAAAATTCTTAGATTCAAGTGGATCATCCTTCTTCTCAGCTCCAGAAACATCCAGTACCAAACAAAAGTCCAAAAAGACTGGTGTGCTTGCTTCACATGAAACTACACCTCAAAGCAAACATCATCCACACACCTCCAATTCAAACAAATAGCAACAAACACAGACTCACAACATACATAGACTTGAGAAGCCCATTGATGCTCTCTCAATTATATTACAAAATGAAGAGCAAAAGGCAGCATATGCAGCCTTTGCAATAACTTTTGAAGCTTATTTGGGTGCTAGTCTAACACCATCCTAACTTATTCAACAAGACTTGGATGAGCTCCCACCAGACATGGTTGAAGAGATGGATCTTCAATGGTCTATGGCAAAGATTGCCTATAGAACAAAACGATTTTTGTAAAGAAATCATGGGTTGAGCATGGATAAGAAAACCAAGATTGGTTTTGATAAATCCAAGGTGAGATGCTATAATTGTCAACGTTATGGGCATTTCTCAAGAGAATGCCAGCAGCCAAGGGTTGACAGAAACACCAATCAATCGCAAACATCCTATAGCTATCACTCAAATAGACATGTTCCACCTCTAATTAGCATCCCTGCTGCACCAACCCTACCACAAATCACACAATACAACCCAAATCAACGCCCCAAATCATCTGCAATGATCATAAAACAAGATGGTGAGTGTGATTGGAGCATGTATGAGGCTAAAATTACATCTCCAGATCATGCCCTCATGGCAGACATTGAAGATAAAATTTCAGAAATCCCGAAAGAGGTGAGGGAAAACCTCTGTACACAAGCATGTATTGATAAAGTGAATAGATATAGAGAGCATGCGGACAAACTTTCAAAGAAAGTTATTAAAACAAAAATTTTGAATGAAAGCTTAAAATCAAAACATAAACAATATGCAACCAAAATACTTTTATTACAAAATGACTTAGACAAACTAATGTCTGAGAAACTAACACTAGCAGCTCAAGTTAAGCACCTCTCTGCATCGTTGACTGAATCAAAAACATTGCATGCTGAAACTGAAGTGAAACTTCAAAAGTTTCAGGTAAGCAACAAGAGTTTGAAGAACTTCTTGTTCAACAAAGGGGTTACAAAGACCCGTCAGGTTTAGGATATAACAAGGTCAGCCCATCTTATAATGATAATTATATTCCTTTACCTGACTCAATGACCAACAACCAAGATGAGTTACTTGACACACAGAAAAGACTGATGACTCCAAACAATCATCATCATCATCATCAAAGTCACCATCAACATCAAAATCACCTTTGATAAAATTTGTTAAAAGTCCAACACTATCACAAATCAAACCAACTGACTTTTATCAAGGAGAGAATAATGAATTTGATGAACAAACAACAGATGATGATGAGGATGATTTATTGGATGATGAGCCAACTCAACCAAGTACTAAAACTCAAAAAGTTTCAAGTGTGGCTGATGTACCAACAAAACACACAAAGCAGACTAAAGGGTTTGATATCTGCTCTGGTAGAAGAAAAGCTGGATCTTCCACTGCCTCTCTAACAAACAAAGGGAAAGGCAAAGCCCTAATTCAGCAAAAACAACCAATAGTAACTTTGGATGTACTTTTAAAATCAAACTTAAAAACAAAAGTTACTAACATTCACACAAATGCTGATTTACCATATTGTGAGTGGTGTGATCAATACACACACACAACTGAAAAATGCAAGTATGGTAAATACTGCAAGTACTGTCATATGAATAATCATAGTACTAAAACATGCCATTTTCACAACTATTGTTCAATTTGTGAAAGAAACAATCATAGCACAACAAATTGTTTTTTTAATTAGAAAAATAAAAAGCAAAACAAACAGGCTCAAGTTGAGAAATCAACTGAGAAACAAATAGCTGTTCAAAACAAGAACAAGGAAGGAGTACCAAGACGAACTCCTCATCAAAAAGTTGTTTTAAACAATGACAAAACATTTTATGACAACTTTAAACAACCAAACAGGAGACATAAGTCTCAAAACAGACAATCACCAGATATTATCTCTCAAAGGAGAAGAGCTCAAAGTACTTCTCATGATAGAGCTAAAAACAATCAAAGGAAAACTAGTGTACCTAGAATTCCTAAACTAGCAAACAATGCCATTCTAGAAGAAATTTGTGTCATAGGGAAATACGGAAAACCCAAGACCATCATGGCTTGGGTTGTACCAACTAACTAATTTCTTTTGTAGGGAGATCAAAGAAGGCCTGACAACATATGGTATGTTGTGTAAGGCCCCATTCTCGGGAACCCCACAGTCGGTCATTCATAGTATCATTTGTTATTAAAAACACCTTAAATCACATTATTATAAGAAAACAATCACAGTGGAATAATTTAACCAAAAACCATTTATTGCATTAATGATTACTTTTGCCAAATAATACATCGTTGCTTAGAGTTACAAAAGAATATTTAGTAGCATTACAGGACAAAAATATCATAATTGCATAAATAGATGCCAGTCTCTATTCACCAAGTAGCTTTAGCCCCGTCCCAACCTCAGCAACATCCTTACCTGCCAACTGATATGCATATAAAAAGTCAACGTTGCTGAGTGAGTCCTAGGTTAATAATATAGAAAATAACTTTGATAAACCTCACATGGTGATCATTCATCATCATACACATCCATCATTAAGAGATTATTTATCTTTCCTTCTTTCATTATCTTTCACTTTCATTAACTAGGATCGCACAAAGCAAGAGCCTACATTGTTGGTTGGCAACAAATGCCGAACCCCTGCCAGTACACATTAATAAGTGGTAGCTAACCCCCGACAGTTGATCCATACTGCTAGGCACGAAGCCTACTCATGAACTTGGATCCCATTTATCTATTGGCCAATCACAAGGATTAGACCCCAGTTGTGCCTTTCTTGGGCCGAAACAGCCGCTCATCATTTGAGCTAATAACAACATGGTCATGCACCTCCATTCATTGTGCTTGCAAGGCTTTTCATTCATCATAAGGGCCCGGGGGTAACATTCATTAAGTTTCACTGTCCTTTTATTCCTTTATGTCCACTTATTATGAATAATACTTTTATAATTTTCATTACCATAAATTCACATATCATGAAACAGTAATAATTATTCATAGTAAGCAGCCCAAAGAAGGTAAATAAAACATTAGAAACTTAGAACAAGCATAAACTCCCATTAAACATAAGTTCTTAACACTAAAATTCTATTCCCAAAATTTTTGAAAAAATGCTAAGTGTTCACAGCGCATGAGTAGCATATACAGCGGATGGCTTAAAGTACTAAGTATCCACAGCGGACAGCCTAAGTCTACAGCGGAGAGCCAAGGTCCACAGCGGACAGCCAAGGTCCACAACGGACAGCCAAGGTCAACAGCGGATGAGTAAAACACTAAGTGTGTTCACAGCGGAAGAACCTAGTCCAATGCAGATGGCCATAGTCCAATGCGGATGAATAACATCCATAGCGGATAACTAAAAAGTGTATAGTGGATGAATAAAGTCCACAGCGGATGGAAAATCTTTCTAAGAGTTCTCAGTGGACAGCGTCCACAGCGGATGACGAACATCCACAGCGGATGACCAACATCCACAGCGGACACACAGTCATACTATAGTGTCCACAGTGGATGACCAACATCCACAGCGGATAACTTATTCATGTCAAAGTGTCCACAGCGGATGACCAACATCCACAACGGACAACTAGTTTTTCTTAGAGCTTAACTTACATGATTTCTAGTCCCTAAATGCCCTTGTTAATCACCTACTTAGCTTAGATCTAAAAAGTTACATATTCAAAACATAAGAAACATCACACATAAACATATAATACACTTGAAGCAACATCTTTTATGAACAGTCGGTTTCTTTATGAAACAAAATAATGGTTTTGTTTATTAAAAACACTTGTAATATGCACATCAGTCCCAAACATATACGAAACAAGTAAAAGAGGGGATCTAGAACTCACCTCTTAGCAGCTTTCAAGTGAAACACCATAAACCCGAGAGCTAACAAGTACAACTAGCACCTAAACACATAAAACAAACAACCAACATAAGGAAACACATAAAAATAGTTTCATAAGCCCGAACCCAGTAGAAAATCGAGAAGAAAACTTCTAGAAATCTCACCTTTTCGAAGAACTTGAGCTTTCTCTCTCTAAAACCGAATGGGGTTTTCTTTTCCAAATCTTTAGCCAAATTTTACATGAGAGAGAGGATTATGGGCGGCCTTACCACCTTTTTGAAACCCATTACAGGTAAGTTTACCTTTGGTACACCTTCACCCCTTAACCTTTTGGATATTTATCTTCTCTTCTTTACTTTTCTTTTCTTTAAATCTTTCGGGTGTTATAAGTTTACCCCCTTTAGATAGGTTTTGTCCCTGAAACCTGTTGTTCCTTAAAGAGATCTGGGTAGTGCCGCCTCATTTCTTCCTTCGACTCCCAAGTGGCTTTCGATCCCTTATGATGTTTCCATTGCACTTTTACTTGGCCAATCACTTTATTCCTTAACCGTTTCTCCTTCTGGTCCAATATAGCCACTGGTTGTTCCACATAATTCAACCTTTCATCAACCTCAATGCCCGTAAGAGGAACAACAATGTCACCTTCCGCCAAGCACTTTCGTAAGTGAGATACATGGAACGTAGGATGAATTCCATGTAGCTCATCGGGAAGTTCCAGCCTGTACGCCACTTCACCAACTCTGGCAATGATTTTGAATGGCCCAATATACCTAGGGCTCAACTTTCCTCGCTTGCGAAACCTGATAATCCCTTTCCAAGGAGATACATTCAACATTACCTTATCTCCCACCTAGAATTCAATTGGCCTCCTTCTTTTATCAGCGTAGGACTTTTGCCGGTCCTTTGCTGCCTTCATGAAGGCCTTGATCTTTTCCAACTTCTCCTACGTGGCTTCAATGATCTCGATGCTTCCCAACTCTTTCTGCCCATTGTCACCCCAACACACCGGGGTTCTGCATCTTCTCCCATACAACATTTTGAATGGTGGTATGCCTATACTGGCATGATAACCATTGTTGTAGGAGAACTCTGCCAACGGTAGGTGTTCATCCCAACTTCCACCAAAATCAATAATACATGCCCGGAGCATATCCTCCAAGGTCTGAATGGTCCGTTCTGATTGACCATCTGTCTGAGGGTGATATGCTGTGCTAATGTGTAACCTCTTCCCCATCGCATTATGAAATCTCTTCCAGAACTTGGACGTGAACCGGGTGTCCCTATCAGAAACAATAGACACCGGCACGCCATGATGAGTTACGATCTCCTTGATGAATAGCTCCACCAACCTTTCCTACGAGTAAGTCTCTCGGATTGGCAAAAAGTGTGCACTCTTGGTCAAGCAGTCTACGATCACCGAAATGGTATCACATCCTCTCGCAGTGTGAGGTAACTTTGTGATGAAATCCATGGTGATGTGTTCCCACTTCCATTCGGGTATATCCAAGGGTTGGATCTTCCCATATGGTTTCTGATGTTCCGCCTTCACTAGTAAATAGGTCAGGCACTTACTCACGTACTCCACCACTTCACGCTTCATCCCTGGCCACCAATAATCCTTCTTCAGATCATGATAGATTTTTGTAGCACCAGGATGGATGGAACACAGTGTTTTGTAAGCCTCATCCACGATCCTTCCCCTCAGCTCCCCATAACAAAGAATCCACATCCACCCAAAGCATGTTTAAACACCAAGGGTGTTCTCCCCTAGATCCGTCAGCTGCCCCTTCATTCGTTCAGAGTTGATCCTATCATCCTTTAATGCCTCATCTTGGAATTCCCTGATTTGACCCATAACATCCGGCGTCACAACTAGCTGGCAAGCCTTCACCCGAATTGGTTCCGGCCTCTCCTTTCGACTTAGGGCATCGACTACCACATTCGCCTTACCTGGATGATAGTGGATTTCGCAGTCGTAATCCTTGATCAACTCTAACCATCTTCTTTGTCTCATGTTAAGATCTTTTTGCTCAAAGAAGTACTTCAAGCTTTTGTGGTCAGTGAAGATGGTGCACTTCGTCCTGTACAGGTAGTGCCTCCAAATCTTTAATGCGAAGACCACAGCTGCTAACTCGAAATCATGAGTAGGATAGCTAGCCTCATGGATCTTTAATTATCGTGACTCATAGGCTATAACCTTTCCTCGTTGCATCAAAACACCACCTAAACCAAAATACGAAGCATCTGAGTATACCACCAAGTCATCATTCTCTTTGGGCAACGTCAAGACTAGGGATTGAGTTAACCTCATCTTCAACTCATGAAAAGCACTCTCCTATTCTGAACCCCATTCAAACTTTACATCCTTGCGAGTCTACTTAATTAACGGGGCCGCCACCTTAGAGAAGTCTTGAATAAATCTCCAATAGTAGCCTGTAAAACCCAGGAAACTACGGATTTCGGATGGCGTCCTTGGGGGTTCCCATTGCTTTACATCTTCGACTTTTGCTGGATCCACCATTATTCTTTCAGGGTTAACCACATGGCCAAGAAACTAAACCTCTCGTAGCCAAAACTCACACTTAGAGAACTTCGCATACAGCTTCTCATTCCTAAGTGTATCTAGTACCTCCTTGAGATGACAGGTGTGCTCTTCTTCACTCTTAGAGTAGATCAGAATATCATCAATGATATAATTACTGATCTGTCTAGCATCAGTCGACATACCCGATTCATAAGGTCCATAAAGGCAGCTGGCACATTGGTTAAACCGAAGGACATCACGAGAAACTCGTAGTGTCCATAACGCATGCGAAAAGCTGTCTTAGCGATATCCTGCTCCTTTACTTTCAGTTGATGATACCCCGATTACATGTCTTTCCTGGAGAACCAACTAGCACACTGGAGCTGATCAAACAAGTCATCAATTCTTGGTAACGGATACCAGTTCTTCATGGTCAACTTGTTCAGCTCACGGTAGTTGATACCCATCCTCATACTACTGTCCTTCTTTTTCAGGAATAGGACTGGAGCACCACATGGCGAGATACTCGCCAAATTAAGCCTTTATCCAAGAGGTCTTGTAGTTGCGTCATCAGCTCATTGAGTTTGGACGGAGCCAATCGGTATGGTGCCTTGGCTACGGGTTGCGCTCCTGGTATCAAGTCAATCCGAAACTCGATCTCTCTATCGGGTGGGACCCCTGGTAGGTCTTCGGGAAACACATCGGGGAAATTGCATACCACCAGGACGTCTGACAACTGAGTCACAGTGGCATCCACATCCTTCACATAAGCCAGGTAAGCACCACACCCTCACCTCATAAACTTCTCTGCCGTGATCATCGATATCACTCGCGGAGCGGTGCATTCCTTGTCTCCATGAACCGTAACCACACTACCATCATGAGCAGTCAAACGAATCATCTTCTTTCGACATACGATATTTGCTTCATAGGTAACCAACCAATCCATTCTTAACACCACGTCAAAACCTCCTAGGGCCATCACGTACAATCGAGCAGAGAACTTGTGACTGTCCAATTCTATGAGGCAATCGTCTATCATATCAGTCACCTTGGTAGACTTTCCTATCGTTGTCTCTACATGAAAGGGCATATCTATCTTTTTACTCTTACCATACATTACACGACAAAAGGTAGCAGATACAAAACTTCTACTAGCACCCGAATTGAAGAGCATGGAAGCATACAATTGGTTAACCAAAAACATACTTGAAACTACTTCAGGGTCCACTCTGGCTTCTTCCCGGGTCATGTTGAATGCCCTTGCTTTGGCTTTGGTGCTCTCACTTCTCCTTCTTTCTCCTATAGCCTGGGTCCCTGAGACCCCTGCTCTACCCTTCTTGCAATCCCTGCCCGAATGGCCCACCTCTCCGCACTTGTAACATCTCGGTACTCGGCAATCCTTAGCATAGTGCCCTTCGCCTCCACACTTAAAACACCAGTTCGTCCCCACTTTACACTCACCCATGTGAACCTTCCCACACTTCTTACATTCCCTCTTGTTGTTCCCTTTACTCAACCCTGGGCGGCGATCGTCAATTCTCGTCTTCTTTTCCCCGATCTCATAGTGGTTACCCCTGAATCTCTTCCCATTACCGTTCTTATTCTAACTCTTCTCACCCTTCCTCTGAATTGGCACCGGATCCCTCTCATCATACAGCCTTCTGGCAAAATCTACTGCATACCTAAAAGTGATCAGTCTAGTAGCTATCATGTTCCTCCTGATATCCATGGGCAGACCCTGCGTGTACCTTTTAATCTTCTTAGACTCTGGAGTTACTAGATCTGGTACAAGTCTTGCAAGTTCATTGAACTTGGAGGTGTACTCTTGATGAATCATATTCACAGCCTCCAAATGCAAGAACTCCTTCTCAATTTTGTCCAACTCTCGATGTGGACAATACTCCTCCAACACTAACTCCTTCAAATCCGACCATCCCATCCTTGCTATAAATCATTTTCCCTCTGCTTGGACAATATTGTCCCACCAGCACAATGCCGAGTCAACAAAAGAATGGGAGGCAAACTTCACCTTTTGATCCTCCTGACATTCACTAATATCCAGGACTGCCTCCATCACTCGAACCCAACGGTGAGAAGCCGTGGCATTGCCGTTTCCGTCAAAGGTCGGGGGTTTGCACCTCTAAAACACCCCTAGGTGCACCCCTTAGCGGCCTCCAACTCCTCCTCGCTGTCGTTATCATGAATTACCACCTTGGGACTAGATGGCTCTTCATCTACTTTCTCCTTCTCCCCCGCATCCTTGGTCTTTTCACCATCCTTTACAGTCCTCAACACCTCGATCACCATTGAAGGTAACATGTTTTGCATGACGTTGTAGACTTCGTCAGCAATGGCTTCCTTTATCATGGACTTGAGGGTGGCTGTTCCTTCAGCCTGTTGGTGGCTATGAAGATCCGTGTCCTCATGAGTCGTCTCAGGAGCCTTAGCCTTGCTCCTGGTGACACGTTGCCCAGTAGTATGCCCGCCACGAGCACCGCCTCGGGTTGCCTTCCCAGGTTTCCTACCCGCCATAAGATCTACCACCTATAAGATTCAAACACTAACAAGGTCATTCAAGGTAATACTTCATATTATGTCAAGTATAGTAAGTCCCTAATTACAGTGGCCAGTTGTGATTAGCCACTTAGTTTACTCTTCATCCCCCAAGCATTCCCTATCCAGACTACATCAGTATTCAAATCTACTAAGCACATAAATCAAATAGCACACGCACGTAATACCAGTTAACTTTATGAAAAATTACCAGATGGCATGTTGGTACTTGGGCTGGCATCCTTCCATTCGGTCCCATTCTCAGTTTAAGTTTAGGTTTTTAAAAAAAAATGATTTACCCAATTCTCTTAAACTTTGGCTCTGATACCAACATGTAAGGCCCCGTTCCCAAGAACCCCACAGTTGGTCATTCATAGCATCATTCGTTATTAAAAATACCTTAAATCATATTATTATAAGAAAACAATCGCAGCGGAATAATTTAACCAAAAACCATTTCTTGCATTAATGATTACTTTTGCCAAATAATACATCGTTGTTTAGAGTTACAAAAGAATATTTAGTTGCATTACAAGACAAAAATATCATTATTGCATAAATAGATGCCAGTCTCTATTCACCAAGTAGCTTCAGCCCCATGCCATCCTCAGCAACATCCTTACCTGCCAATTGATATGCATATAAAAAGTCAGCGTTGCTGAGTGAGTCCTAATTTAATAATATAGAAAATATACATTGGTAAACCTCACATGGTGATCATTCATCATCATACATAATCCATCATTAAGAGATTCTTTATCTTTCCTTCTTTCATTATCTTTCACTTTCATTAACTAGGATCGCAGAAAGCAAGAGCCTACATTGTTGGTTGGCAACAGATGCCGAACCCCTACCGGTACACATTAATAAGTGGTAGCTAACCCCCGACAGTTGATCCACACTGCTAGGCACGAAGCCTGCTCATGAACTTGGATCCCATTTATCTATTGGGCAATCACAAGGATTAGACCCCAAATGTGCCTTTCTTGGGCTGAAACAGCCGCACATCAGTTGAGCTAACGATTATGTAGCTTTAGCTGCACATCAGAGAGGGTTATGGGCGGCCTTAGCACCTTTTTGAAACCCATTATGGGTAAGTTTACCTTCGGTACACCTTCACCCCTTAACCTTTTAGATATTTATCTTTTTTTCTTTACTTTTCTTTCTTTAAATTTTTCGGGTGTTACATGTTGATAGTTGATGCTCCCAACATATGACTGGCAATTGTTCCCTCCTTCAGGATTTTAAGAGCAAACATGGAGGAAATGTAGCTTTTGGAGGAGACAAGATAGGTGGAAGAATAACTGGTGAAGGAACAGTTTAAAATGGGTTGATTAGCTTTGAGAATGTCAACTACTGTTTTAACCTTCAGGTTAATCTTCTAAGCGTATCCCAAATTTGTGACAAAGGATATGCAACCTTATTTGACACCAACACGTGCTACATACTCAAGACAGGTTTTAAAATACCAGAAGACTGTATCCTTTTGAAAACACCATGTCATAACAACACATACATTGTTGATATGAACACTGTTTCAGCATCAACCCCTGAAACATGTTTACTATCAAAAGCATCAGAAGATGTTTCCCGATTATGGCACAGACGATTGGGACACTCTAACTATAACAGAATGAACCAACTTGTAAAAGGATATCTAGTAATAGGTTTACCACAAAAGGATTTTTTCTGTACAGACCACTGCACTACATGTCTGAAAGGCAAACAACATAGAGTGTCTCATAAGTCCAAATTGGTAAACTCTAACAACACACCACTCAAATTGCTTCACATGGACCTATTTAGCCCAACAAACATCCTAAGCATAGGAAAGAAGCAACACTGTCTTGTTATAATAGATGATTACTCTAGATTCACCTGGGTTTTCTTTCAACTACACAAGTCAAAAACAGCAGAAATCATCAAATCATTCATCACTAAGATTGAGAATCAATTAGATCTTAAAGTTAAGTCATTAAGAAGTGATAATGGTACTGAATTTAAGAATGACTACATTTCTTCTTTTTGTGCAGAGAAAGGAATCAGTCATCAATTCAGTGTAGCAAGAACTTCTCAGCAAAATGGAGTAGCTGAAAGAAGGAACAGAACATTGATAGAAGTAGCCATATCAATGCTAGCTGACTCTCTATTGCATATAACCTTTTGGGCGGAAGCAATCAATACATCTTGCTACATAAAAAACAGAACATTAATCATCAAAGAACATTCCAAAACACCTTATGATTTAATATTTAAAAGAAAACCATTCATAGGATTTCTTAAGGCATTTGGATGTTTTGTTTCAATATTAAATACCAGAGAACAATTATCTAAGTTTGCTCCAAAAGTAGATGATGGATTTTTGTTGGATACTCCGGAAGCTCAAAAGCTTACCGAGTATACAATCCAAGACTGAACATAGTGGAAGAAATAACAGATGTTGTTTTTAATGAACACTCTTTCACTAAGAAAGTCATTGGATCAGACTGGTTGTTTGATATTAAAGCATTAACAAAATCATTTGACACATCTTATTTTGATGTTTCAGGTACCAAGGATAACAATGAGTATCCAATGGTTCCACTAACGACCATAGATGTTCCTTTAACTGCTGATCCTCCAAGGAAAACAAACATATCTCCTTCGAGTACAATAGTTACAACTCCTCTAGAACAAGAAAACACTTCCAAAGGAACATCATCAAACACACCATCTTCATCATCAACTCAATTGCCATCCTACCACAACCACACAACCAAACAAAGACACAACAACCAACCAATGTTGAAGAAGATGATGATTACCATTCATTACCTGATACACATCATGGAGATGAAATCTTAGATTTATTCCATGATTCTCCTTAAACATTCAGTGATCCCTCACAAAGAGATAAACAAACAACCACAAATACCCTTGCCCATCCATCAACAGATGAGCAAACAATCTATAATCTTGATTCAATTATTCCTGTTGATCAGATTACAACAACCAGAGTTCACAAAGACCATCTACTAGAAAACATCATAGGTGACCTCAATACCAGATTGACTAGAAGTCAATCTGACACAGCAAACATTTGCTTGTACTCCTGTTTCTTATCCCTCACTGTTACCAAAAACATCAATGAAGCACTCAAAGACAATAGTTGGATAGAAGCCATGCAAGAGGAATTACAACAATTCAGAAAGCAAGAGGTATGGAAGCTGGTCGATCTACCTGAAGCTCAATATGCCATTGGCACAAGGTGGCTCTTCCGAAATAAAGCAGATGACAGAGGTATATGTTGCTCAACCACCAGGGTTTGAAGACCCAGAATTCCCTCAGGGAGTCTACAAGTTAGATAAGGCTCTGTATGGTCTTCATCAAGCGCCTAGGAAGTGGTATGAAACTTTATCAATGTTTTTACTGTAGAATAGGTATACCCGAGGGAAAATAGATCAAACATTGTTCTTGAAACAAAAAGAACAAGACTTGTTAGTGGTTCAAGTCTATGCGGATGACATAATCTTTGGCTCCACAAACATATAACTTTGCATAAAGTTTGAAATTCTTATGCAATCAAAATTCCAAATAAGCTCAATGGGAGAACTTACATTCTTCCTTGGTCTACAAGTTCAACAAATAGCTGAAGGAATTTTCATCAACCAAAGCAAGCATGTAAATCAGATATTAAAGAAATATAATATGTCTGATTGCACATCAAGCAAAACACCATTTGCAGTTGAATTAAAGTTTGGACCCGATCCAGAAGGAAAATCAGTGGACCAGAAACTATATAGATATATGATAGGTTCCTTGATGTATCTAACAGCAAGCAGACCAAACATAATGTATGTAGTTTGCATGTGTGCAAGATACCAAACAGATCCAAAAGAATCACACATCAATGCAGTAAAAAGAATCTTTAGATCTCTAAAAGGCAAATCAGCACTTGGTTTGTGGTATCCAAATGTAGGAGATTTCTCTTTATCTGCATACACAGATAGTGATTATGGTGGATGCAATCAAAACATAAAATCTACAACCGGAGGTTATCAATTTCTTGGATCAAGCCAGGTCTCCTAGCACTGCAAGAAACAAACAAATGTCTCTGTGTCAACAACTGAAGCAGAATACATAGCTGCTTATGTATGCTGTTCTCAAGTGCTTTGGATTCAAAACCAAATGCTTGACTATGGATTTAATTTTGTTCAAACACCCATACACATTAACAACTCTACTGCCATGTTTATCACTGACAATCCTATTCAACATTCAGAAACAAAACACATAGAGATCAAATATCACTTTCTGAAAGATTGCTTATGTAGATGCTTCTTAAAGATTAACATTTAGTCTTTATGTGTCTTTTATAGTTTTTGTCATAGTATAGGGACTACTTTTGTAAATATGTTCCTTTTGTTTTCTTGATAGTATAAATAGCATAGTTAATGTATTATGTAGGGAGACTAGGCTTCAGAGATCGATAGAGACTAGATCAGTGAACGATTTGTAACTGTTTTACTTACACTTGTACTTTCAATGCTTACTAATCAATGAAAATCTATGAATTTTTGTGATGTGTTTGCATTGAATTGATTGCATGTGTTTGTTTGATTGAATTGTATCATAATATCATCACAGATCGATTCATTTTAATCCTATCAAATGGTATCAGAGTTGTTGGTTCAGTGATTGAAGTTCTTCAAACTGTCGAAGTCTTGAAATCACTTGAATCTGTGATTGATAAGCAATTCAATCAAGTAATTGTTGATTTCAATTGTGTTTTATCATCAGAAACATGAATTGAATCACAATTTGCAGTTTAATTCGTTCAAATTAAGTGAATTGTTGAAATCAATGTTCGAACTTGTTCTTCACAGTCAAATTGATTTTTGAATCAAAGATCAATTTGTTGTTGTTGTTTGGGGAAATTGAAGATGAAGGACTGTTAATCGATCAAATTACAGTTTTATTGGAAGTTTTTAGAGCAATTCAACAAGTTTTGAAGATTTTCAGCAGATCTGAGTTCGTTGAAATCTGTTGAATTTGGAGCATTAGGTCAAAACACTACTGAAAACTGCCTAAGTGTTTGGGCGCTTGACAACTGTTCAGGTGTTTCACAACTGTTAAGGCGTTTTTGGTCTAGGCATTTTACCACTGTGGAGGAGCATTACCACTGTTTGATCACTTTGGACTTTTCAGAAACTAAGGAATTCTTGGTGCATTATAACTGTGTTGGCGTATTTGTACTGTTTGGGCGTTTCTTCATCCAGGTGTCTGAAAACTGTTTGGACGTTTTACAACTGTTGAGGCGCATTTCAAGTTGGACATTTTTGAGAATTTTTCTAAGGCAATCCCTTAGACGTTTCTAAGTTAAAGTCAGAAGTATCTCAACTGGTTGGGCGCTTCATCACTGTTTAAGCACATCAACATCAACACTTAAAAATTTTTCAAAAACTTAAAAAAATCCAAAAATATTTTCAATTCATTGTTTAATTCAAACACTTAAAAAAACAACAAAAACAAATCTTTTTCTAATATCCAAATTTAAAAATGGTGAAATCAGAAGACTCAGAGAACAGAGTTCCTAAACTAAAGAACAGAGCTGATTTTAAGAATTGGTCACTTAGATTGAAACATCACCTTAATTCTATTAACACTGACTTATGGAAGTCAATATAAAGAGGACCTCACATTCCTATCATTTCAGATGGTCCTGATAAAGGGTTTGTCTATACTAAAGACTCTCCAGAACCATACCCTAAAGATGGATTGCAGGGTGATGATCTAAGAAAAGTTAAGAATGATATAAAAGCATATTCTCTGATGTGTAAAGGACTACCATTGGAAGTCTTAACCAGACTTGATGGTTATCAGACAGGATATACCATGTATAAAGCTTTAAAGATAATTTGTTAAGGTGGTAAGGAGATTCAAGATCTTAAGAAGCAGAAATTGAAGAGACAGTTAGAGCTATTTGAGCATTTATCTGGTGAAACCATAAACCAAATGATGAATAGATTCGTGCAACCGACAACTGAGATGTCAACTGCTGGCATCAAAAATGATCTAAAAGATCTAAACTTTAGGCTTCTCAATGCTCTTCCATCTTCATAGAAACAAACAGTTACACTGTTAAAGCATACTGAGAAATTTCCTATGATCTTGATCTGTTGATAGCCAAAATTGAGTCTGTTGAAATTGATGAAAGCTCAAGGAATAATGACAGAGCAGTTTCAATGTCTCGGTACAAATATGTTGCATCTACAGCTAGCACTTTGGAGAATGCCTTTATGGAAAAAAATGAGAGTTTACCAGAAGAAGAGGGTGATCTGTTTGTTGGAGCAGGGTTTTTTACAGATTCTTCATATACAAGTGCTCCTACTTATGCAACACAGCATTAACCTCAGTCTCCTCCTAAAGCTCAAACTTCTAACACTCATACTGAGACTCCATCTTCTAACTCTGCTAAACCTAGCAAAGTTAAAGATGTCATTAACATTCTATTACAGGATGAAGAGTCCAAATCTACTTTTACTGCTTTTATGGCTAGTTTTCAAGCTTATCAAGGTAGTCATTTAACTCAATTAGATTTTGGTTTGCAGGACTTATTCGAGATGGACCCAGATGATGTGGAAGAAATGGATCTAAACTTGTAGATGGTGATGATTGCATATAGGACTCAGAAACACTCTTATGTCAACAGAAACTACAAGCCAAGTGCTAACAAGAATGTTGGATTTGACAAGTCTAAATCAAGGTGTTTCAACTGCAATAGCTATGGTCACTTTTCAAGGGAATGCAAAGCTCCCAGAAACAAAGGAGGAAATAACCAATCGAGTCCAAGCAATCAGAGGTTTCAACAATCATCTCAAAAGACATTTCAAAATCCATACCAAAGCTTACCAATTCCTGAACTTAAGATGACTCAATAGCTTCTGAAGAACCCAAGAAAGCTTTAGTTGTTAGCATTAAGGACGGTTATGATTTGAGTGCTTATGCAGAACAATTTACTGCTGATCTAACTTCCAGTTTATCTCTTATTGTAGAAGTTCGAGAAGATTGGTCAGAAGATAGTGATCCAAAGGCTAAATATGATTCTGAGAATGAAGAAGAAGAATACGATTGGAGTGATAAATCTGATCCTAAAGAGGATTCAGAAGAAGTTGCATTGATGGCAAAGTCAGATCAATCAAAGGTTGAAAATTCATCTTCTAACTCTGAGACATGTCCTCCTAAATACCCTGAAATACCATCAGAAGTAAGAGAAAAACTATGCACAAAATCTTGCTTTGAACATGTTGAATACTACAGAAATTACTCTTATAAAATCTGTGAAAAGCTTAAGCAAGAGGAATTAATGCATTATAAACTTAAAAAGGATCATAAAATATCAGATGAAAAGATCATTTCTCTACAAACTCCATGGAACAAAACTTTGAAAGAACTAGAAATAGTTTTAAAACAACTTGAAAAATGACTAAGAACTTAGAACAGGAGAAAATAGCACATGTTGCTACTCAAGTTGATCTTGCTAAAGTCAAAAGTTCGAAAACAATCGTGGAACAACTGGTAAGTGAAAGAAAGGAAAAACAAAAAGCAGGATTAGGTTTCACTCACGAACCAATGCCTGAATCTATAACTAACACTTTGCCAGAAAATTTTAATACTCATGATCACTCTCCTGAGAATAAAGAAAAACTTAAAGCTAATCAAAACAAAAACAACAAGATTTCTGATAATGAAGAAGAGAAAATCAATGTTGAAATCTTTGAAGAAAAGGATACAGAAAAGATCAAAAACGGTCATCCAATAAAAGTTAAATCATATGAACCACGACCGAAAAGTAAGAAAATTTTTGTTTCAAAAGAATCTCTGTTGGAGGAAGTAATCATTAAAAAACAAAGATAAGGCAAAACAAAAAAAAGAAACATCTGAAGATTCAAGTTCTTATGACCAAAAAGATTAGAAAGAGAAAGAAAATGAAAAAGAATCTTCACCTGAAGATGTTCAATCTCAGATAAAATCGAATTCTACAAAATCAAAGAACCAAAGAAGAAGAAGAAAATTGACTAAAGCTAAAACTGATCAAAATAAGAGTCAAGATTATGGAGGATGTTGTAAAGATAGAAAATCAACTACAGGTGGTTGTCAGTTTTTAGGACCCAGATTAGTCTCATGGCAATGTAAGAAACAAACAAATGTCTCCGTTTCAACTGCAGAAGCTGAGTACATAGCTGCTTTAGCAGGATGTTCTCAAATCCTTTGGTTACAAAACCAATTGCTGGATTACGGGTTCAAATTTCTTAAAACTCCAATTTACATTGATAACACTTCTGCTATGTTCATTACAGCTAATCCTGTTCAACATTTAAAAACAAAACATATCGAGATTCGATATCATTTTTTCAGAGATAACTCTGAAAAAGGTTTAATCAAAATTGCTACTAAAAAACAGTTGGCTGACCTTTGTACTAAAGCCTTCTTACCAGGACGGTTTGAGTATTTGGTAGAGTCAATTGGTCTTATTAACCATATTTAAAAACTAGTTTTTTAGCATTTCAATTAATTGAGTCTAAATATGATCAGAACCCTCCCTAACTGAATAGGACACAATAAAAGAAACAGTCAAAGTTAATTGCCTGATTGTATTTTGTGTGTGCATGTTTCTTAGAAAAAGCAAAACCAAATACAAAAATAGTAAATTGAAAAATTAAAAGATAAAATTATAAAACAAAAACTACAAAAATAGATTTTTTTCTTTGTTAATATATTATTTAGGATGAATCTGTCTTTGCAATATGTGAGAAATGATAGATACATTAGTATGATCAGTTGCATACTTCACTTGATAATAAAGTCTGACGTGATCAGATATGATGTGCAAGTAAGTTCATGCAATTAGACTGAAAAAGTAAATTCTTGTGATTAAACTAAATCACTCATGCACTCATGTCTGTCTATCTTAGTACTAATGATTAGTGTTGATTTCTCAAGTTGATTGCTTGTTAAGACATAATCTCGCACCTAGCGGTGATATGAATAACCATTGAGCTCTAATTATTTAAAGCATCTAACACCTCTCTGTTATCAGTTATCATAGATTTGAAGTGATGAGATATCCTTTGTTGTAAGTGATTACAGACCTGGGTATTCTTACTGATGCAACAAGTTGCCAATGTACACAAACACCAAATGAGATCTGGTTATAGTATATGTCAGGTTAACAAGTTGAGAACAGTGACTTCTTGCATATCTTTATGAGAATTAGCCTCTCTAAGTCTAAAGTATGACTGCATAATGTCATATCTAATTGTACCTTAATCAATCCAAGAATTGAAAAAGTAAGTGTGCTGAATATCTTGCTAAATGCACTCATTTTCTATCCTTAGATCTTGTGTCTCCTTTACTGCAGAAATGCTGACCTGGAACACACCTGATCAGGATTTATTCACTGTATATGACTATCCATCATTTCTTTATTTCAATGTGCTGATTTTAACTAATATGATCTCACTGCAGACATTGATTCAGTTGTAAATATTAGAATTTTATTCTACTTTAATTTTGATTTTTTGCATGTTTTCTGTGTGCAGGCATATTAACAATGATTAGTGTGATCTTCATGTGACAAATTCAAGAAACTTCTATGTTTTGTTAAACATAAAAGTTTAGGGGGAGTAAAAAGAGTTAAAAGGAAAAGTGTGTAAGAAAATTGATTTTCAAATTTCAAGATATGAAAAATCAAAATTTATTGTTTTGGATGGAAAGGATGAAGCTAAAATGTTCAAGCATGTGTGTGTTTGACATAATGTAAAAATGAACCTGAAAAACATTTTAAAGTGGAAAAGCTTCTTGCAACATTTTAAATGAGATTATTTGTTAAAATTAGAGACTAAAGTGACGGAAAATTATTTTTAAAAAAATTAAAACAAAAATAAAAAGGTCAAAATATAAAAAATAAAAATACAAAATAAAAATAAAAATTTGAAATGTAAAAAGTTCAAAATTGAGGGTCTATTGTGTAAATTTTGGGTGAAAGTCAAAATTTGACTAATTAAAGTCAAAATTTGATAAATTGTTTAAATATTATTGTTAAACAGTACTAATATGTCTAAACAGTGTACAGGTGGAAGATATGAAAATTACAAGTGTTAGACACATGAAAGTCATCTCATGCGCCTAAACAGTGTTCAAAAGTCCAAAATTAGGAGCATGATGATATTTCAGAATTTGCACAAGTGTTGGCCGTTTCAGACAACTTCATGCAACTAAACAGTTGTCATGTGTCTAAACAGTTGTCATATGTCTGTAATTTGGTTCAAGTGTTCGACGTTTCATCCAAAGTCATGCGCATGCGCAGTACCAGACTTTCAAGAGTTGGACGTATCAAGTGACAATTTCAGAGTATTGGGCGTTTCAGGTTTCTCATGTGCCTGAACAGTACAAAAGCGCCTAAAAAAGGCTTATGCATCTGAACAGTGCTTATGCGTCTGACCTCATGCGCACAAACAGTGCTCATGCGCCTAAGTACTTAGTGAAAAATTCAGCCTCATGCGCATAAACAGAACTCATGCGCCTAAAAAATTTCACTTAGTATAAAAGCAACACTTTGTAATTTTAGAATCTTCAATCACTCAAAACCCCTGAACACTCATAAAACCCTAACTCTCTATAAACCCTGATTCACATTTCTGATTGATTTCTGATCTTGAACTTGCATTCGATAGTTGCTATATCTGATTCTAAACGTAAGTTTATGATCAAAATCATAGAAATTTCAGTTTAATAGGTTGAATTTGATTTGGGTGTATCGAACCTATTTGGGCGTATGAACCCTAGTTGATTAAATCTATTGAACTTGTGAACAAAATGGGAATATTAAACTGTAATTGAGGATAGAATGTTAATGAAAACATGATTTCGACCTTGTTGATACATTCAAATCTATTGTTCATCGAACTTGAATCTGTGATGATTCTTCATCAGTCAACTGATGAAGATGAACAATTATGTTCAAAAAATTTTTTTAATAAAAAAAATAAAAAATAAAAAAATTGATTAAAAATTCATGTTACAAATCTGTTTTGTGAGATAAATTTGAGAATTAAAGTGTGTCATAAACTTAGATTTTTTAAGTGCAAGTTAGTCAAAAATGTTTTAAAACATACAAATTCTTTAAATTTCAATAAACTTTCAATTGTTTTTAATTGTTTAATATTCAAGTTTCTAAATTTCTTGTTTAAATTTTTGCAGATGGCTGAATTAAAATTTGAGCCTAAGCAAAATGTTACAGCATTATTGAATGATGAAGTACGAGATGCTGTAGGATATGAAGAAATGATTAGGTTCTTATTGAGAACGAAGTATGTTTATGCCATGTGTTATCAGCAATCATCCATCCAAGACTAATCAAGAAAATCTGGAACACTGCATATGTGGATGTTAATGATGAAGGTAGAAAAGTAGTGAGAGGATTCATTACAAACATCAGAATGATTGAAGTATCTGAAGAGTCCATAAGAGAAGCTTTAAGATTAGGACCAAATGAACCTGAGGATTTAGCTGAATTGTCATTTAATAAATGTAGAGAGACATTCATGACAATGGGTCACCCAGACCATTTTCCCAAGAAACAATTCTTTAGAACAAGAGTCTATAACCACTGGAAGATGTTATGCTATATCTTTCAACACTGTATGTCCAAAAGGAGTGCTAGATGGAACTCTTTCCCAGTAGACATATCATCTCCTATCATAGCACTTGCAACTAATGGGAGATTTAATATGTCTAAGTGGATTCTAAACGGTTTTATCTTTAACTTGGAAAAAGGAATTAGGAACAAGTATCTAATGTATCCTAGATTCCTACAGATGATTATAAATGAAGAGCATCCGGATATACATGTAGATGGTGTGAGTGGTGAAACTCTGATGCTAAAGCACATGTCTGAGATTTCTTATAAGAGACTTGCTATATTCTCTAGTGCTCAAAATGTACCATTGTTTGATTACATAAGGAATGTGGCTAATGATGAAGTTGACATTACTATTGATCATTACCATTTGACAGAAGAAGAACCTATACACCCTAATGATCTCATTGAAGAATTGCCTAATAATGATGATGATGATAATGATGACAATGATGATAATGATGATGATGAAGAGAGTTCAAGTTCTTCTGAAGATGATAATGGTGATGATGGTGGTTATGATGATGATGTGATGGAAATAGCTCATGATGATATACAAGAAGCTGAGCAAGTTACTGAAGAAGCTCGTGAAGAAAGACATGATGTAGTAGATGAAACTGAGTCAGCTACTGAGAAAATTCATGAAGAAATTGATGAAAATGTACAAGAGATTGACCAAGTTAGTGAAGAAATTCATGATGATGATACTAAAGTTAATCAGAGTGAAGAAATTGTTAGAGATAGTCAAACTATTGAGGAGATAGTGAGTATGATTGAAGAGATGGTAGATACTAATGAACAGTTTGAGTTTAATGATAATGTTCAAGAGTTTGAAGTTGTTGAAGCTGAGATTCACAATGAATTTGTGAATGTACCTCAAAAAGATGTTCATGTAACTAAAAAAACTAATCTTCAGCAGATTATTTATGATCTGAAAGAAGAGAATTCAAAGCAATTGAAAGTGATTGAAGAATTAAAAGAAGCTAATGAGAAATTACAAGAATAACTGAAAAAGAAAGATGAAGTGATTGAAGAGTTGATTAAAATTAAAGAAGATAATGTTAAAACATTTGAAGTAATGATGAAAGACTATGATCTAATGGAGGAAAAGCTTAAGAAATTGAATGAAGAAAATGAAGTTATGAAAGAAATATTAGAAAAGATGAAAGAAAAACAAAAGTCTTCGTCTCTAGAGTTGATGATTATTTCTGAGATAACTCCGATAGATGTTGAAAAAATACCTGAAGTGGATAAAGGAAAGAGGAAAATAGATGATATTGATGTTTTAGTACTACCTGAATCATCATCCAAAGTTCAAAAGGTAATTGATGAACCTGCAAGAATAGATGAAGAGGATTCGGATATACAAGAAACCATTGGAGCTCTAGAAAAGTTAGAAGGTGAATTTGATGATGATTGGTATAATGAAGTATTAGATGATGAAGATTTAGTAGAAGCTAATATGGATGAGCATTATTCACCGATCGATATAAGCCATGATGATATACCTGTTAATGTTGAAGAAAGGTATAATTATCTTATCAGGATGAAGTATAACAGAGTATTTCTAGATGGTTTAATTGTGTCTCGGATTAATGAAGAATTTGAGAAGTGCATTACAGCTGAATCAGTTACACCAATTGATCCGGATGAGATTGTCGTGGAACACGAGGAGTGGAATCTATTGCAGGACAACATTTATATTGAAGAACTATCTACTTCTAAGTTGCATCATCCAAACCCTAATGATATGAATGTTACATCACTCAGAATGTGGTTACAGTCTCAAAATTATCCATGAAAGAAACTTAATCGATTACAAGCTGAGTCATTAAGGAACTTAGTGAGAAGTTTCCAAGCCACTGAAAGACAAACAAACAAGATGATAGTTCTAGACATTGACAATCCTCAATACTTAGAAATCACGAAAAGAGCGAGGATTTTGAAACCTCAAGAAATTCAGTCTATGGCTATGAAGAGCACAGTGTATGAACAAAGAAATAAGCTTATGAGAATGTTTCCAGAGACTGAAAGGCAAGATATCAAGTCTCTATGGAACAAAAGCAACTGTGGAACAAGGCACGTTCAGCAGGAGATCTAGTTCGTAATGTTTTGCAGAAAGGACAATCTATCTCTGAGCTACTAAATGCCATGATTGTTCCTGATACTACAAAAGAAGTGAAGATCGTCGCATGGAAATATGAGGAGATTTTTGATGCATTATTGATCAAAAGGGTAAATGCAATCTGTGACATTTATCATTTTTTCTCAAAGTATTATAAAACTTCCTGTTCAAGATCTCAAAGAGTTGAATAAATTGCCATTGATTAATCCATCTAAATCCAAGCGTGGAGAAAATTTTTTGCAATTGTTAAATAGAGGTATAAATCGGATGAGTTCATTTTTTCAAACTCGTTACGATCAAGAAGATAAGGAGTATTTTCAAACATTAAAGAAGAAGAGAAAAGGAGTTAAGAAAAATATTGGAGAAGAAAGTTCCTAGATGCATTCAGTGATCAATATTTTTAAAAGGTCACAAATCCAGACTCAAAGTCATTGATGGAACAAACAATCAAAGCTAATCTTGAGGTGGTTTTACAATTCGGATATGTTTGAGCTGAAGTTAGTACAAGATTTGAATGATTGGGATCACGATATGATTTCTTTATTTGGTGTTTTTGAGTTGAAACTTTTGCATCCCAGTTACACTTCATTCTTGTCTATACAGAAGTTTGAAAAAGTTGTTCAAGAAACGGTTGAGAATGATAAGAAGTATATTCTGTCTATCATTAAAGTGATAAATGCTGCAATGGAAAGGATATCATTGAGGAAAGCATTGGCGTATGCTAACATTGTGAAGAAAGATATCAAAGATATTGAGTTCATGAGGATATCTAACAAATGGGTTTTAGAAATTCATTGTAAAGATAACCCAAACATAATAGAATTTTATGCTAACGTGGATATTGCAGGTCTATCAAAGGAAACTTTGGAAATCATGAACAAAATGGAGATAAAGACGAATGAAGCTAAACCAGAGCAAGGCATCTTAGCTAGCAAGTTCAAGTCGGATATTGCTAAAGCTTTGAGGGAACAAGAACTTTATAAAGATAAGCTAGTATTCAAGATTAAAGAAGAGCCTAAATACTTCTTTGTTATATAAAGACTGAAGACAAAGAAAAAGCATAAAGATTGAAGACAAAGACCAAAGACTAAAGATTACAGAAAATAAAAGATTGAAGATAGAAGATTTGAAGACAGAAGATTGATTTTGAAGACCGAAGACAATATCAATCTTAGGGGGAGTATTGTAGATGCTTCTTAAAGATTAACATTTAGTCTTTATGTGTCTTTTATAGTTTTTGTCATAGTATAGGGACTACTTTTGTAACTATGATCCTTTTGTTTTCTTGATTGTATAAATAGCATAGTTAATGTATTGTGTAGGGAGACTAGGCTTCAGAGATCGATAGAGACTAGATCAGTGAATGATTTGTAACTGTTTTACTTACACGTGTACTTTCTATGCTTACTAGTCAATGAAAATCTATGAATTTTTATGATTTGTTTGCATTGATTTGATTACATGTGTTTGTTTGATTGAATTGTATCACAATATCATCACAGATCGATCCATTTTGATCCTATCAGCTTAGAAAAGGGTCTGATGAAGTTGATCAAAGTCCATACAGACAATCAATTTACAAAACCATTTGATTCAACAAGATTTGAATTCTTGGTTCAGTCACTTGGTATGATCAACTATGAATCAAACAAGTAATGTTTTTCAAAACATTAAAATCAAAGAAGCTTGATTTTGTCAAAGTCCAAGTTTAACATCAAACATGTTTCTTTCAAAATCAAGATATCAAACAAACATTCATGTTTTCTTATAATCAAACATATTAGATCATACATACCACTCATGAGAAATGATAGTACACTAGCTTAGTTCTTCACTTGAGTCATTTTCCACTAATAAAGACTGACAGTAGTTTGCTTGATATGTGGATAGGCTCAGCGTGGGACACCTAACAACACATACAACAGTGAAGCACTAAATTCTCATGATTGTGTGGTCAACAACACATCTTGATTTATGGTGAGTATTAATCTATCCAATATAGGATGCTTATAAAGTAACTACAATACACCAAATGAAACAGTTAATAAATTGATCAATCATACAAGTGTCTCCTTTGTTATGATTTTCATAGACTTGGAGTACACCAAGGCATTCTTTGTTATGCTAAGCAAAGACCTGAATGACCTAAATCATGATCCAAAATGATTCCCAATGAGGAAGACATCCATTATGGATGAACAATCAATAAAGTCTTTAAGACTACATTCCTTGTGAACGAATCAAAAGAATCCCAAAGAGGATCTACTTCCAAAGTGAAGTGAAAAAGAATCCCAATGAGGATCAAACATCATGGATCAAATTGAGCCTTTATACTCCTAAGTAGATAGGTCTTAAGTATTGAAAGTGCTTTCTAGCATATCTTGAGGAGGGTTGTACCAAACATACAATCAGATGTGGGGTACATACAACTCATACCAATCACCTCAAAACATGATAATTACTCACTGTTTCAATCAATCATAATACCATGCATGAGTTTAAGTGGATCCAATATCTGCAATCAATATTGTATTAGTCTATGTCTATTCTCAAAAACAATCAAACCACTCATTGAGAATTTTAGACTAGTATGATCTCATGGTATGTGACACTGATTCACGATTCAACCAAGCAACACATTCATTTGTTAGTAAGATTCAATGTTATCTTACTAAGTGTTTAACAAACAAGCAATAAATTTGGACTTTGATAATTTCAACTCAAACACATCAATTTTTGTCATATTTATAAAAGATTTTTATAACTATGCAAAAATTTAGGGGGAGAAATTGAACATGGAAATATCAAAGGCAGCAGAATTGTGCATATTCATACATTTTAAAATTTGAGATTTTCTAAATTTTGAGTTTTAAAGAAAGCCAAGTCAAGCCAACACCCAAACACAGCAATTTGACACACATACATATGTACAATATTGCAAAATATTGCTTGTGAGTAATATCTTAACATCCATATATTGATCATGTTAAAATTTTAGCATTTTACATACATTTTAAATCAAAGATTTAAACAAACATTTTGATTTAAACAAGTTTCATCAAACAAATGTTCTTTTGGAAGAAAGTTTTATCAAACATATGCTTCGGAAGACATTAGTTCAAAAGAAACAAAAATCTGAAATTTTTGAAAAAACTGTTGTCACAGCGGACACACAAACATACATCCGCTGTAGCTACAATAACCATCATAACATGCAAAATACACCATGTGTATATAGCGGACAAAACAATCAAACATCCGCTATGCACTTGTGAACATACAAGTGTTCACAGCGCATGATGTTGACAAGACATCCGTTGTGAATACAGTGCCATTTCACAGCATGGCTTACATTAGTCATTCGTTGTAGAAACAGTGCAAGTGTATACAGCGTATGCACACAAGTAATCATATGCTGTAAACCTTCACAAATCATTTTCAAGTGTCCACAGCACATAAACAAATGTTTATCCGCTGTGAACATTCAAACAAATCAATTCAAGTGTTCACAGCGCATGAACAAATGTTCATCCGCTGTGTACAATCAAACAATTTTCAAGGATCCACAACGAATGAACAAGTGTTCATCCGCAGTAAACTACCAAACAATTTTTTTTAACGTGTCCACAGCGCATGAACAAATGTTCATCCGCTGTGAACAAAAAAACCATTTCAATAACATACAATCATGCAATCAAACAGTTTAAGAGATTACACACAATCAGTACAATCTTTCATATCAAACTCACACAAACATTGTTTCTATCAAACAAACACAGTAACAAGAATACATTAAAAGGATGGCAACATCATCCTTAGGGGGAGTATTGTTGGAATCAACAAGTGCATTAATGGATTAATGCTTTAAAGGATGATGCTTGCCATAATCAAACATAATCAAACATAATGTGTTCTAACATTCAAACAATCATAATATTCAATAATCATTGTTTAAATTTCTTTTTCTAGTTTGTACATAAAAGAAATTTTCACAAGTAACCGCAGCAGATGAAGTACTGCAATGCGAATGAACAAAAGCTGTAATGCGGATAAAGAACTGCCCACAGCGGATGTACAAGAAGATGCAGCGGATGAAGATCAAGACCAAGGCTCGCAGCAAATGAAGACATCCCACAGCGGATGAGTAACATACAACGGATGCCTGTCCACAGCGGATGTTCATCCATAGCGGATGAAAACTCCATAGAGCATAACAAACAATGCAAACACTTCACAGTGGACAGCATCCAAAGCACAGCAGACAAGTGATTTGACTCCCACAGCCGACATCTTAACATCCATAGCGGACAGCTAATCATCCACAGCGGATAGCTTATAGACTTAGGATTATTTATGTAATTTTCATTTACATAAGGGTAGTTTAGTAATTGTATATAGCTTTTTGTATAGGCTATAAATAGCAAACTACCCTAATCCTTTGTAAGCTTTTGAACAATCATTCAATCAAATGGATATTATCATCCAAGCACTAGCAATCACACAATCACACACAAACATACACAACAGTAATATCATAGGATCTATCATGGGTTTCCGCACCATGGTTCATGTTTGTTGATTGAGAGATTAGAAAATATCCTTGGGAGAAATCAACCAGTGTTTGTTCTTGTTGTTCATACTCAACAGCAAACATTCATTCACATAGAAAGGTTAATTTCATCAATTTTTCTTCTTTTGACACATGATATTCGCTTCATAGGTCGCTAACAAATCTACTCCTAACCCCACATCGAAACCTCATAGGGCCATAACAAACAACCTAGCAGGAAACCTATGACCCTCCAATTCTGTAAGGCAATAATCAATCATGTCAGTTTATTTGGTAGATTTACCTATCACAGTCTCAACATAGAAAGGCACATCTATCTTCCAACTCTTACCATGCATCAAACAACAAAAAGTAGCAGACATAAAAATCCTACAAGCACCAGAATCAAAGAGCACTGAAGATTACGAACGATTAACCAAGAATGAACCTGAAACTACTTTAGGATACACTCTAGCTTCCTCCTTGGTCAAATTGAATGCCCTCTTCCTTTTCCCCCTACATGCTTGTCCCCAGAGCTCTCAGTCTTTCCTTTTCTTCAGTCTCTACCCAAATGGCCTAATGCACCACATGGATAGCATCTGACTACCCAGTAGTCCTTAACACGATGACCTTTGTTGCCACATTTGAGACACATGTTTGATCCCAATCTACATTCTCCTTGATGACCTTTTCCGTAATTCTGACACAAGTTCCTTTCAATCACTCTCTTTTCCCTAATCCTGTAGTTGTCAGTTGTAACATCCGTCACCAAAACAGGTACGTTGACTTTGGCAATGATTTGGATCTTGACTTTTGAATTTGATTTTGTCATATTTGGGCTTGGTCTTAATGGATTGTTCATTACTTGGTCGACATAAATTTTAGCTTATTGGGCCTATGTCTTGGTGTTGGGCCTAGGGTTTCTATCATTAAGATGACCATTGGGCTTGTCATCGTATGAAACCCTGTGCATCGAGCCTAATCAAGAATTTTCTGAAAGGTGAAACATGAAATTTACATCGAAACCCAACTAATCTTACATCCATGGGCTTTGCCTAAAGTCTATTAAATACACTTAATTCAATCTAAAAATTTAAAAATTAAATGATTTATATGGCATATAATAGTCCGTCAGAATCGTATTAACGCATAGAATTCAAAAACGTAAAAATTAGTCGACGCGCGGGTGGAGGCGAGACGGATTAGACGAGATGGGCCAAGGGCCCGAAGGCCCTTGTCCTTCCTTTAATTCGGCTGAGAATTGGACAAAAGGGGGGGATTCCCCTTGTTTTGCCTCACTTTTGCAAATAGAGTTTTCTATTGAAAACCCTAGCCACCACAACACAAAATCTCTCTTGTTCTTCACCATCATCATCGAAATTCATCATCTTTGTGCCATCCATCTAGTTTTGCTATAATCAAGACATTCAAGGTCTCGTACTAAGCAAGATTCGTGTATTTTCGATCCTACGGTAAGTAAAAGTCGTTTCTTGATGATTTTAATCCTTGTTCTACTTGAATTTCGAAGATGTTCATCATCTAAATACAAAATCTTCATCTATTCTTCTCATATTCTTTGTTTTGGGTATTAGATCGTGAACATCTAGGAGCTTCGATTGTCGGAGTCTCTAATTGGTAAAAACCCTAATCCTTGGACTTGTATATTCTTCGAATCTATCAACATTGGGTTGTAATCTTGGATGACCTGCTCTTAATCGACATCTTGGACTTATAAAATGTTTTGAAATCTTTGAATTTGTTTCTTGAAGGAATAGACGTGTTGAACGATCGAAACAACGAATTTACCAATTACCGTTGCAAACCGGGAGATTAGGAATCCAACAAACTGTTTGAGACTGAAAATTTAAAGCAATCTAAGTGTTTAATTAATTTTTTGGACAACTAGAACCTGGAATGAAAGTTCATTATATATTCGGGTTGATAATGGGCAAATATTGGAGTTTGGGACGCAAAGGAACGAAACTAATGAACTGGACAGCTTGCTGTCAGAAAAATGGGTCATCTTGTACATGTCATAACTTGGTCAAAATATTCCCAATTCGGACAACCTCTGGGTCTAATTTTAAACCCTATGAGTCCTCTAACTAACCCAAGTTGTCTCGTGTCGTTTCGACATCGTTTGGTCCTTCTAACGCAGCAAACAAAACTGAAGATCAAAACTGACGAATCTGGGCAGCAGATTAGGCTGTATTCTTCGAGTCACAACATCCTCATATTTTGTAAAATGGATATAATTCTTTTTCTGGAGTTTAATTAAAAGTCTCCTCTTTCAAATGATACCTTTTACGCAATGATTCGTTATCGTTTCGATGTCCAAACAGCTTATACAAGACTGATGCGCAATCAGATATATGTGCTGAATTATCTTGGTAAACATAAAAGAAGAGTTGAAACTAAATAATCCAAATAAAGACAAGTTTTGCGTATAAAAGTGGTTAAATGACTTTATAAAAGATTAAATTAACAAGATTGATAATGTAAAACCTTGATTAGCGTTAAGGGCTGGGTTAAAAGGATTACACCCATGTTGGTCGTTTTATTCTATGGTAATCCCTTTTGTGTATTGTACTTTTAGTGCTTGCTCTGCGAATTATGGGATTTGGACTATATTATTTCAAGGAGAGATTCACGGCCCCTTTTTAATATATTTTACTTGGGGGAAAAGCATGCCATGGTTTTGGACTATGCCGTGTCTTAAAAATTATTTGGGGACATTGTATGTGGTTTGGGACATGGTGTGAGTCTAGATGTTCATTCATGAGTGTGTACTTGTGCTTGTGCTTGGACTTGTGCTTGTTCTTGTGACCTGGACGTCATGGAGAGATACTGTTAGTACTAACAGGTTGACACCCCACCCATGTTGTCGGTATACTAGTCTAGACTGACTTGGCCGGGGCTTGCACTTGGGTGAATATAATCCGGATATGTTGGACTTGGACTTATATTGGTCTTGGAATGATATTGGACTTGGAATTGTCTTGGACTTGGAATGGTCTTGGACTTGGATTGAATTTGGACTTGTGTTGATATCTTGACTGCTATGTACTTCATTCACATACAATTTTTTGTACATGTTATACACGGCAAAACATTTATATTTTTAAACCTGTGAACTCACCAACGTATGTTGACTTTTTAGAGTATGTCTTTTCAGGTAATGAGACTTAGGTGCTTGGGTGTGGACATTAGTCAAGACCGCTCCTTTGGGAGCAATAGACACTTCATGAGACGTTTGGACTTGTTTTGGGCTTGTTTGTTTTGTTGAAGTGTAATTATTGTATTTTTAATTGGGATTGTTTGATACTTGTGACGACTTGTTTCCAAATGGAACTTTGGATTATTTATGCATTTATGGTATGACATTTTGGAATTGACTGTACTTGACACGTGTTCCTATGTGTCGGGTGACGTCATGACCCATTTACGAAGAATACCTTTAATTATTCTCTTAAACCCCCAATGTGTTATGACGATCCCGTCCGTCGCGTCCTCGTGTTTCCACTTCTAGCGAGGGTGTGACATCAGTCCTAAACCTCTTTCTGTTCCCATTCTTATTCTAGTTCCACCTAATATCCATGGGCAAATCCTGCATGTATATCTTGATCTTCTTGGATGCAAGTGTCACTATGTTTGGCACATGTCTTGCAAGTTTGTTAAACTTGGAGGTGTACTCTTGATGAGTCATGCTTCTGGCCTCCAAATATAAGAACTCATTTTCAACCTTGTCCAACTCACGATGTGGGCAGTATTCTTCCAGCACCAACTCCTTTAACTCAGACCACTTTATTTTTGCTATTGATCATCTTCCATCGGCTTGGATAATGTTGGCCCACCGGCATAATGCCTAGTCAATGAAAGAATGGGTGGAAAACTTCACTTTCTGATCTTCCCGACACTCACTGATGTCAGGCACTACTTCCTTTTCTCGAACCTTACGGTGAGCGGCACTAGCATTGCCTTTACCATCAAAGGTCGGGGGCTTGCACCCCTAAAATGCCTGATAGTTGCACCCTTTAGCAGTCTCTGTTGGACTCAACAAGTGCATAAAAAGGATAATGCTGCCATAATCAAACATAATGTGTTCTAACATTCAAACAATCATTAACTAACACATTAGCATCATTAAAATTCATTACATACACTAATTATTACTTAAATTTCTTTTTTCAGGTTTGTAGATAAATTGAATTTTTGCTAAGTGTCCACAGCAGATGAGGAACTATCCATAGCGGATGAACAAGTGTAAGCAGCTGATGAAGAACAAGTTCAAGTGTCTACAACGGATGACCATCACACACACAACGGATGGCCAAGTCCACAGCTGATGAGCAGTCCACAGCGGATGAACACTCCACAGTGGACATGATTAAGAAAACACACAAGTTTTCATAGGGGACAACATTCAAGACACAACAGATAACTTATTCAACATCCATAGTGGACAACTTATCATTCACAGCGGACAGTCAATCATCCATATCGGATGACTTATAGACTTAGGATTATATGTAATTTTATTTTACATAAGGGTATTTTTGTATCTGTACATAGATCATTGTATAAGTTATAAATAGCAGTATACCCTAATCCTTTGTATGCTTTTGAACAATCAATCAAACAAGCATTTTCTATTTGTCTGAGTATTCAATCACTAGCAAACACAAAATCATACACACACATAGATTTCATATCATTGATCATCGGTTTCTACACTATGATTATTGAGTATTGATTCTATAACAACTTCTTGTTATTATTTGAGAGATTGAAATCGATCCTTGGGGGAATTCATTATTTTGTTCTAACTGTTCTAAGTTCGAAACCCGAATTCCATTAGGTGGTATCAAAGCCTTGGCTCAAATCAATCACTGATTTTTGATCCTCTCAATCAATACAATGACATCTATTGTTCATTAGCTTCACTTCATTCATTTTCATGCTGAAAATCATCACAAAACCCTCTACTAATCCAAACATTCAAAAAATGCTTAAAACACAATTCATTAATCTATTTTTATGCATTGTGTAGAAGTTTTTGTGTTGTTGAAGCTTTAAATAGCATTCATACACTATTTTTCTAAATAGAATCATCTCAAAACCTCGAAAACCTCTTCGATACAAGGGTTTTTGATAGAACAGTAACCGATTACAGTTTTATCAAGTTTTCTTCGAACATACATTGTTTTTTAACATTTTGAATCATTTTAAGTGTTTAAAATCATCATATTAAAGTATTTTCATACTCGAATCAGGTACGTGTTCTTCAATCAACAAACCGATTGTTGATCTCTGTGAAGAGCATTTCAGCCACAAACAAACCCTAGGATAAACCCTAGTGTTCATTCTACACAACCTTCATAATCTACGGTGATTGTCTTGGTTTCGGCATCAAAACAAAAAAAGAAATATATTATTCTATAGAATTTCTGAAAAAGTAACTTTGTGATCCAAAAAGTAACTTTTATAAACATATTATTTGTTTTTAGGTTTTTGACTTTTCTTGACTGACCCACATATCATTAAAAGTTATTAGGTGATTGACATTCCTTAAATGGAATATTCTTTTATTTCATCGAGAATTGACAGTGACATCACATTGGACATTAATTGATTTAACATTAAATTAATTAATTCTTTTATTCTATAAAATAAAAGTGACAAAATCACCATTGAACATATCCTAGTGACCTTAGGATAAAGCAAATTTAGCACCGAGCTAAATAATCAAACAAATTCGACTTAAACCGTTAACTTAAAAAAATTAATAATCATGTCAGATGAAATTTCAGGTTAAAACAGTGGTCTCAAACCATCCAGACTAAAGAACAAAGCCGACTTCAAACAATGAAAAATAATGTTATGAAACTGGATTATTTTTCAAGACCCGGACCTATGGGCATCCATAACCGAGGGACCATACATACATGTGACTCTTGGTCCAGATTACAACATTCAGAAACCAGTGAGTTTGAAAAGTGTTGCTGGTGATGACCTCAAAAAGGTCAAAACAGACATGAAGGCATACAACATTCTGGCAATGACTCTGCCATTTGAGATACTAACAAGTGTTGAAAACCTCAAAACAACAAAGAAAGTGCTTCACACCATGTGTGAAGAAAGTGAGGAAATTAGGGAAATCAAGAAAGAAAAATTGAGGACCCAATATGAAACTTTCCATCATGTTCAAGGAGAATCAATACCACAACAGCTTCATAGACTTGTTCAATTAGTAAATGAGATGATTGTCTATGGTCTAAAATACGATCTGTGGAGATCAATAAGAAAATGTTGCATACTCTTCCAGAGAGCAGGACTCAATTAGTCTCCTTGATAAAAGTTGCATTGGTTCTAGAAGCATTATCATTGGATGCACTAGTGACCAAAGTAGAGGCACTAGAACTTGATGAGAGATCCAGAAACAACAACATAGTTAGACATGTTGAAGCATATAAGTTCAAGGAGATACAACAACAGACAGTGCATTCTTAACTTGGACTGGTAAAGAAAAAGAAGAAGAGTTTCTTGATTCAAGTGAAACTTCATTCTTTTCTACTCTTGAATCATCACAAAACAAACAAAAGTCCAAGAAGACTGGTGTTCATGCTTCTTATAAAGCAATTCCTCAAAGCAAACAACATCCACATGCTTCCAGCTCAAGCAAACAACACCCAACAAAGACTCAAAACATTCACAAATTTGAGAAACCTATGGATGCACTAACAATCATCTTGTAAAGTGAGGAACAGAAGGCAGCTTTTGCAGCCTTCTTTACAAGCTTTGAAGCCTACTTAGGAGCTAACCTCACACCATCACAGATCATACAGGAACACTTGGATGAATTGCCTTCTTTACAAGCTTTGAAGCCTACTTAGGGGCTAACCCAATAAGTTCCTACAAAGGAACAGGGGGTTAAGCATTGATAAGAAAACCAAGATTGGTTTTGATAAAATAAAAGTGAGATTCTATAACTACCAACTCTATGGACGCTTCTCTAGAGAATGAACAACCTAGAGTTAACATGAACAACCTAGAGTTAATAGAAACAACCAACGAAAACAAACCTCAAGTAGCTATCACTCAAACAGACAAATTCCACCTCCTATCAGCATTCCTGCTGCACCAACACCACCACAAATCCCACAATACAACCCCAATCAACACTCAAAGTCATCTACAATGATTATCAAACAAGATAGTGAGTCTAACTGGAGTATGTACGAGACAGAAGTACAATCTCCCGACCATGCCCTCATGGCAAACATAGAGGATAAAATTGCAGAAATTCCAAAGGAGGTAAGGGAAAATCTATGTTCACAAGCATGCATTGACAAAGTCACATGATACAGAGAGCATGCAGATCAACTTTCTAAGAGAGTGATTGAAACCACATTTTAAATGACAGTTTAAAATCTGAACAAAAACAATATGAGATTAAAGTTTTCTCACTAAAAAATGATTTCGACAAATGGTTGTCTGGAAAACTAACACTGGTAGCTCAAGTTGAGCAACTCTCTAAATCCTTGACTAAGTCAAAAATATTACAAGCTGAAACTTAAGCAAAACTTTAGAAGTTTTAGGTGAGCAATAAGAAGTTTGAAGAACTTCTTGCTCAACAAAGGGCATTTAAAGACCCTTTAGGTTTGGGATATAATAAGGTTAACCCACCTTAAAATAATAACTATATCCTATTACCTAATTCAATGACCAACAAACAGGGTAAGTCTCTTGACCCACATAACAGAACATATGACTCAAAACAATCATCATCATCATCATCTAAATCATCACTAATATCAAAAACACCTTTGATAAAATTTGTTAAGATCCAAGCACCTCCATAAATAAAATCAATAGATTTTTATCAAGGAGAAAATATGTAACACCCGGATTTTTTTAAGAATTAAAGTGAAGAAAAGAAGAAAACATAATTTAACCCAAGTTGAGGGGCTAAATGTGTCAAAAGGACAAAAGAATAAAAGTGGGTGCATAAAGTGGGCATAGCCGCCCACACCTTCCTGCATATTTCACTTCAACCGGATTTTAGAGAGAGAAAGAGCAGAGCTCTCGGGTTTTGAAGAAGAAGATCAAGGAGATCGAATTCAAGGTAAGAATTCATCATTTTATGTTGCTCTTGGCAGGCCTATGCCTCGGTTGCATGCTTATGTGTGTTTGTTTGTGTTTGGGTTTTGTTTTGTTGGGTTTTAGGTGTGTGAACTCATTGCATTCGGTTTTGAAGGAAGTCATACTCGAAGGTTGTCTAAGGTGAGTTCTAGATCCCCGATTTCTATGTTTTAAACCTGTTTTGGGGCTGGAATTGCATGTGACTAACTTTTTAATATGTCCAGTATTTTGTACCGTAAGTTTGGCCCTGTTCTTTTAGTGGGTGTGTTAGGGCCTGCATGTTTTGCTCGGTTCATGTGGTTGTATGCTTGTTCTAAGAGATTAGCATGCTAGATCGGTGCGATGAATGTATAAGAATGAGGATTGGGAACTGATTATAGTGTAAGATGCGGTTTCAGGTTAGTTGATCATCCGCATTAAGTTTGAATATTTGCATAATTGTTGTTCATCCGCATTAGTTAAGTCTTCATCCGCATTTGATGAACACATCAACTATTTTGTTTATCCGCATTTGTTGTATGTTCATCCGTTTGTATGTTCATCTGCAATTGTTGTATGTTCATCCGCATTTGTTGTGTCTATGCGCATTTGCTTCAGTCATCCGCATTTGGTTCATGCGCACTTCATTGGACGAAATATTTTCTGAAAACTTTCATGTGCTTTATGCATGCGCATTCACTATAGTGTTCATGCGCAATTCTTTGGGACACTTAGAATATTTTCTAAGGTGTTCATCCGTGTTTGGTTACTCATCCGAATTTGTTTATTCATCCGCATTTGTCTGTTCATCCGCATTTGTTTGCTCATCCGCATTTCTTTAAGGAGATAGAATTTTCTGAGATTTTGGGATGTAGAGCTTAAGTGTTAAGAAAGGAGGTTTTATGGGGTGCGGTGCTTGTTTACGATTTGCATGCTTTGTATGCTATTGTGATGATGTTGGTCCATGTTATGTTTATGTCATGACCTTACGTGGTGTGACGTATGAATATGCTTATGTAAAGTAGTACTTAACGAAAGTGGAAGATAACTAAAGAGAAGTAAGAATGAATGCATGCATTAATGAATGATCGGAAGTAAGAAAAGTCTTGCAAGCACTGTAAGGAGGTTCACACCCAATGAAGGGTGTTAGCTCAACAGTGTGCGGGTTAGCTACCCCAGAAGGATGCACACTGGGGTCTAGTCTTTGTGACTGACCATACGTATGGGACCATTGTCGCTTACCCCGGTGCTGGGCCCGCCTTGTGCATGATGTTTGAAGTCTATTTATAGTCTTCGGCCTAGTACCCACCTTGTGCATGATGTTTGGGGTATAGCACATGGAATTGGTCCAAATGATGATACCCCGGTGCTGGGCCCGCCTCGGGCATGATGTTTGAAGTCTATTTATAGTCTTCGGTCCAGTACCCGCCTTGTGCATGATGTTTGGGGTATAGCTCGATGCATTAGCCTGGAGCATAGAGATGTGAAAGTAATAATGATCGAATGAAATGTACGATAAGAAAGAGAATGAATGAATGTAGGTTGACGATGATGAAAGATAATAATGAGATTATCTATTTGTACGTAAGATGTATGATCGCTTACGAAAGTAAAGTACGGTTTTAAATGAAAGAAAAGTATTTTATTTATAAAACTAGAACTCACTCAGCAACGCTGACTTTTATGAAATTTCAAGTTGGCAGGTAACGTTGCTGAGGATGGCACGGGGTAGCTACTTGGCATTTTTGGATGGCATCCGTTGTTTGAATTATAATGTTTTTTTGTGATGTAATGCAACGAGTGATATTTTGTAACAGTTAACTGCAATGTATTATTTTGCAAAAGCAATTATAATGAAATGGTTTGTTTAAAATAATTCCGCTGCAATATTTTGGTAAAGTTAATGTATGTTTTATGCTTTGTGCGCAATGATTGACCAGCTGTAAGCGTTCCGGGAATGGGGCCTTACAAAATAATGAGTTTGATATACAGACAACACATGAAGATGATGAAGATCTACTTGATGATGAGTCAGATCAACCAATTACTGAAACTACAAAAGTTTCAAGTGTGGTTGATGCATCAATAAAACAAACAAAGAAGACAAGTAATTGATATCTGCCCTGGTGGAAGAAAGGTTGAGTCTTCTACTGTTTCTCCCAAAAGAGTAAATAAAGGGAAAGGAAAAGCCCATATTCAGCCAAAACAAACAACAGTAACTTTTGATATACCATTAAAGTCAAATTTAAAATCAAAACAAACAAAACACTACAAATTTACCATACTTCATGTGGTGTGATCAATACACCCACACCACATAAAAATGAAAATATGGTAAATATTGTAAATACTATGATATGAATAATCATAGCACAAAATCATGCCATTTCCACAACTATTGTTCCATTTGTAAAATAAACAATCACAGTACTGCCAAATGCTTTTTTAACAAGAAAAAAAAGAAGCAAAACAAACAATCTCAAGTTCAGAAATCAATTGAGAAACAGACAGTTGTTCCTAACAAGAATAAGGAAGGAGTACCACGACAAACTCCTTATCAAAAAGTTTTTTAAACAATGATAAAACTTTTTATGACAACTTTAAACAACCAAACAGGAGACATAAGTCTCAAACAAACATCAGTCAGACATTAGCATTCAATGAAGAAGAGCTCAAAGCACTTCTCCAAATAGAGCTAAAAACATACAGAGGAAATCTAGTGTACCTGGAATTCTTATGCCAGCAGACAACGCTACATTTTGAAGAAATTTGTGTTATGGGAAAAGACGGAAAACTCAAGACCATCTTGGCTTGGGTTGCACCCTCTAACTAATTTCTTTATCTGTGCAGGGACATCAAAGAAGGCCTGACAATATCTGGTATGTTGATAGTGGATCCTCCCAACATATGACTGGCAATTGTTCTCTCCTTCGAGATTTTAAAAGCAAACATGGAGGAAATGTAGCCTTTTGGAGGTGAAAAAATAGTTGGAAAGATAACTAGTGAAGGAACAGTATCTAATGGGTTGATCAGTTTTGAAAATGTCAACTATAGCTCCAACCTCTAGTTTAATCTTCTCAGCATATCCCAAATCTATGATAAAGGATATGCCACCCTATTTGACTCCAACAATTGCTACATCCTTAAGATGGGTTTTCAAATACCTGAAGACTGTATCCTTTTGAAAACACCCCGTAAAAACAACACATAGATTGTTGATATGAACAATGTTTCGGCATCAGCCCCTGAAACATGTTTACTATCAAAAGTATCAGAAGATGTTTCCTAATTGTAGCATAGACGTGTGGGACACTCAAATTAAAACAGAATGAATCAACTGGTAAAAGGTGACTTAATAATAGGTTTACCACAAAAAGAATTCTTCTATACAAACCACTGCAGGGCATGTCTGAAAGGCAAACAATACAGAGTGTCTCATAAGTCAAAATTGGTAAACTCTAACAACACACCACTTAAATTGCTTCACATGGACATTTTTGGCCCTACAAACATCCTATGCATAGGAAAGCAGCAATACTATCTGCTGAATCAATATTTCAGATTTGTTGAGCTTGGAACTTAGGATTCATCAGTTTCAGATCCGAAAATTCAAAATTAAAGACGGGTGGAAGTGTGTGAATCGAAGAACAAGGATGTGTGTGTAATGTATAATGTTATGATTTCATTGATATTGAATAACAAATTACAATGAAGAAACATATACAGATATGGATGAACATCAAACCCACTCAAAGGAGAGAATTTCTCCTTGGGTGGTGATTTACACCATGAAAAACACACACTTAATAACTACAAGCCACACGTACACTTTACAATAACCACACATTACAACTGGCTCTAGTGGTTCTATTTATAATGTTTATACATCATGACCTAATTTTGACTTTTCTTTTGGTCTTGATGTTGACTTTGTCTTGTTAACTTTGTCTTGTGTTTGTTTTGTTCTGTTTATCAACTTGGTCTCTGAACTTCTACAATGAGATCTTCAGTTGGCTTTGATTGTGGTTTGGAAAGCTTCAGTTTCTCAAATGTTGAACCCAACACTATCTTGTAATAGTAGATGATTACTCCAGATTCACCTAGGTTTTCTTTCTATTACACAAGTAAGAAACATCAGAAATCATCAAATCATTTATCATTAAAATTGAAAATCAATTAGACCTTAAAGTAAAATCTTTAAGAAGTGATAATGGTACTGAATTTAAGAATGACACTATTTCTTCTTTTTGGGCAGAGAACAGAATAATTCATCAATTTAGTGTAGCAAGGACTCCTCAGCAGAATGGGGTTACTGAAAGGAGAAACAAAACATTGATAGAAGCTTCTAGATCTATGCTAGCTGACTCTCTATTACACATATCATTTTAGATGAAGAAATCAACATAGCTTGCTACATTCAAAATAGAACATTAATAATTAAAGAACATTCCGAAACTCCATATGAATTAATGTTTAAAAGAAAATTTTTCATCGGATTTCTTAAAGCCTTTGGATGTTCTTTATCAATATAAAACACCAGAGAACAATTATCTAAGTTTTCTCCAAAAGAAAATGATGTATTTTTTGTTGGATACTCTTGAAGCTCAAAAGCTTATAGAGTATACAATCCACAACCGAACATAGTGGAAGAATGTAGAAGCCTCTCGAAGATTAACATTTAGTCTTTATTGTCTTTATTAATAGTTTTGTCATAGTTTAGGGACTTATTTGTAAATATATGTTCCGTTTTGTTTTCTTTGATAGTATAAATAGTATAGATTATGTATTGTGTAGGTAGCAAAAAGAGACTAGACTAGTGTACCTTAGAATCAGTTGAACGAATTGTAACTGTTCTCTACACTTGTATTTCTATGCTTTCTATCAATGAAAAACTATGAATTTTTTCTTATATGTTTGCATTGATTTGATTACTTGTGTTTGTTTTGATTCAATTGCATCACAATATCATCACAGATCGATCCGTTTTGATCCTATCAAATGGTATCAGAGCTGTTGGTTCAGTGATTTGAGCTTATCGACATTTTGAGCTCTCTGAATCACTTTAATCTATGATTGATAAGCAATTTGGTCAAATAATTGTTGAATTCAGTTGTGTTTCATCAATTGAAACATGATTTGAATCACAATTTCATGTTCAATTCGTTCAAATCTGAGAATTTGACCTAAATTCTGTTCGAACCTGTTATTCGTATTTGGACTGTATTTCAATCAGAAGATTGAATTATTGTTGTTGTTTGTTGAAATTGAAGATGAAGGATTGATTATCAACCTATAAACTACCTAATTGGAAGTTTTTAGATCAATTCAACAAGTTTTGAAGATTTTCAGAAGATTTGAGTTCATTTGAATCTGTTGAATTAGGCGCATTAGGTTAAAACACTACTGAGGAGCATTACAACTGTTCGAATCTGTTGAATTAGGCGCATTAGATGAATTCAACAAGTGTATAGGCGCTTAACAACTGTTTACGGGTTTGAACACTATTCAGACGATTTTGGTCTAGGCATTTCACCACTGTTGAGGTGTATTACAATTGTTTGGACACTTTGAAACTTTTCAAAAACTAAGTAATTCTAGGCGCATAACTACTGTTTAGGCGTATTAGAACTGTTTTGGCGTTCTACAACCCAGGCGCTTGACAACTGTTTAGGCGCATTACAACTGTTCAGGAACATTATCAGTTGGGCGTTTTAGAATTTTACTAAGGCAGTCCCTTAGGTGTTTCTACATCAAAGTTGGGTGTTTGACAACTGTGTGGGCGCTTCATCACTGTTTAGGCGCATCAACTCAACACAGAAGTTTTTTCAAAATTTAAAAACCCAAAAATATTTTTCAATTCATTATTTTAATTCAAAAACTTAAAAAAACAATAAAAAAAATCTTTTTCTTAAAAACAAAAATTCAAAATGGTCAAATCTGAAGATTCTGAGAATAGAGTTCCTAAGTTGAAAAACAGAGCTGATTTTAAGAACTGGTCTCTTAGATTGAAACATCATCTTAATTCTATTGACACTAACTTGTGGAAGTCAATAGAAAAAGGACCTCATATCCCAATTACATCAGATGGTCCTGATAGAGGTTTTTTCTACACAAAAGACTCTCCAGAACCTTATCCAGAAGATGAGTTACAAGGTGATGATCTAAGAAAAGTAAAGAATGAAATTAAAGCATATTCATTGATGTGTAAAGGATTACCACTAGAAGTCTTAACTAGACTTGATGGATATCAAACTGGATATATTATGTATAAAGATTTGAAGATAATATGTGAATGTGGTAAGGAGATTCAAGATATCAAGAAGCAGAAACTGAAAAGGCAGTTAGAGCTGTTTGAGCATTTATCTGGTGAAACTATAAACCAAATGATGAATAGATTTGTGCAACTTACAACTGAGATGTCAACTGCGGGCATCAAAAATGATCTCAAAGATCTAAATTTCAGACTTCTTAATGCTCTTCCATCCTCATGGAAACAAGCAGTAACATTGTTGAAGCACATTGAAAAATTCCCTATGGATCTTCATCTATTGATCGCCAAAATTGTGTCAGTTGAGATTGATGAAAGCTCAAGAAACAATGATATAGCAGCATCAATGTCTCAGTACAAATATTTTGCATCTCCAGCTAGCACAGTGGAGAATGCCTTTATGGCAAAGAATGAGAATTCACTAGAAGAAGAGGGTGATCTGTTTGTTGGAGCAGGGTTCTTTACAGATTCTTCATATACAAGTGCTTCTGCTTATGCAACTCAACCACAACCTCAGTCTCCTCCTGAACCTCAAAACTCTAAACCTCAAACTGAGAATCCATCTTCTAACTCTGCTAAAACTAGCAAAGTTAAAGATGTTATTAACATCCTATTACAGGATGAGAAGTCCAAAACTGTTTTTACTGCTTTTATGGCTAGTTTTCAAGCTTATCAAGGTAGTCATTTAACACAATTAGATCTTGTTTTATAGGACTTATTCGAGATGGATCCAGACGATATAGAAGACATGGACTTAAACTGGAAAATGGTGATGATTGCATATAGAACCAGAAACATTCTTATGTCAACAGGAACTACAAGCCAAGTGCTAACAAGACTGTAGGATTTGACAAATCTAAGTCAAGGTGTTTCAACTGCAATAGCTATGGCCACTTCTCACGGGAATGCAAAGCTCCCAAAAACAAAGGAGGGAATGGTCAAGCTAGTTCAAGCAATCAAAGATATCCACAACAGTCTCAGAAGACATTCAAAAAGCCATATCAAAGTCTACCAATGCCTGAACTTAAAGATGAATCTAATTCTTCTAAAGAGCCTAAGAAAGCTCTTGTCGTGAGCATCAAGGATGGATATGACTGGAGTGCGTATGCAGAGTAGTTTACAGCTGACTTAACCTCTAGTTTATCTCTTATTGCAGAGGTTCAAGGTGAAGACTGGTCAGAAGACAATGATCCAAAGGCTGAAGATGACTTTGAAAATGAAGAAGAAAAGTATGACTGGAGTGATAAATCTGATCCTAAAGAGAATTCAGAAGAAGTTGCATTAATGGCACAGTCAGATCAACTAAAGGTTGAAAATTTATCTTCTAACTCTGAGACTACTTCACCTAAATATCCTGAAATACCAGCTAAAGTAAGAGAAAAACTATGCACCAAATCTTGCTTTGAACATGTAGAATATTACTGAACTTACTCATACAAAATTTGCGAAAAGCTCAAGCAAGAGGAATTAATGCATAATAAACTTAAAAATGACCACAAAATATCAGATGAAAAGATCATTTCTCTACAAACTTCATGGAACAAAACTTTGAAAGAATTAGAAATTGTTTCCAAACAAGTTGAAGAAATGACTAAGAACTTGGAAGAGGAGAAAATAGCACATGCTGCTACACAAGTTGATCTTGCAAAAGTCAAAAGTTCCAAAACAATTATGGAACAACTGGTAAGTGAACGAGAGGAAAACAAAAAGCAGGCTTAGGTTTTACACACGAACCAATGCCTAAATCTATAACAAACACTTTACCAGAGAACTTAAACACGCATGATCATTTTCCTGAAAATAAAGCTAAACTTAAAGCTTTCCAAAACAAAAACAACAAGATTTCTGATAGTGAAGAAGAGAAAAACAATGTTGAAATCATTGAAGAAAAAGATACTGAAAAGATCAAAAATGGACATCAGGTAAAAGTAAAATCATGTGAACCATGACCGAAAAGTAAGAAAATATTTGTTCTCAATGAATCTGTTTTGGAAGAAGTGATCATTAGAAATAATAAACAACACTTCAAAAATAAAGATAAAGCAAAACAAGAAGAAGGAACATCAAAAGATTGAAACTCTTATGGTCTAAATAATCTAGAGTTTATTAAATGTCAAAAAGATCAAAAAGAGAAAGAAACTGAAAAAGAATCTTCACCTGATGATGTTCAATCTCAAATAAAATCAAGGTCTACAAAATCAAGGAACCAAAGAAGAAAAAAATTGACTAAAGCTAAAACTGATCAAAATAAGACTCAAGAAAATCAGACACAAACAACAAATCAAGCAACTCAATTTAAACCAATAAAATTTGTGTCTGCTGGTACTTTGAACATGAACTTAATTCAAGAAGTTAAACAAACTCCTAAGAACAAATCAAACTCTGATCTAAAACAGGTTCAGATTTTAAGTCTTCCGCTGTCGTTAAACGATTTGTTTCTAAGGATTCTAAGAATGTCGTTCATGTACAAAAGTCAAAACCAAATATACAAAAGAACAAATTGTCAAATCAAAAACAAAATTTGTCAAATCAAAAACAAAAGATTAACTTTTCGACTCCTAAATCTAAACAAGGATCAAACATTGCGTCAACATCAAAAGTTAATAAACAGTTGCTTAAAACACCATAAAGGTACTGTGAAATTTGTGACATGTATAATCATAAGACTGATGAATGTTTTTTAACAAGTACTGTTACATATGTGATATGAGAAATCACTCAACAGCAGATTGTTACATTAATAAGTATTGTACCTTCTGTGATGAAAGGACTCACAATAAAGGAAATTGTTACTTTAGAAAGAGTTCACCAAGGAAAAGATTTGCCAATACACAATTGAGCAAAGGCTATGTTAATCCTCAGTTTAAAAGAAATCAAACCGTTGGTTTTCAAAGATTACCTGCCAATTGATATGCATATAAAAAGTCAGCGTTGCTGAGTGAGTCCTAGTTTAATAATATAGAAAATATACATTGGTAAACCTCACATGGTGATCATTCATCATCATACATAATCCATCATTAAGAGATTCTTTATCTTTCCTTCTTTCATTATCTTTCACTTTCATTAACTAGGATCGCAGAAAGCAAGAGCCTACATTGTTGGTTGGCAACAGATGCCGAACCCCTACCGGTACACATTAATAAGTGGTAGCTAACCCCCGACAGTTGATCCACACTGCTAGGCACGAAGCCTGCTCATGAACTTGGATCCCATTTATCTATTGGCCAATCACAAGGATTAGACCCCAAATGTTCCTTTCTTGGGCTGAAACAGTCGCACATCAGTTGAGCTAATGATTATGTAGCTTTAGCTGCACATCAGAGAGGGTTATGGGCGGCCTTAGCACCTTTTTGAAACCCATTATGGGTAAGTTTACCTTCGGTACACCTTCACCCCTTAACCTTTTAGATATTTATCTTTTTTCTTTACTTTTCTTTCTTTAAATTTTTCGGGTGTTACATGTTGATAGTTGATGCTCCCAACATATGACTGGCAATTGTTCCCTCCTTCAGGATTTTAAGAGCAAACATGGAGGAAATGTAGCTTTTGGAGGAGACAAGATAGGTGGAAGAATAACTGGTGAAGGAACAGTTTCAAATGGGTTGATTAGCTTTGAGAATGTCAACTACTGTTCTAACCTTCAGGTTAATCTTCTAAGCGTATCCCAAATTTGTGACAAAGGATATGCAACCTTATTTGACACCAACACGTGCTACATACTCAAGACAGGTTTTAAAATACCAGAAGACTGTATCCTTTTGAAAACACCACGTCATAACAACACATACATTGTTGATATGAACACTGTTTCAGCATCAACCCCTGAAACATGTTTACTATCAAAAGCATCAGAAGATGTTTCCCGATTATGGCACAGACGATTGGGACACTCTAACTATAATAGAATGAACCAACTTGTAAAAGGATATCTAGTAATAGGTTTACCACAAATGGATTTTTTTTGTACAGACCACTGCACTACATGTCTGAAAGGCAAACAACATAGAGTGTCTCATAAGTCCAAATTGGTAAACTCTAACAACACACCACTCAAATTGCTTCACATGGACCTATTTAGCCCAACAAACATCCTAAGCATAGGAAAGAAGCAACACTGTCTTGTTATAATAGATGATTACTCTAGATTCACCTGGGTTTTCTTTCAACTACACAAGTCAAAAACAGCAGAAATCATCAAATCATTCATCACTAAGATTGAGAATCAATTAGATCTTAAAGTTAAGTCTTTAAGAAGTGATAATGGTACTGAATTTAAGAATGACTACATTTCTTCTTTTTATGCAGAGAAAGGAATCAGTTATCAATTCAGTGTAGCAAGAACTTCTCAGCAAAATGGAGTAGCTGAAAGAACGAACAGAACATTGATAGAAGTAGCCATATCAATGCTAGCTGACTCTCTATTGCATATAACCTTTTGGGCGGAAGCAATCAATACATCTTGCTACATACAAAACAAAACATTAATCATCAAAGAACATTCCAAAACACCTTATGATTTAATGTTTAAAAGAAAACCATTCATAGGATTTCTTAAGGCATTTGGATGTTTTGTTTCAATATTAAACACCAGAGAATAATTATCTAAGTTTGCTCCAAAAGTAGATGATGGATTTTTTGTTGGATACTCCGGAAGCTCAAAAGCTTACCGAGTATACAATCCAAGACTGAACATAGTGGAAGAAATAACAAATGTTGTTTTTAATGAACACTCTTTCACTAAGAAAGTCATTGGATCAGACTGGTTGTTTGATATTGAAGCATTAACAAAATCATTTGACACATCTTATTTTGATGTTTCAGGTACCAAGGATAACAATGAGTATCCAATGGTTCCACTAACGACCATAGATGTTCCTTTAACTGCTGATCCTCCAAGGAAAACAAACATATCTCCTTCGAGTACAATAGTTACAACTCCTCTAGAACAAGAAAACACTTCCAAAGGAACATCATCAAACACACCATCTTCATCATCAACTCAATGGCCATCCTACCACAACCACACAACCAAACAAAGACACAACAACCAACCAATGTTGAAGAAGATGATGATTACCATTCATTACCTGATACACATCATGGAGATGAAATCTTAGATTTATTCCATGATTCTCCTTAAACATTCAGTGATCCCTCACAAAGAGATAAACAAACAACCACAAATACCCTTGCCCATCCATCAACAGATGAGCAAACAATCTATAATCTTGATTTAATTATTCCTGTTGATCAGATTACAACAACCAGAGTTCACAAAGACCATCTACTAGAAAACATCATAGGTGACCTCAATACCAGATTGACTAGAAGTCAATCTGACACAGCAAACATTTGCCTGTACTCCTGTTTCTTATCCCTCACTATTACCAAAAACATCAATGAAGCACTCAAAGACAATAGTTGGATAGAAGCCATGCAAGAGGAATTACAACAATTCAGAAAGCAAGAGGTATGGAAGCTGGTCGATCTACCTGAAGCTCAATATGCCATTGGCACAAGGTGGCTCTTCCAAAATAAAGCAGATGACAGAGGTATATGTTGCTCAACCACCAGGGTTTGAAGACCCAGAATTCCCTCATGGAGTCAACAAGTTAGATAAGGCTCTGTATGGTCTTCATCAAGCGCCTAGGAAGTGGTATGAAACTTTATCTATGTTTTTACTGTAGAATAGGTATACCCGAGGGAAAATAGATCAAACATTGTTCTTGAAACAAAAAGAACAAGACTTGTTAGTGGTTCAAGTCTATGCGGATGACATAATCTTTGGCTCCACAAACACATAACTTTGCATAAAGTTTGAAATTCTTATGCAATCAAAATTCCAAATAAGCTCAATGGGAGAACTTAGATTCTTCCTTGGTCTACAAGTTCAACAAATAGCTGAAGGAATTTTCATCAACCAAAGCAAGTATGTAAATCAGATATTAAAGAAATATAATATGTCTGATTGCACATCAAGCAAATCACCATTTGCAGTTGAATTAAAGTTTGGACCCGATCCAGAAGGAAAATCAGTGGACCAGAAACTATATAGATATATGATAGGTTCCTTGATGTATCTAACAGCAAGCAGACCAAACATAATGTATGTAGTTTACATGTGTGCAAGATACCAAACAGATCCAAAAGAATCACACATCAATGCAGTAAAAAGAATCTTTAGATCTCTAAAAGGCAAATCAGCACTTGGTTTGTGGTATCCAAATGCAGGAGATTTCTCTTTATCTGCATACACAGATAGTGATTATGGTGGATGCAATCAAAACATAAAATCTACAACCGGAGGTTATCAATTTCTTGGATCAAGCCAGGTCTCCTGGCACTGCAAGAAACAAACAAATGTCTCTGTGTCAACAGCTGAAGCAGAATACATAGCTGCTTCTGTATGCTATTCTCAAGTGCTTTGGATTCAAAACCAAATGCTTGACTATGGATTTAATTTTGTTCAAACACCCATACACATTAACAACTCTGCTGCCATGTTTATCACTGACAATCCTATTCAACATTTAGAAACAAAACACATAGAGATCAAATATCACTTTCTGAAAGATTGCTTATGTAGATGCTTCTTAAAGATTAACATTTAGTCTTTATGTGTCTTTTATAGTTTTTGTCATAGTATAGGGACTACTTTTGTAAATATGTTCCTTTTGTTTTCTTGATAGTATAAATAGCATAGTTAATGTATTATGCAAGGAGACTAGGCTTCAGAGATCGATAGAGACTAGATCAGTGAACGATTTGTAACTGTTTTACTTACACGTGTAGTTTCAATGCTTACTAATCAATGAAAATCTATGAATTTTTGTGATGTGTTTGCATTGAATTGATTGCATGTGTTCGTTTGATTGAATTGTATCATAATATCATCACAGATCGATTCATTTTAATCTTATCAAATGGTATCAGAGTTGTTGGTTCAGTGATTGAAGTTCTTCTAACTGTCGAAGTCTTGAAATCACTTGAATCTGTGATTGATAAGCAATTCAATCAAGTAATTGTTGATTTCAATTGTGTTTCATCATCAGAAACATGAATTGAATCACAATTTGCAGTTTAATTCGTTCAAATTCCGTGAATTGTTCAAATCAATGTTCGAACTTGTTCTTCACAGTCAAATTGATTTTTGAATCAAAGATCAATTTGTTGTTGTTGTTTGGTGAAATTGAAGATGAAGGACTGTTAATCGATCAAAATACAGTCTTATTGGAAGTTTTTAGAGCAATTCAACAAGTTTTGAAGATTTTCAGCAGATCTGAGTTCGTTGAAATCTGTTGAATTTGGCGCATTAGGTCAAAACACTACTGAAAACTGCCTAAGTGTTTGGGCGCTTGACAACTGTTCAGGTGTTTCACAACTGTTAAGGCGTTTTTGGTCTAGGCATTTTACCACTGTGGAGGAGCATTACCACTGTTTGATCACTTTGGACTTTTCAGAAACTAAGGAATTCTAGGTGCATTATAACTGTGTTGGCGTATTTGTACTGTTTGGGCGTTTCTTCATCCAGGTGTCTGAAAACTGGTTGGACGTTTTACAACTGTTGAGGCGCATTTCAAGTTGGGCGTTTTTGAGAATTTTTCTAAGGCAATCCCTTAGACGTTTCTAAGTCAAAGTCAGAAGTATCTCAACTGGTTGGGCGCTTCATCACTGTTTAAGCACATCAACATCAACACTTAAAATTTTTTCAAAAACTTAAAAAAATCCAAAAATATTTTCAATTCATTGTTTAATTCAAACACTTGAAAAAACAACAAAAACAAATCTTTTTCTAATATCCAAATTTAAAAATGGTGAAATCAGAAGACTCAGAGAACAGAGTTCCTAAACTAAAGAACAGAGCTGATTTTAAGAATTGGTCACTTAGATTGAAACATCACCTTAATTCTATTAACACTGACTTATGGAAGTCAATAGAAAGAGGACCTCACATTCCTATCACTTCAGATGGTCCTGATAAAGGGTTTGTCTATACTAAAGACTCTCCAGAACCATACCCTAAAGATGGATTGTAGGGTGATGATCTCAGAAAAGTTAAGAATGATATAAAAGCATATTCTCTGATGTGTAAAGGACTACCACTGGAAGTCTTAACCAGACTTGATGGTTATCAGACAGGATATACCATGTATAAAGCTTTAAAGATAATTTGTTAAGGTGGTAAGGAGATTCAAGATCTTAAGAAGCAGAAATTGAAGAGACAGTTAGAGCTATTTGAGCATTTATCTGGTGAAACCATAAACCAAATGATGAATAGATTTGTGCAACCGACAACTGAGATGTCAACTGCTGGCATCAAAAATGATCTAAAAGATCTAAACTTTAGGCTTCTCAATGCTCTTCCATCTTCATAGAAACAAACAGTTACACTGTTAAAGCATACTGAGAAATTTCCTATGGATCTTGATCTGTTGATAGCCAAAATTAAGTCTGTTGAAATTGATGAAAGCTCAAGGAATAATGACAGAGCAGTTTCAATGTCTCGGTACAAATATGTTGCATCTACAGCTTGCACTTTGGAGAATGCCTTTATGGAAAAAAATGAGAGTTTACCAGAAGAATAGGGTGATCTGTTTGTTGGAGCAGGGTTCTTTACAGATTCTTCATATAGAAGTGCTCCTACTTATGCAACACAGCATCAACCTCAGTCTCCTCCTAAAGCTCAAACTTCTAACACTCATACTGAGACTCCATCTTCTAACTCTGCTAAACCTAGCAAAGTTAAAGATGTCATTAACATCCTATTACAGGATGAAGAGTCCAAATCTACTTTTACTGCTTTTATGGCTAGTTTTCAAGCTTATCAAGGTAGTCATTTAACTCAATTAGATTTTGTTTTGCAGGACTTATTCGAGATGGACCCAGATGATGTGGAAGAAATGGATCTAAACTTGTAGATGGTGATGATTGCATATAGGACTCAGAAACACTCTTATGTCAACAGAAACTACAAGCCAAGTGCTAACAAGAATGTTGGATTTGACAAGTCTAAATCAAGGTGTTTCAACTGCAATAGCTATGGTCACTTTTCAAGGGAATGCAAAGCTCCCAGAAACAAAGGAGGAAATAACCAATCGAGTCCAAGCAATCAGAGGTTTCAACAATCATCTCAAAAGACATTTCAAAAGCCATACCAAAGCTTACCAATTCCTGAACATAAAGATGACTCAATAGCTTCTGAAGAACCCAAGAAAGCTTTAGTTGTTAGCATTAAGGACGGTTATGATTTGAGTGCTTATGCGGAACAATTTACTGCTGATCTAACTTCCAGTTTATCTCTTATTGTAGAAGTTCGAGAAGATTGGTCAGAAGATAGTGATCCAAAGGCTAAATATGATTCTGAGAATGAAGAAGAAGAATACGATTGGAGTGATAAATCTGATCCTAAAGAGGATTCAGAAGAAGTTGCATTGATGGCAAAGTCAGATCAATCAAATGTTGAAAATTCATCTTCTAACTCTGAGACATGTCCTCCTAAATATCCTGAAATACCATCAGAAGTAAGAGAAAAACTATGCACAAAATCTTGCTTTGAACATGTTGAATACTACAGAAATTACTCTTATAAAATCTGTGAAAAGCTTAAGCAAGAGGAATTAATGCATTATAAACTTAAAAAGGATCATAAAATATCAGATGAAAAGATCATTTCTCTACAAACTTCATGGAACAAAACTTTGAAAGAACTAGAAATAGTTTTAAAGCAACTTGAAAAAATGACTAAGAACTTAGAACAGGAGAAAATAGCACATGTTTCTACTCAAGTTGATCTTGCTAAAGTCAAAAGTTCCAAAACAATCGTGGAACAACTGGTAAGTGAAAGAAAGGATAAACAAAAAGCAGGATTAGGTTTCACTCACGAACCAATGCCTGAATCTATAACTAACACTTTGCCAGAAAATTTTAATACTCATGATCACTCTCCTGAGAATAAAGAAAAACTTAAAGCTTATCAAAACAAAAACAACAAGATTTCTGATAATGAAGAAGAGAAAATCAATGTTGAAATCTTTGAAGAAAAGGATACAGAAAAGATCAAAAACGGTCATCCAATAAAAGTTAAATCATATGAACCACGACCGAAAAGTAAGAAAATTTTTGTTTCAAAAGAATCTCTGTTGGAGGAAGTAATCATTAAAAACAAAGATAAGGCAAAACAAAAAAAAGAAACATCTGAAGATTCAAGTTCTTATGACCAAAAAGATCAGAAAGAGAAAGAAAATGAAAAAGAATCTTCACCTGAAGATGTTCAATCTCAGATAAAATCGAATTCTACAAAATCAAAGAACCAAAGAAGAAGAAGAAAATTGACTAAAGCTAAATCCGATCAAAATAAGAGTCAAGAAAATGAAACAAAAACAACAAATCAAACAAATAAATTTAAACCAATTAAATTTGTGTCTGCTGGCATGTTGAACATGAACTCAGTTCAAGATGTTAAATAAAATCCTAAGAACACATCAAATTCTGATCTGAAAACAGGTTCAAATTCGAAGACTTCCACTGTCATTAAATGATTTGTGTCTAAGGAATCAAAGAATGAAGTTCATATACAAAAGCCAAAACCAAATATGCAAAAGAACAAACTGTCAAATCAAAAGCAACAAATTAATTTTTTAACGCCAAAACCTAGTCAAGAATCAAACGTTGCGTCAACATCGAAAGTCAATAAACAGTTGTTCAAAACTCCACAGAGGTACTGCGAAATCTATGACATGTACAATCACAACACTGCTGAATGTTTTTTTAATAAGTACTGTCACATATACGATATGAGAAATCACTCAACATCAGAGTGTTATTTTAATAAGTACTGTACTTTCTGTGATGAACAGACTCACAACACAGAAAATTGTTACTTTAGAAAGACTTCTCCAAGGAAAGGATTTGCTAATGCACAATTTAGCAAAGGTTATGTATTCAGTTTAAAAGAAAACAAACTGTTGATTTTCAAAGATTAACTAACCAACCGTCATTAGGCTTGAGATCTTTCAAAAAAAATGACACTGTAAGATCAAAACAATACATTCACTAACAATTCATTCCAAGGTCAGTGAGAATGAACAATAAAAATTTTGGAAATAAAAAATTTTCAAAAATTGATCAATTCAATGGTATGAATTTTATTAAAAATGATCAAAAATTTGTGAATCATAGAATTGGCAATTTCATTAAAAACAAGCCGGATGTCAACAAACTTCATTTCAAACAATTTACAATTGTTGATATGTTTGGAAAACCCAAGACCATCTCGGCTTGGGTAGATAACTCCACTTAATTTCTTTGTTTTGCAGGTACGCCCGAGAAGACCAATTAACACATGGTATGTGGATAGCGGGTGTAGCCGGCACATGACAGGCAATCATGCCTTACTTTAAGACTTTAAGTTAAAGGATGGTACGTATGTCACCTTTGGTGGTGATGCGGGAGGAAAAATCACAGGAGAAGGAATAGTATCCAATGGGATAATAAGCTTCGATAAAGTAAACTACTACTCACAGTTGAATTTTAACTTGTTAAGCGTATCCCAAATTTGTGATAAATCCTATTCTGTTCTTTTTGATGATTCTTATTGCTATATTTTGAAGCCAGGTTTTCAGATTAGCAAGGACTGTGTGGTTGTTAAAGCTATTAGGGATCGAGATGTATACAAGTTGGATATGCCTCAAGTGGATCCTTTTACAGAAACAACTTGCCTTATTGCTCAAGCTTCAAATGACGAAAGTCAGCTTTGGCATAGACGTCTCGGGTATTCCAACTTCAAGAATATGAACAAGCTTGTAGCGGGAAATCATGTTATCGGCCTTCCAACAAAAAAATTTGCCACTACTGATCTTTGCTCAACATGTTTAAATGGGAAGCAACACAAAGCGTCTTATAAGCCCAAGCAAATAAACTCAAATTCCAAACCTCTCCAGATGTTGCATATGGATCTTTTTGGACCAACCAATGTGAAGAGTCTTGGAAGAAAATCTTATTGTTTAGTTATCATTGATGACTATACAAGATTTTCATGGGTTTTCTTTTTGAATGCTAAATCTGAAATGGCTGAATTATTAAAAGAATTCATCACAAAAGTAGAAAATCAACTTGAACAAAAAGTAAAAATAATAAGAAGTGATAATGGAACGGAATTTAAAAATACTAATATTGACATGTTCTGTGCAGAAAAAGGAATTGCTCATCAGTTTAGTGCTCCCAGAACTCCACAACAAAATGGAGTTGCTGAAAGGAAGAACAGAACTTTGATTGAGGCTGCATGATCCATGTTAGCGGATACGAAAATTCCTATCACTTTCTAGGATGAAGCCATATCTACTGCTTGTTTTGTACAGAATCGTACTTTAATTGTGAAAGAAAAACTAAAAACTCCTTATGAGTTGATGTTTGGCAGGAAACCAAACATAGATTTTCTTAAATCTTTTGGTTGTCCAGTTTTGATTTTAAATTCAAGTGATCATCTAGGAAAATTTGATTCAAAATCTGATGAAGGATTTTTCATTGGATATTCATCTGTTTCAAAAGCCTATCGAGTTTATAACTCTAGGACAAATGTTATACTTGAAATATTCGATATTAAATTTCTTGAAAATTCTTTTCCATTAGTTTCAAATGGTCCAGCTTGGTTATTTGATTTAGATGCATTGTCAAACTATTTTCAATCTAACTTGTTTGATCAATCTAACGTGCTTGATTCTACAGGTAAGAAGAAATCTCAAGGAGATCTCGGTTCTTTTAGTGATGATTTAGATTCTGATGATATGGATGACTCAAGCCTAGATTATACATTTTTCTCTTTTGTCAAAGATTCTATAATTCGATTTGAAAATAATGATGATATATTTCAACATGATGAAGATCATTTCATTTCAGAAAAGCAAGATGTTTCGCAACCTATTCATAATGTTGGTATAGAAATTGTTCAACCTGAGTCTGGAACGTCATCTATTTTTGGTGATGTAGTTGGTACCGGTAATCTTGATTACTTCATCAACTCACCGACTCAAGTTCCCAATTTCAATCCATATTCTTCGAACCTATTGCATCAGCTTTCTAACTTGAACCAAACCAATCTGGATGTTCATGTTCAAGGGAATGAGATTCCAACATCTCGTATTCACAAGAACCATCCAACGTCTCAGATTATTGGTCCATTGAATGAGAGAACAACAAGAAGTAAATCAGAACAAGCAAATCTTTGCTTATACTCATGTTTTCTTTCTCAAATTGTTCCTAAAAATGTTACCGAAGCGTTAAAGGACAATAGTTGGATTGAGGCTATGCAAGAAGAATTATTGCAATTCCGCAAACAAGAAGTGTGGAATCTTATGAATTTACCTGAAGGAGAAAATGCCATAGGCACATGATGGTTGTTCAGAAATAAAACAGATGATCGAGGAATTATTATTCGAAATAAAGCAAGACTTGTTGCACAAGGATACACCCAAGAGGAAGGAATAGATTATGATGAAGTATTTGCTCCAGTTGCAAGACTTGAATCAATTCGTGTCTTCCTGGCTTATGCATCATTCATGAAATTCAAGGTGTTCCAAATGGACGTTAAAGGTGCTTTCTTGTATGGCCCGATCACCAATGATGTGTATGTAATGCAACCTCCGGGTTTTGAAGATTCGGAATTTCCACATCGTGTGTACAAGCTTAGCAAAGCTTTGTATGGACTCCATCAAGCCCCTAGAATCTGGTATGAAACATTATCATAGCACTTAATCCAACATGGATACACGTGAGGGAAAATCGATCCGACTTTGTTTATCAAGAAGGATGCTGATGATCTTTTATATGTACAAGTATATATTGATGATATCATATTTTGTTCAAAAAGTCCAAAATTATGCAATGAATTCAAAGAAATAATGAAATCTCGATTTTAAATGAGTTCTATGGGAGAAATAAATTTCTTTCTTGGACTTCAAGTCAAGCAATCTGCAGATGGAATCTTCATTAATCAAGAGAAGTTAGTTAACAGACTCTTGAAGAAATTTAAACTGCAAGATTGTCAATCCATAAGAACTCCAGTTGACGTAAATACCAAGATTGAGCCTGATCCAAAAGGAAAATCTAAAGACCAAACTTTATACAGATCTATGATTGGTTCATTGATGTATCTTACTACATCTAGACCTGACATAATGTATGCTATTTGTGTCTGTACCAGGTATCAATCAGACTCGAAGGAATCTCACTTAATTGCTGTCAAACGCATATTCAAATATCTCAAAGGAAAACCGGCCTTAGGGTTATGGTATCCTTATGAAGGAAACTTTGAGTTATATGGGTATACTGATAGTGATTATGGAGGATGTTGTAAAGATAGAAAATCAACTACAGGTGGTTGTCAGTTTTTAGGACGCAGATTAGTCTCATGGCAATGTAAGAAACAAACAAATGTCTCCGTTTCAACTGCAGAAGCTGAGTACATAGCTGCTTTAGCAGGATGTTCTCAAATCCTTTGGTTACAAAACCAATTGCTGGATTACGGGTTCAAATTTCTTAAAACTCCAATTTACATTGATAACACTTCTGCTATGTTCACTACAGCTAATCCTGTTCAATATTCAAAAACAAAACATATCGAGATTCGATATCATTTTTTCAGAGATAACTCTGAAAAAGGTTTAATCATTTTGATTCAAATTGCTACTAAAAAACAGTTGGCTGACCTTTGTACTAAAGCCTTCTTACCAGGACGGTTTGAGTATTTGGTAGAGTCAATTGGTCTTATTAACCATATTTAAAAACTAGTTTTTTAGCATTTCAATTAATTGAGTCTAAATATGATCAGAACCCTCCCTAACTGAATAGGACACAATAAGAGAAACAGTCAAAGTTAATTGCCTGATTGTATTTTGTGTGTGCATGTTTCTTAGAAAAAGCAAAACCAAATACAAAAATAGTAAATTGAAAAATTAAAAGATAAAATTATAAAACAAAAACTACAAAAATAGATTTTTTTCTTTGTTAATACATTATTTAGGATGAATCTGTCTTTGCAATATGTGAGAAATGATAGATACATTAGTATGATCAGTTGCATACTTCACTTGATAATAAAGTCTGACGTGATCAGATATGATGTGCAAGTAAGTTCATGCAATTAGACTGAAAAAGTAAACTCTTGTGATTAAACTAAATCACTCATGCATTCATGTCTGTCTATCTTAGTACTAATGATTAGTGTTAATTTCTCAAGTTGATTGCTTGTTAAGACATAATCTCGCACCTAGCGGTGATATGAATAACCATTGAGCTCTAATTATTTAGAGCATCTAACACCTCTCTGTTATCAGTTATCATAGATTTGAAGTGATGAGATATCCTTTGTTGTAAGTGATTACAGACCTGGATATTCTCACTGATGCAACAAGTTGCCAATGTACACAAACACCAAATGAGATCTGGTTATAGTATATGTCAGGTTAACAAGTTGAGAACAGTGACTTCTTGCATATCTTTATGAGAATTAGCCTCTCTAAGTCTAAAGTATGACTGCATAATGTCATATCTAATTGTATCTTAATCAATCCAATAATTGAAAAAGTAAGTGTGCTGAATATCTTGCTAAATGCACTCATTTTCTATCCTTAGATCTTGTGTCTCCTTTACTGCAGAAATGCTGACCTGGAACACACCTGATCAGGATTTATTCGCTGTATATGACTATCCATCATTTTTTTATTTCAATGTGCTGATTTTAACTAATACGATCTCACTGCAGACATTGATTCAGTTGTAAATATTAGAATTTTATTCTACTTTAATTTTGATTTTTTGCATGTTTTCTGTGTGCAGGCATATTAACAATGATTAGTGTGATCTTCATGTGACAAATTCAAGAAACTTCTATGTTTTGTTAAACATAAAAGTTTAGGGGGAGTAAAAAGAGTTAAAAGGAAAAGTGTCTAAGAAAATTGATTTTCAAATTTCAAGATATGAAAAATCAAAATTTATTGTTTTGGATGGAAAGGATGAAGCTAAAATGTTCAAGCATGTGTGTGTTTGACATAATGTAAAAATGAACCTGAAAAACATTTTAAAGTGGAAAAGCTTCTCATTTTAAATGAGATTATTTGTTAAAATTAGAGACTAAAGTGACGGGAAATTATTTTTAAAAAAATTAAAACAAAAATAAAAAGGTCAAAATATAAAAAATAAAAATAAAAATTTGAAATGTAAAAAGTTCAAAATTGAGGGTCTATTGTGTAAATTTTGGGTGAAAGTCAAAATTTGACTAATTAAAGTCAAAATTCGATAAATTGTTTAAATATTATTGTTGAACAGTACTAATATATCTAAACAGTGTACAGGTGGAAGATCTGAAAATTACAAGTGTTAGACACATGAAAGTCATCTCATGCGCCTAAACAGTGTTCAAAAGTCCAAAATTAGGAGCATGATGATATTTCAGAATTTGCACAAGTGTTGGCCGTTTCAGACAACTTCATGCAACTAAACAGTTGTCATGTGTCTAAACAGTTGTCATATGTCTGAAATTTGGTTCAAGTGTTCGACGTTTCATCCAAAGTCATGCGCATGCGCAGTACCAGACTTTCAAGAGTTGGACGTATCAAGTGAAAATTTCAAAGTATTGGGCGTTTCAGGTTTTCCATGTGCCTGAATAGTACAAAAGCGCCTAAAAAAGGCTTATGCATCTGAACAGTGCTTATGCGTCTGACCTCATGCGCACAAACAGTGCTCATGCGCCTAAGTACTTAGTGAAAAATTCAGCCTCATGCGCATAAACAGAACTCATGCGCCTAAAAAATTTCACTTAGTATAAAAGCAACACTTTGTAATTTTAGAATCTTCAATCACTCAAAACCCCTGAACACTCATAAAACCCTAACTCTCTATAAACCCTGATTCACATTTCTGATTGATTTCTGATCTTGAACTTGCATTCGATAGTTGCTATATCTGATTCTAAACGTAAGTTTATGATCAAAATCATAGAAATTTCAGTTTAATAGGTTGAATTTGATTTGGGTGTATCGAACCTATTTGGGCGTATGAACCCTAGTTGATTAAATCTGTTGAACTTGTGAACAAAATGGGAATATTAAACTGTAATTGAGGATAGAATGTTAATGAAAACATGATTTCGACCTTGTTGATACATTCAAATCTATTGTTCATCGAACTTGAATCTGTGATGATTCTTCATCAGTCAACTGATGAAGATGAACAGTTATGTTGAAAAAAAATTTTTAATAAAAAAAATAAAAAATAAAAAAATTGATTAAAAATTCATGTTACAAATCTGTTTTGTGAGATAAATTTGAGAATTAAAGTGTGTCATAAACTTAGATTTTTTAAGTGCTAGTTAGTCAAAAATGTTTTAAAACATACAAATTCTTTAAATTTCAATAAACTTTCAATTGTTTTTAATTGTTTAATATTCAAGTTTCTAAATTTCTTGTTTAAATTTTTGCAGATGGCTGAATTAAAATTTGAGCCTAAGCAAAATGTTACAACATTATTGAATGATGAAGTACGAGATGCTGTAGGATATGAAGAAATGATTAGGTTCTTATTGAGAACGAAGTATGTTTATGCCATGTGTTATCAGCAATCATCCATCCAAGACTAATCAAGAAGTTCTGGAACACTGCATATGTGGATGTTAATGATGAAGGTAGAAAAGTAGTGAGAGGATTCATTACAAACATCAGAATGATTGAAGTATCTGAAGAGTCCATAAGAGAAGCTTTAAGATTAGGACCAAATGAACCTGAGGATTTAGCTGAATTGTCATTTAATAAATGTAGAGAGACATTCATGACAATGGGTCACCCAGACCATTTTCCCAAGAAACAATTCTTTAGAGCAAGAGTCTATAACCACTGGAAGATGTTATGCTATATCTTTCAACACTGTATGTCCAAAAGGAGTGCTAGATGGAACTCTTTCCCAGTAGACATATCATCTCCTATCATAGCACTTGCAACTAATCGGAGATTTAATATGTCTAAGTGGATTCTAAACGGTTTTATCTTTAACTTGGAAAAAGGAATTAGGAACAAGTATCTGATGTATCCTAGATTCCTACAGATGATTATAAATGAAGAGCATCCGGATATACATGTAGATGGTGTGAGTGGTGAAACTCTGATGCTAAAGCACATGTCTGAGATTTCTTATAAGAGACTTGCTATATTCTTTGGTGCTCAAAATGTACCATTGTTTGATTACATAAGGAATGTGGCTAATGATGAAGTTGACATTACTATTGATCATTACCATTTGACAGAAGAAGAACCTATACACCCTACTGATCTCATTGAAGAATTCCCTAATAATGATGATGATGATAATGATGACAATGATGATAATGATGATGATGAAGAGAGTTCAAGTTCTTCTGAAGATGATAATGGTGATGATGGTGGTTATGATGATGATGTGATGGAAATAGCTCATGATGATATACAAGAAGCTGAGCAAGTTACTGAAGAAGCTCGTGAAGAAAGACATTATGTAGTAGATGAAACTGAGTCAGCTACTGAGAAAATTCATGAAGAAATTGATGAAAATGTACAAGAGATTGACCAAGTTAGTGAAGAAATTCATGTTGATGATACTGAAGTTAATCAGAGTGAAGAAATTGTTAGAGATAGTCAAACTGTTGAGGAGATAGTGAGTATGATTGAAGAGATGGTAGATACTAATGAACAGTTTGAGTTTAATGATAATGTTCAAGAGTTTGAAGTTGTTGAAGATGAGATTCACAATGAATTTGTGAATGTACCTCAACAAGATGTTCATGTAACTAAAAAAACTAATCTTCAGCAGATTATTTATGATCTGAAAGAAGAGAATTCAAAGCAATTGAAAGTGATTGAAGAATTAAAAGAAGCTAATGAGAAATTACAAGAATAATTGAAAAAGAAAGATGAAGTGATGGAAGAGTTGATTAACATTAAAGAAGATAATGTTAAAACATTTGAAGTAATGATGAAAGACTATGATCTAATGGAGGAAAAGCTTAAGAAATTGAATGAAGAAAATGAAGTTATGAAAGAAATATTAGAAAAGATGAAAGAAAAACAAAAGTCTTCGTCTCCAGAGTTGATGATTATTTCTGAGATAACTCCGATAGATGTTGAAAAAATCCCTGAAGTGGATAAAGGAAAGAGGAAAATAGATGATATTGATGTTTTAGTACTACCTGAATCATCATCCAAAGTTCAAAAGGTAATTGATGAACCTACAAGAATAGATGAAGAGGATTCGGATATACAAGAAACCATTGGAGCTCTAGAAAAGTTAGAAGGTGAATTTGATGATGATTGGTATAATGAAGTATTAGATGATGAAGATTTAGTAGAAGCTAATATGGATGAGCATTATTCACTGATCGATATAAGCCATGATGATATACCTGTTAATGTTGAAGAAAGGTATAATTATCTTATCAGGATGAAGTATAACAGAGTATTTCTAGATGGTTTAATTGTGTCTCGGATTAATGAAGAATTTGAGAAGTGCATTACAGCTGAATCAGTTACACCAATTGATCCGGATGAGATTGTCGTGGAACACGAGGAGTGGAATCTATTGCAGGAGAGCATTAATATTGAAGAACTATCTACTTCTGAGTTGCATCATCCAAACCCTGATGATATGAATGTTACATCACTCAGAATGTGGGTACAGTCTCAAAATTATCCATGAAAGAAACTTAATCGATTACAAGCTGAGTCATTAAGGAACTTAGTGAGAAGTTTCCAAGCCACTGAAAGACAAACAAACAAGATGATAGTTCTAGACATTGACAATCCTCAATACTTAGAAATCACGAAAAGAGCGAGGATTTTGAAACCTCAGGAAATTCAGTCTATGGCTATGAAGAGCACAGTGTATGAACAAAGAAATGAGCTTATGAGAATGTTTCCAGAGACTGAAAGGCAAGATATCAAGTCTCTATGGAACAAAAGCAACTGTGGAACAAGGCACGTTCAGCAGGAGATCTAGTTCGTAATGTTTTGCAGAAAGGACAATCTATCTCTGAGCTACTAAATGCCATGATTGTTCCTGATACTACAAAAGAAGTGAAGATCGTCGCATGGAAATATGATGAGATTTTTGATGCATTATTGATCAAAAGGGTAAATGCAATCTGTGACGTTTATCATTTTTTCTCAAAGTATTATAAAACTTCCTATTCAAGATCTCGAAGAGTTGAATAAATTGCCATTGATTAATCCATCTAAATCCAAGCGTGTAGAAAATTTTGTGCAATTGTTAAATAGAGGTATAAATCGGATGAGTTCATTTTTACAAACTCGTTACGATCAAGAAGATAAGGAGTATTTTCAAACATTAAAGAAGAAGAGAAAAGGAGTTAAGAAAAATATTGGAGAAGAAAAGTTCCTAGATGCATTCAGTGATCAATATTTTGAAAAGGTCACAAATCTAGACTCAAAGTCATTGATGGAACAAACAATCAAAGCCAATCTTGAGGTGGTTTTACAATTCGGATATGTTTGAGCTGAAGTTAGTACGAGATTTGAATGATTGGGATCACGTTATGATTTCTTTATTTGGTGTTTTTGAGTTGAAACTTTTGCATCCCAGTTACACTTCATTCTTGTCTATACAGAAGTTTGAAAAAGTTGTTCCAGAAACGGCTGAGAATGATAAGATGTATATTCTGTCTATCATTAAAGTGATAAATGCTGCAATGGAAAGGATATAATTGAGGAAAGCATTGGCGTATGCTAACATTGTGAAGAAAGATATCAAAGATATTGAGTTCATGAGGATATCTAACAAATGGGTTTTGGAAATTCATTGTAAAGATAACCCAAACACAATAGAATTTTATGCTAACGTGGATATTGCAGGTCTATCAAAGGAAACTTTGGAAATCATGAACAAAATGGAGATAAAGACGAATGAAGCTAAACCGGAGCAAGGCATCTTAGCTAGCAAGTTCAAGTCGGATATTGCTAAAGCTTTAAGGGAACAAGAACTTTATAAAGATAAGCTAGTATTCAAGATTAAAGAAGAGCCTAAATACTTCTTTGTTATATAAAGACTGAAGACAAAGAAAAAGCATAAAGATTGAAGACAAAGACCAAAGACTAAAGATTACAGAAGATAAAAGATTGAAGATAGAAGATTTGAAGACAGAAGATTGATTTTGAAGACCGAAGACAATGTCAATCTTTGGGGGAGTATTGTAGATGCTTCTTAAAGATTAACATTTAGTCTTTATGTGTCTTTTATAGTTTTTGTCATAGTATAGGGACTACTTTTGTAACTATGATCCTTTTGTTTTCTTGATAGTATAAATAGCATAGTTAATGTATTGTGTAGGGAGACTAGGCTTCAGAGATCGATAGAGACTAGATCAGTGAATGATTTGTAACTGTTTTACTTACACGTGTACTTTCTATGCTTACTAGTCAATGAAAATCTATGAATTATTATGATTTGTTTGCATTGATTTGATTGCATGTGTTTGTTTGATTGTATTGTATCACAATATCATCACAGATCGATCCATTTTGATCCTATCAGCTTAGAAAAGGGTCTGATGAAGTTGATCAAAGTCCATACAGACAATCAATTGGCTGATCTATTTACAAAACCATTTGATTCAACAAGATTTGAATTCTTGGTTCAGTCACTTGGTATGATCAACTATGAATCAAACAAGTAATGTTTTTCAAAACATTAAAATCATAGAAGCTTGATTTTGTCAAAGTCCAAGTTTAACATCAAACATGTTTCTTTCAAAATCAAGATATCAAACAAACATTCATGTTTTCTTATAATCAAACATATTAGATCATACATATCACTCATGAGAAATGATAGTACACTAGCTTAGCTCTTCACTTGAGTCATTTTCCACTAATAAAGACTGACAGTAGTTTGCTTGATATGTGGATAGGCTCGGCGTGGGACACCTAACAACACATACAACAGTGAAGCACTAAATTCTCATGATTGTGTGGTCAACAACACATCTTGGTTTATGGTGAGTATTAATCTATCCAATATAGGATGCTTATAAAGTAACTACAATACACCAAATGAAACAGTTAATAAATTGATCAATCATACAAGTGTCTCCTTTGTTATGATTTTCATAGACTTGGAGTACACCAAGGCATTCTTTGTTATGCTAAGCAAAGACCTGAATGACCTAAATCATGATCCAAAATGATTCCCAATGAGGAACACATCCATTATGGATGAACAATCAATAAAGTCTTTAAGACTACATTCCTTGTGAACGAATCAAAAGAATCCAAAAGAGGATCTACTTCCAAAGTGAAGTGAAAAAGAATCCCAATGAGGATCAAACATCATGGATCAAATTGAGCCTTTATACTCCTAAGTAGATAGGTCTTAAGTATTGAAAGTGCTTTCTAGCATATCTTGAGGAGGGTTGTACCAAACATACAATCAGATGTGGGGTACATACAACTCATATCAATCACCTCAAAACATGATAATTACTCACTGTTTCAATCAATCATAATACCATGCATGAGTTTAAGTGGATCCAATATCTGCAATCAATATTGTATTAGTCTATGTCTATTCTCAAAAACATTCAAACCACTCATTGAGAATTTTAGACTAGTATGATCTCATGGTATGTGACACTGATTCACGATTCAACCAAGCAACATATTCATTTGTTAGTAAGATTCAATGTTATCTTACTAAGTGTTTAACAAACAAGCAATAAATTTGGACTTTGATAATTTCAACTCAAACACATAAATTTTTGTCATATTTATAAAAGATTTTTATAACTATGCAAAAATTTAGGGGGAGAAATTGAACATGGAAATATCAAAGGCAGCAGAATTGTGCATATTCATACATTTTAAAATTTGAGATTTTCTAAATTTTGAGTTTTAAAGAAAGCCAAGTCAAGCCAACACCCAAACACAGCAATTTGACACACATACATATGTACAATATTGCAAAATATTGCTTGTGAGTAATATCTTAACATCCATATATTGATCATGTTAAAATTTTAGCATTTTACGTACATTTTAAATCAAAGATTTAAACAAACATTTTGATTTAAACAAGTTTCATCAAACAAATGTTCTTTTGGAAGAAAGTTTTATCAAACATATGCTTCGGAAGACATTAGTTCAAAAGAAACAAAAATCTGAAATTTTTTAAAAAACTGTTGTCACAGCGGACACACAAACATACATCCACTGTAGCTACAATAACCATCATAACATGCAAAATACACCATGTGTATATAGCGGACAAAACAATCAAACATCCGCTATGCACTTGTGAACATACAAGTGTTCACAGCGCATGATGTTGACAAGACATCCGTTGTGAATACAGTGCCATTTCACAGCATGGCTTACATTAGTCATTCATTGTAGAAACAGTGCAAGTGTATACAGCGTATGCACACAAGTAATCATATGCTGTAAACCTTCACAAATCATTTTCAAGTGTCCACAGCACATAAACAAATGTTTATCCGCTGTGAACATTCAAACAAATCAATTCAAGTGTTCACAGCGCATGAACAAATGTTCATCCGCTGTGTACAATCAAACAATTTTCAAGGATCCACAACGAATGAACAAGTGTTCATCCGCAGTAAACTACCAAACAATTTTTTTTAACGTGTCCACAGCGCATGAACAAATGTTCATCCGCTGTGAACAAAAAAACCATTTCAATAACATACAATCATGCAATCAAACAGTTTAAGAGATAACACACAATCAGTACAATCTTTCATATCAAACTCACACAAACATTGTTTCTATCAAACAAACACAGTAACAAGAATACATTAAAAGGATGGCAACATCATCCTTAGGGGGAGTATTGTTGGAATCAACAAGTGCATTAATGGATTAATGCTTTAAAGGATGATGCTTGCCATAATCAAACATAATCAAACATAATGTGTTCTAACATTCAAACAATCATAATATTCAATAATCATTGTTTAAATTTCTTTTTCAGGTTTGTACATAAAAGAAATTTTCACAAGTACCCGCAGCAGATGAAGTACTGCAATGCGAATGAACAAAAGCTTTAATGCGGATAAAGAACTGCCCACAGCGGATGTACAAGAAGATGCAGCGGATGAAGATCAAGACCAAGTGCTCGCAGCGAATGAAGACATCCCACAGCGGATGAGTAACATACAACGGATGCCTGTCCACAGCGGATGTTCATCCATAGCGGATGAAAACTCCATAGAGCATAACAAACAATGCAAACACTTCACAGTGGACAGCATCCAAAGCACAGCAGACAAGTGATTTGACTCCCACAGCCGACATCTTAACATCCATAGCGGACAGCTAATCATCCACAGCGGATAGCTTATAGACTTAGGATTATTTATGTAATTTTCATTTACATAAGGGTAGTTTAGTAATTGTATATAGCTTTTTGTATAGGCTATAAATAGCATACTACCCTAATCCTTTGTAAGCTTTGGAACAATCATTCAATCAAATGGATATTATCATCCAAGCACTAGCAATCACACAATCACACACAAACATACACAACAGTAATATCATAGGATATATCATGGGTTTCCGCACCATGGTTCATGTTTGTTGATTGAGAGATTAGAAAATATCCTTGGGAGAAATCAACCAGTGTTTGTTCTTGTTGTTCATACTCAACAGCAAACATTCATTCACATAGAAAGGTTAATTTCATCAATTTGTCTTCTTTTGACACATGATATTCGCTTCATAGGTCGCTAACAAATCTACTCCTAACCCCATATCAAAACCTCCTAGGGCCATAACAAACAACCTAGCAGGAAACCTATGACCCTCTAATTCTGTAAGGCAATAATCAATCATGTCAGTTTCTTTGGTAGATTTACCTATCACAGTCTCAACATAGAAAGGCACATCTATCTTCCAACTCTTACCATGCATCAAACAACAAAAAGTAGTAGACATAAAAATCCTACAAGCACCAGAATCAAAGAGCACTGAAGATTACGAATGATTAACCAAGAATGAACCTGAAACTACTTTAGGATACACTCTAGCTTCCTCCTTGGTCAAATTGAATGCCCTTGCTTTAACCTTATTGCCTTCACTCTTCCTTTTCCCCCTACATGCTTGTCCCCAGAGCTCTCAGTCTTTCCTTTTCTTCAGTCTCTACCCAAATGGCCTAATGCACCACATGGATAGCATCTGACTACCCAGTAGTCCTAAACACAATGACCTTTGTTGCCACATTTGAGACACATGTTTGATCCCAATCTACATTCTCCTTGATGACCTTTTCTGTAATTCTGACACAAGTTCCTTTCCATCACTCTCTTTTCCCTAATCCTGTAGTTGTCAGTTGTAACATCCGTCACCAAAACAGGTACGTTGACTTTGGCATTGATTTGGATCTTGACTTTTGACTTTGATTTTGTCATATTTGGGCTTGGTCTTAATGGATTGTTCATTACTTGGTCGACATAAATTTTAGCTTATTGGGCCTATGTCTTGGTGTTGGGCCTAGGGTTTCTGTCATTAAGATGACCATTGGGCTTGTCATCGTATGGAACCCTGTGCATCGAGCCTAATCAAGAATTTTCTGAAAGGTGAAACATGAAATTTACATCGAAACCCAACTAATCTTACATCCATGGGCTTTTCCTAAAGTCTATTAAATACACTTAATTCAATCTAACAATTTAAAAATTAAATGATTTATATGGCATATAATAGTCCGTCAGAATCGTATTAACGCATAGAATTCAAAAACGTAAAAATAAGTCGACGCGCGGGTCGAGGCGAGACGGATTAGACGAGATGGGCCAAGGGCCCGAAGGCCCTTGTCCTTCCTTTAATTCGGCTGAGAATTGGACAAAAGGGGGGGATTCCCCTTGTTTTGCCTCACTTTTGCAAATAGAGTTTTCTATTGAAAACCCTAGCCACCACAACACAAAATCTCTCTTGTTCTTCACCATCATCATCGAAATTCATCATCTTTGTGCCATCCATCGAGTTTTGCTATAATCAAGACATTCAAGGTCTCGTACTAAGCAAGATTCGTGTATTTTTGATCCTACGGTAAGTAAAAGTCGTTTCTTGATGATTTTAATCCTTGTTCTACTTGAATTTTGAAGATGTTCATCATCTAAATACAAAATCTTCATCTAATCTTCTCATATTCTTTGTTTTGGGTATTAGATCGTGAACATCTAGGAGCTTCGATTGTCGGAGTCTCTAATTGGTAAAAACCCTAATCCTTGGACTTGTATATTCTTCGAATCTATCAACATTGGGTTGTAATCTTGGATGACCTGCTCTTAATCGACATCTTGGACTTATAAAATGTTTTGAAATCTTTGAATTTGTTTCTTGAAGGAATAGACGTGTTGAACGATCGAAACAACGAATTTACCAATTACCGTTGCAAACCGGGAGATTAGGAATCCAACAAACTGTTTGAGACTGAAAATTTAAAGCAATCTAAGTGTTTAATTAATTTTTTGGACAACTAGAACCTGGAATGAAAGTTCATTATATATTCGGGTTGATAACGGGCAAATATTGGAGTTTGGGACGCAAAGGAACGAAACTAATGAACTGGACAGCTTGCTGTCAGAAAAATGGGTCATCTTGTACATGTCATAACTTGGTCAAAATATGCCCAATTCGGGCAACCTCTGAGTCTAAATTTAAACCCTATGAGTCCTCTAACTAACCCAAGTGGTCTCGTGTCGTTTCGACGTCGTTTGGTCCTTCTAACGCAGCAAACAAAACTGAAGATCAAAACTGACGAATCTGGGCAGCAGATTAGGCTGTATTCTTCGAGTCAAAACATCCTCATATTTTGTAAAATGGATATAATTCTTTTTCTGGAGTTTAATTAAAAGTCTCCTCTTTCAAATGATACCTTTTACGCAATGATTCGTTATCGTTTCGATGTCCAAACAGCTTATACAAGACTGATGCGCAATCAGATATATGTGCTGAATTATCTTGGTAAACATAAAAGAAGAGTTGAAACTAAATAATCCAAATAAAGACAAGTTTTGCGTATAAAAGTGGTTAAATGACTTTATAAAAGATTAAATTAACAAGATTGATAATGTAAAACCTTGATTAGCGTTAAGGGCTGGGTTAAAAGGATTACACCCATGTTGGTCGTTTAATTCTATGGTAATCCCTTTTGTGTATTGTACTTTTAGTGCTTGCTCTGCGAATTATGGGATTTGGACTATATTATTTCAAGGAGAGATTCACGGCCCCTTTTTAATATATTTTACTTGGGGGAAAAGCATGCTCATGGTTTTGGACTATGCCGTGTCTTAAAAATTATTTGGGGACATTGTATGTGGTTTGGGACATGGTGTGAGTCTAGATGTTCATTCATGAGTGTGTACTTGTGCTTGTGCTTGGACTTGTGCTTGTTCTTGTGACCTGGATGTCATGGAGAGATACTATTAGTACTAACGGGTTGACACCCCACCCATGTTGTCGGTATACTAGTCTAGACTGACTTGGCCGGTGCTTGCACTTGGGTGAATATAATCCGGATATGTTGGACTTGGACTTATATTGGTCTTGGAATGATATTGGACTTGGAATTGTCTTGGACTTGGAATGGTCTTGGACTTGGATTGAATTTGGACTTGTGTTGATATCTTGACTGCTATGTACTTCATTCACATACAATTTTCTGTACATGTTATACACGGCAAAACATTTATATTTTTAAACCTGTGAACTCACCAACGTATGTTGACTTTTTAGAGTATGTCTTTTCAGGTAATGAGACTTAGGTGCTTGGGTGTGGACATTAGTCAAGACCGCTCCTTTGGGAGCAATAGACACTTCATGAGACTTTTGGACTTGTTTTGGGCTTGTTTGTTTTGTTGAAGTGTAATTATTGTATTTTTAATTGGGATTGTTTGATACTTGTGACAACTTGTTTCCAAATGGAACTTTGGATTATTTATGCATTTATGGTATGACGTTTTGGAATTGACTGTACTTGACACGTGTTCCTATGTGTCGGGTGACGTCATGACCCATTTACGAAGAATACCTTTAATTATTCTCTTAAACCCCCAATGTGTTATGACGATCCCGTCCGTCGCGTCCTCGTGTTTCCACTTCTAGCGAGGGTGTGACATCAGTCCTAAACCTCTTTCTGTTCCCATTCTTATTCTAGTTCCACCTAATATCCATGGGCAAATCCTGCATGTATATCTTGATCTTCTTGGATGCAAGTGTCACCATGTTTGGCACATGTCTTGCAAGTTTGTTGAACTTGGAGGTGTACTCTTGATGAGTCATGCTTCTGGCCTCCAGATATAAGAACTCATTTTCAACCTTGTCCAACTCACGATATGGGCAGTATTCTTCCAGCACCAACTCCTTTAACTCAGACCACTTTATTTTTGCTATTGATCATCTTCCATCGGCTTGGATAATGTTGGCCCACCGGCATAATGCCTAGTCAATGAAAGAATGGGTGGAAAACTTCACTTTATGATCTTCCCGACACTCACTGATGTCAGGCACTACTTCCTTTTCTCGAACCTTACGGTGAGCGGCACTAGCATTGCCTTTACCATCAAAGGTCGGGGGCTTGCACCCCTAAAATGCCTGATAGTTGCACCCTTTAGCAGTCTCTGTTGGACTCAACAAGTGCATAAAAAGGATAATGCTGCCATAATCAAACATAATGTGTTCTAACATTCAAACAATAATTAACTAACACATTAGCATCATTAAAATTCATAACATACACTAATTATTACTTAAATTTCTTTTTTCAGGTTTGTAGATAAATTGAATTTTTGCTAAGTGTCCATAGCACAAGTGTAAGCAGCTGATGAAGAACAAGTTCAAGTGTCTACAACGGATGACCATCACACACACAACGGATGGCCAAGTCCACAGCTGATGAGCAGTCCATAGCGGATGAACACTCCACAGTGGACATGATTAAGAAAACACACAAGTTTTCACAGGGGACAACATTCAAGACACAACAGATAACTTATTCAACATCCACAGTGGACAACTTATCATTCACAGCGGACAGTCAATCATCCACATCGGATGACTTATAGACTTAGGATTATATGTAATTTTATTTTACATAAGGGTATTTTTGTAACTATACATAGATCATTGTATAAGTTATAAATAGCAGTATACCCTAATCCTTTGTATGCTTTTGAACAATCAATCAAACAAACATTTTCTATTTGTCTGAGTATTCAATCACTAGCAAACACAAAATCATACACACACATAGATTTCATATCATTGATCATCGGTTTCTACACTATGATTATTGAGTATTGATTCTATAACAACTTCTTGTTATTATTTGAGAGATTGAAATCGATCCTTGGGGGAATTCATTATTTTGTTCTAAGTGTTCTAAGTTCGAAACCCAAATTCCATCAGGTGGTATCAAAGCCTTGGCTCAAATCAATCACTGATTTTTGATCCTCTCAATCAATACAATGACATCTATTGTTCATTAGCTTCACTTCATTCATTTTCAAGCTGAAAATCATCACAAAACCCTCTACTAATCCAAACATTCAAAAAATGCTTAAAACACAATTCATTAATCTATTTTTATGCATTGTGTAGAAGTTTTTGTGTTGTTGAAGCTTTAAATAGCATTCATACACTATTTTTCTAAATAGAATCATCTCAAAACCTCAAAAACCTCTTCGATACAAGGGTTTTTGATAGAACAGTAACCGATTACAGTTTTATCAAGTTTTCTTCAAACATACATTGTTTTTTAACATTTTGAATCATTTTAAGTGTTTAAAATCATCATATTAAAGTATTTTCATACTTGAATTAGGTACGTGTTCTTCAATCAACAAACCGATTGTTGATCTCTGTGAAGAGCATTTCAGCCACAAACAAACCCTAGGATAAACCCTAGTGTTCATTCTACACAACCTTCATAATCTACGCTAATTGTCTTGGTTTCGGCATCAAAGCAAAAAAAGAAATATATTATTCTATAGAATTTCTGAAAAAGTAACTTTGTGATCCAAAAAGTAACTTTTATAAACATATTATTTGTTTTTAGGTTTTTGACTTTTCTTGACTGACCCACATATCATTAAAAGTTATTAGGTGATTGACATTCCTTAAATGGAATATTCTTTTATTTCATCGAGAATTGACAGTGACATCACATTGGACATTAATTGATTTAACATTAAATTAATTAATTCTTTTATTCTATAAAATAAAAGTGACAAAATCACCATTGAACATATCCTAGTGACCTTAGGATAAAGCAAATTTAGCACCGAGCTAAATAATCAAACAAATTCGACTTAAACCGTTAACTTAAAAAAATTAATAATCATGTCAGATGAAATTTCAGGTTAAAACAGTGGTCTCAAACCACCCAGACTAAAGAACAAAGCCGACTTCAAACAATGAAAAATAATGTTATGAAACTGGATTATTTTTCAAGACCCGGACCTATGGGCATCCATAACCGAGGGACCATACATACATGTGACTCTTGGTCCAGATTACAACATTCAGAAACCAGTGAGTTTGAAAAGTGTTGCTGGTGATGACCTCAAAAAGGTCAAAACAGACATGAAGGCATACAACATTCTGGCAATGACTCTGCCATTTGAGATACTAACAAGTGTTGAAAACCTCAAAACAACAAAGAAAGTGCTTCACACCATGTGTGAAGAAAGTGAGGAAATTAGGGAAATCAAGAAAGAAAAATTGAGGACCCAATATGAAACTTTCCATCATGTTCAAGGAGAATCAATACCACAACAGCTTCATAGACTTGTTCAATTAGTAAATGAGATGATTGTCTATGGTCTAAAATACGATATGTGGAGATCAATAAGAAAATGTTGCATACTCTTCCAGAGAGCAGGACTCAATTAGTCTCCTTGATAAAAGTTGCATTGGTTCTAGAAGCATTATCATTGGATGCACTAGTGACCAAAGTAAAGGCACTAGAACTTGATGAGAGATCCAGAAACAACAACATAGTTAGACATGTTGAAGCATATAAGTTCAAGGAGATACAACAACAGATAGTGCATTCTTAACTTGGACTGGTAAAGAAGAAGAAGAAGAGTTTCTTGATTCAAGTGAAACTTCATTCTTTTCTACTCTTGAATCATCACAAAACAAATAAAAGTCCAAGAAGACTGGTGTTCATGCTTCTTATAAAGCAATTCCTCAAAGCAAACAACATCCACATGCTTCCAGCTCAAGCAAACAACACCCAACAAAGACTCAAAACATTCACAAATTTGAGAAACCTATGGATGCACTAACAATCATCTTGTAAAGTGAGGAACAGAAGGCAGCTTTTGCAGCCTTCTTTACAAGCTTTGAAGCCTACTTAGGAGCTAACCTCACACCATCACAGATCATACAGGAACACTTGGATGAATTGCCTTCTTTACAAGCTTTGAAGCCTACTTAGGGGCTAACCCAATAAGTTCCTACAAAGGAACAGGGGGTTAAGCATTGATAAGAAAACCAAGATTGGTTTTGATAAAATAAAAGTGAGATTCTATAACTACCAACTCTATGGACACTTCTCTAGAGAATGAACAACCTAGAGTTAACATGAACAACCTAGAGTTAATAGAAACAACCAACGAAAACAAACCTCAAGTAGCTATCACTCAAACAGACAAATTCCACCTCCTATCAGCATTCCTGCTGCACCAACACCACCACAAATCACACAATACAACCCCAATCAACACTCAAAGTCATCTACAATGATTATCAAACAAGATGGTGAGTCTAACTGGAGTATGTACGAGACAGAAGTACAATCTCCCGACCATGCCCTCATGGCAAACATAGAGGATAAAATTGCAGAAATTCCAAAGGAGGTAAGGGAAAATCTATGTTCACAAGCATGCATTGACAAAGTCACATGATACAGAGAGCATGCAGATCAACTTTCTAAGAGAGTGATTGAAACCACATTTTAAATGACAGTTTAAAATCTGAACAAAAACAATATGAGATTAAAGTTTTCTCACTAAAAAATGATTTGGACAAATGGTTGTCTGGAAAACTAACACTGGTAGCTCAAGTTGAGCAACTCTCTAAATCCTTGACTAAGTCAAAAATATTACAAGCTGAAACTTAAGCAAAACTTTAGAAGTTTTAGGTGAGCAATAAGAAGTTTGAAGAACTTCTTGCTCAACAAAGGGCAGTTAAAGACCATTTAGGTTTGGGATATAATAAGGTTAACCCACCTTAAAATAATAACTATATCCTATTACCTGATTCAATGACCAACAAACAGGGTGAGTCTCTTGACCCACATAACAGAACATATGACTCAAAACAATCATCATCATCATCATCTAAATCATCACTAATATCAAAAACACCTTTGATAAAATTTGTTAAGATCCAAGCACCACCATAAATAAAATCAATAGATTTTTATCAAGGAGAAAATATGTAACACCCGGATTTTTTTTAGAATTAAAGTGAAGAAAAGAAGAAAACACAATTTAACCCAAGTTAAGGGGCTAAATGTGTCAAAAGGACAAAAGGAATAAAAGTGGGTGCATAAAGTGGGCATGGCCGCCCACACCTTCCTGCATATTTCACTTCAACCGGATTTTAGAGAGAGAAAGAGCAGAGCTCTCGGGTTTTGAAGAAGAAGATCAAGGAGATCGAATTCAAGGTAAGAATTCATCATTTTAAGTTGCTCTTGGCAGGCCTATGCCTCGGTTGCATGCTTATGTGTGTTTGTTTGTGTTTGGGTTTTGTTTTGTTGGGTTTTAGGTGTGTGAACTCATTGCATTCGGTTTTGAAGGAAGTCATACTCGAAGGTTGTCTAAGGTGAGTTCTAGATTCCCGGTTTCTATGTTTTAAACCTATTTTGGGGCTGGAATTGCATGTGACTAACTTTTTAATATGTCCAGTATTTTGTACCGTAAGTTTGGCCCTGTTCTTTTAGTGGGTGTGTTAGGGCCTGCATGTTTTGCTCGGTTCATGTGGTTGTATGCTTGTTCTAAGAGATTAGCATGCTAGATCGGTGCGATGAATGTATAAGAATGAGGATTGGGAACTGATTATAGTGTAAGATGCGGTTTCAGGTTAGTTGATCATCCGCATTAAGTTTGAATATTTGCATAATTGTTGTTCATCCGCATTAGTTAAGTCTTCATCCGCATTTGATGAACACATCAACTATTTTGTTTATCCGCATTTGTTGTATGTTCATCCGTTTGTATGTTCATCTGCAATTGTTGTATGTTCATCCGCATTTGTTGTGTCTACGCGCATTTGCTTCAGTCATCCGCATTTGGTTCATGCGCACTTCATTGGACGAAATATTTTCTGAAAACTTTCATGTGCTTTATGCATGCGCATTCACTATAGTGTTCATGCGCAATTCTTTGGGACACTTAGAATATTTTCTAAGGTGTTCATCCGTGTTTGGTTACTCATCCGCATTTGTTTATTCATCCGCATTTGTCTGTTCATCCGCATTTGTTTGCTCATCCGCATTTCTTTAAGGAGACAGAATTTTCTGAGATTTTGGGATGTAGAGCTTAAGTGTTAAGAAAGGAGGTTTTATGGGGTGCGGTGCTTGTTTACGATTTGCATGCTTTGTATGCTGTTGTGATGATGTTGGTCCATGTTATGTTTATGTCATGACCTTATGTGGTGTGACGTATGAATATGCTTATGTAAAGTAGTACTTAACGAAAGTGGAAGATAACTAAAGAGAAGTAAGAATGAATGCACACATTAATGAATGATCGGAAGTAAGAAAAGTCTTGCAAGCACTGTAAGGAGGTTCACACCCAATGAAGGGTGTTAGCTCAACGGTGTGCGGGTTAGCTACCCCAGAAGGATGCACACTAGGGTCTAGTCTTTGTGACTGACCATACGTATGGGACCATTGTCGCTTACCCCGGTGCTGGGCCCGCCTTGTGCATGATGTTTGAAGTCTATTTATAGTCTTCGGCCTAGTACCCACCTTGTGCATGATGTTTGGGGTATAGCACATGGAATTGGTCCAAATGATGATACCCCGGTGCTGGGCCCGCCTCAGGCATGATGTTTGAAGTCTATTTATAGTCTTCGGTCCAGTACCCGCCTTGTGCATGATGTTTGGGGTATAGCTCGATGCATTAGCCTGGAGCATAGAGATGTGAAAGTAATAATGATCGAATGAAATGTACGATAAGAAAGAGAATGAATGAATGTAAGTTGACGATGATGAAAGATAATAATGAGATTATCTATTTGTACGTAAGATGTATGATCGCTTACGAAAGTAAAGTACAGTTTTAAACGAAAGAAAAGTATTTTATTTATAAAACTAGAACTCACTCAGCAACGCTGACTTTTATGAAATTTCCAGTTGGCAGGTAACGTTGCTGAGGATGGCACGGGGTAGCTACTTGGCATTTTTGGATGGCATCCGTTGTTTGAATTATAATGTTTTTTTGTGATGTAATGCAACGAGTGATATTTTGTAACAGTTAACTGCAATGTATTATTTTGCAAAAGCAATTATAATGAAATGGTTTGTTTAAAATAATTCCGCTGTAATATTTTGGTAAAGTTAATGTATGTTTTATGCTTTGTGCGCAATGATTGACCAGCTGTAAGCGTTCCGGGAATGGGGCCTTACAAAATAATGAGTTTGATATACAGACAACACATGAAGATGATGAAGATCTACTTGATGATGAGTCAGATCAACCAATTACTGAAACTACAAAAGTTTCAAGTGTGGTTGATGCATCAATAAAACAAACAAAGAAGACAAGTAATTGATATCTGCTCTGGTGGAAGAAAGGTTGAGTCTTCTACTGTTTCTCCCAAAAGAGTAAATAAAGGGAAAGAAAAAGCCCATATTCAGCCAAAACAAACAACAGTAACTTTTGATATACCATTAAAGTCAAATTTAAAATCAAAATGAACAAAACACTACAAATTTACCATACTTTGTGTGGTGTGATCAATACACCCACACCACATAAAAATGAAAATATGGTAAATATTGTAAATACTATGATATGAATAATCATAGCACAAAATCATGCCATTTCCACAACTATTGTTCCATTTGTAAAATAAACAATCACAGTACTGCCAAATGCTTTTTTAACAAGAAAAAAAAGAAGCAAAACAAACAATCTCAAGTTCAGAAATCAATTGAGAAATAGACAGTTGTTCCTAACAAGAATAAGGAAGGAGTACCACGACAAACTCCTTATCAAAAAGTTTTTTTAAACAATGATAAAACTTTTTATGACAACTTTAAACAACCAAACAGGAGACATAAGTCTCAAACAAACATCAGTCAGACATTAGCATTCAATGAAGAAGAGCTCAAAGCACTTCTCCAAATAGAGCTAAAAACATACAGAGGAAATCTAGTGTACCTGGAATTCTTATGCCAGCAGACAACGCTACATTTTGAAGAAATTTGTGTTATGGGAAAAGACGGAAAACTCAAGACCATCTTGGCTTGGGTTGCACCCTCTAACTAATTTCTTTGTCTGTGCAGGGACATCAAAGAAGGCCTGACAACATCTGGTATGTTGATAGTGGATCCTCCCAACATATGACTGGCAATTGTTCTCTCCTTCGAGATTTTAAAAGCAAACATGGAGGAAATGTAGCCTTTTGGAGGTTAAAAAATAGGTGGAAAGATAACTAGTGAAGGAACAGTATCTAATGGGTTGATCAGTTTTGAAAATGTCAACTATAGCTCCAACCTCTAGTTTAATCTTCTCAGCATATCCCAAATCTATGATAAAGGATATGCCACCCTATTTGACTCCAACAATTGCTACATCCTTAAGACGGGTTTTCAAATACCTGAAGACTGTATCCTTTTGAAAACACCCCGTAAAAACAACACATAGATTGTTGATATGAACAATGTTTCGGCATCAGCCCCTGAAACATGTTTACTATCAAAAGTATCAGAAGATGTTTCCTAATTGTAGCATAGACGTGTGGGACACTCAAATTAAAACAGAATGAATCAACTGGTAAAAGGTGACTTAATAATAGGTTTACCACAAAAAGAATTCTTCTATACAAACCACTGCAGGGCATGTCTGAAAGGCAAACAATACAGAGTGTCTCATAAGTCAAAATTGGTAAACTCTAACAACACACCACTTAAATTGCTTCACATGGACATTTTTGGCCCTACAAACATCCTATGCATAGGAAAGCAGCAATACTATCTGCTGAAACAATATTTCAGATTTGTTGAGCTTGGATCTTAGGATTCATCAGTTTCAGATCCGAAAATTCAAAATTAAAGACGGGTGGAAGTGTGTGAATCGAAGAACAAGGATGTATGTGTAATGTATAATGGTATGATTTCATTGATATTGAATAACAAATTACAATGAAGAAACATATACAGATATGGATGAACATCAAACCCACTCAAAGGAGAGAATTTCTCCTTGGGTGGTGATTTACACCATGAAAAACACACATTTAATAACTACAAGTCACATGTACACTTTGCAATAACCACACATTACAAGTGGCTCTAGTGGTTCTATTTATAATGTTTATACATCATGACCTAATTTTGACTTTCTTGTGGTCTTGATGTTGACTTTGTCTTGTTAACTTTGTCTTGTGTTTGTTTTGTTCTGTTTATCAACTTGGTCTCTGAACTTGTACAATAAGATCTTCAGTTGGCTTTGATTGTGGTTTGGAAAGCTTCAGTTTATCAAATGTTGAACCCAACACTATCTTGTAATAGTAGATGATTACTCCAGATTTACCTAGGTTTTCTTTCTATTACACAAGTAAGAAACATCAGAAATCATCAAATCATTTATCATTAAAATTGAAAATCAATTAGACCTTAAAGTAAAATCTTTAAGAAGTGATAATGGTACTGAATTTAAGAATGACACTATTTCTTCTTTTTGGGCAGAGAACGGAATAATTCATCAATTTAGTGTAGCAAGGACTCCTCAGCAGAATGGGGTTACTGAAAGGAGAAACAAAACATTGATAGAAGCTTCTAGATCTATGCTAGCTGACTCTCTATTACACATATCATTTTAGATGAAGCAATCAACATAGCTTGCTACATTCAAAATAGAACATTAATAATTAAAGAACATTCCGAAACACCATATGAATTAATGTTTAAAAGAAAATTTTTCATCGGATTTCTTAAAGCCTTTGGATGTTCTTTATCAATATAAAACACCAGAGAACAATTATCTAAGTTTTCTCCAAAAGAAAATGATGTATTTTTTGTTGGATACTCTTGAAGCTCAAAAGCTTATAGAGTATACAATCCACAACCGAACATAGTGGAAGAATGTAGAAGCCTCTCGAAGATTAACATTTAGTCTTTATTGTCTTTATTAATAGTTTTGTCATAGTTTAGGGACTTATTTGTAAATATATGTTCCGTTTTGTTTTCTTTGATAGTATAAATAGTATAGATTATGTATTGTGTAGGTAGCAAAAAGAGACTAGACTAGTGTACCTTAGAATCAGTTGAACGAATTGTAACTGTTCTCTACACTTGTATTTCTATGCTTTCTATCAATGAAAAACTATGAATTTTTTCTGATATGTTTGCATTGATTTGATTACTTGTGTTTGTTTTGATTCAATTGCATCACAATATCATCACAGATCGATCCGTTTTGATCCTATCAAATGGTATCAGAGCTGTTGGTTCAGTGATTTGAGCTTATCGACATTTTGAGCTCTCTGAATCACTTGAATCTATGATTGATAAGCAATTTGGTCAAATAATTGTTGAATTCAGTTGTGTTTCATCAATTGAAACATGATTTGAATCACAATTTCATGTTCAATTCGTTCAAATCTGAGAATTTGACCTAAATTCTGTTCGAACCTGTTATTCATATTTGGACTGTATTTCAATCAGAAGATTGAATTATTGTTGTTGTTTGTTGAAATTGAAGATGAAGGATTGATTATCGACCTATAAACTACCTAATTGGAAGTTTTTAGATCAATTCAACAAGTTTTGAAGATTTTCAGAAGATTTGAGTTCATTTGAATCTGTTGAATTAGGCGCATTAGGTTAAAACACTACTGAGGAGCATTACAACTGTTCGAATCTGTTGAATTAGGCGTATTAGATGAATTCAACAAGTGTATAGGCGCTTGACAACTGTTTACGGGTTTGAACACTATTCAGGCGATTTTGGTCTAGGCATTTCACCACTGTTGAGGCGTATTACAACTGTTTGGACACTTTGAAACTTTTCAAAAACTAAGTAATTCTAGGTGCATAACTACTGTTTAGGCGTATTAGAACTGTTTTGGCGTTCTACAACCCAGGCGCTTGACAACTGTTTAGGCGCACTACAACTGTTCAGGCGTATTATCAGTTGGGCGTTTTAGAATTTTACTAAGGCAGTCCCTTAGGTGTTTCTACATCAAAGTTGGGTGTTTGACAACTGTGTGGGCGCTTCATCACTGTTTAGGCGCATCAACTCAACACAGAAGTTTTTTCAAAATTTAAAAACCCAAAAATATTTTTTCAATTCATTATTTTAATTCAAAAACTTAAAAAAACAATAAAAACAAATCTTTTTCTTAAAAACAAAAATTCAAAATGGTCAAATCTGAAGATTCTGAGAATAGAGTTCCTAAGTTGAAAAACAGAGCTGATTTTAAGAACTGGTCTCTTAGATTGAAACATCATCTTAATTCTATTGACACTAACTTGTGAAAGTCAATAGAAAAAGGACCTCATATCCCAATTACATCAGATGGTCCTGATAGAGGTTTTTTCTACACAAAAGACTCTCCAGAACCTTATCCAGAAGATGAGTTACAAGGTGATGATCTAAGAAAAGTAAAGAATGAAATTAAAGCATATTCATTGATGTGTAAAGGATTACCACTAGAAGTCTTAACTAGACTTGATGGATATCAAACTGGATATATTATGTATAAAGATTTGAAGATAATATGTGAAGGTGGTAAGGAGATTCAAGATCTCAAGAAGCAGAAACTGAAAAGGCAGTTAGAGCTGTTTGAGCATTTATCTGGTGAAACTATAAACCAAATGATGAATAGATTTGTGCAACTTACAACTGAGATGTCAACTGCGGGCATCAAAAATGATCTCAAAGATCTAAATTTCATACTTCTTAATGCTCTTCCATCCTCATGGAAACAAGCAGTAACATTGTTGAAGCACATTGAAAAATTCCCTATGGATCTTCATCTATTGATCGCCAAAATTGTGTCAGTTGAGATTGATGAAAGCTCAAGAAACAATGATATAGCAGCATCAATGTCTCAGTACAAATATGTTGCATCTCCAGCTAGCACAGTGGAGAATGCCTTTATGGCAAAGAATGAGAATTCATCAGAAGAAGAGGGTGATCTGTTTGTTGGAGCAGGGTTCTTTACAGATTCTTCATATACAAGTGCTTCTGCTTATGCAACTCAACCACAACCTCAGTCTCCTCCTGAACCTCAAAACTCTAAACCTCAAATTGAGAATCCATCTTCTAACTCTGCTAAAACTAGCAAAGATAAAGATGTTATTAACATCCTATTACAGGATGAGAAGTCCAAAACTGTTTTTACTGCTTTTATGGCTAGTTTTCAAGCTTATCAAGGTAGTCATTTAACACAATTAGATCTTGTTTTATAGGACTTATTCGAGATGGATCCAGACGATATAGAAGACATGGACTTAAACTGGAAAATGGTGATGATTGCATATAGAACCCAGAAACATTCTTATGTCAATAGGAACTACAAGCCAAGTGCTAACAAGACTGTAGGATTTGACAAATCTAAGTCAAGGTGTTTCAACTACAATAGCTATGGCCACTTCTCACGGGAATGCAAAGCTCCCAAAAACAAAGGAGGGAATGGTCAAGCTAGTTCAAGCAATCAAAGATATCCACAACAGTCTCAGAAGACATTCAAAAAGCCATATCAAAGTCTACCAATGCCTGAACTTAAAGATGAATCTAATTCTTCTAAAGAGCCTAAGAAAGCTCTTGTCGTGAGCATCAAGGATGGATATGACTGGAGTGCGTATGCAGAGCAGTTTACAGCTGACTTAACCTCTAGTTTATCTCTTATTGCAGAGGTTCAAGGTGAAGACTGGTCAGAAGACAATGATCCAAAGGCTGAAGATGACTCTGAAAATGAAGAAGAAAAGTATGACTGGAGTGATAAATCTGATCCTAAAGAGAATTCAGAAGAAGTTGCATTAATGGCACAGTCAGATCAACCAAAGGTTGAAAATTTATCTTCTAACTCTGAGACTACTTCACCTAAATATCCTGAAATACCAGCTGAAGTAAGAGAAAAACTATGCACCAAATCTTGCTTTGAACATGTAGAATATTACTGAACTTACTCATACAAAATTTGCGAAAAGCTCAAGCAAGAGGAATTAATGCATAATAAACTTAAAAATGACCACAAAATATCAGATGAAAAGATCATTTCTCTACAAACTTCATGGAACAAAACTTTGAAAGAATTAGAAATTGTTTCCAAACAAGTTGAAGAAATGACTAAGAACTTGGAAGAGGTGAAAATAGCACATGCTGCTACACAAGTTGATCTTGCAAAAGTCAAAAGTTCCAAAACAATTATGGAACAACTGGTAAGTGAACGAGAGGAAAAACAAAAAGCAGGCTTAGGTTTTACACACGAACCAATGCCTAAATCTATAACAAACACTTTACCAGAGAACTTAAACACGCATGATCATTTTCCTGAAAATAAAGCTAAACTTAAAGCTTTCCAAAACAAAAACAACAAGATTTCTGATAGTGAAGAAGAGAAAAACAATGTTGAAATCATTGAAGAAAAAGATACTGAAAAGATCAAAAATGGACATCAGGTAAAAGTAAAATCATGTGAACCATGACCGAAAAGTAAGAAAATATTTGTTCTCAATGAATCTGTTTTGGAAGAAGTGATCATTAAAAATAATAAACAAAACTTCAAAAACAAAGATAAAGCAAAACAAGAAGAAGGAACATCAAAAGATTGAAACTCTTATGGTCTAAATAATCCAGAGTTTATTAAATGTCAAAAAGATCAAAAAGAGAAAGAAACTGAAAAAGAATCTTCACCTGATGATGTTCAATCTCAAATAAAATCAAGTTCTACAAAATCAAGAAACCAAAGAAGAAGAAAATTGACTAAAGCTAAAACTGATCAAAATAAGACTCAAGAAAATCAGACACAAACAGCAAATCAAGCAACTCAATTTAAACCAATAAAATTTGTGTTTGCTGGTACTTTGAACATGAACTTAATTCAAGAAGTTAAACAAACTCCTAAGAACAAATCAAACTCTGATCTAAAACAGGTTCAGATTTTAAGTCTTCCGCTGTCGTTAAACGATTTGTTTCTAAGGATTCTAAGAATGTCGTTCATGTACAAAAGTCAAAACCAAATATACAAAAGAACAAATTGTCAAATCAAAAAAAAAATTTGTCAAATCAAAAACAAAAGATTAACTTTTCGACTCCTAAATCTAAACAAGGATCAAACATTGCGTCAACATCAAAAGTTAATAAACAGTTGCTTAAAACACCATAAAGGTACTGTGAAATTTGTGACATGTATAATCATAAGACTGATGAATGTTTTTTAACAAGTACTGTTACATATGTGATATGAGAAATCACTCAACAGCAGATTGTTACATTAATAAGTATTGTACCTTCTGTGATGAAAGGACTCACAATAAAGGAAATTGTTACTTTAGAAAGAGTTCACCAAGGAAAAGATTTGCCAATACACAATTGAGCAAAGGCTATGTTAATCCTCAGTTTAAAAGAAATCAAACCGTTGGTTTTCAAAGATTAACTAACCAACCTTCCTTAGGCTTGAGATCTTTCAAATGAAATGACTCTGTGAGACCAAAACAATACATTCAAGATCAATTCATTCCAAGGTCTATGAGAATGAATGATAAAATTTTGGAAATAAAAACTTTTCAAAAATTGGTCATTCATGTATGCATTTTATTAATAATGATAAAAAATTTGTGAATAATAGAATTGGTAAATTCATTAAAAACAAGCCTGATGTGAATAAACTCAATTTTAAACAATTCACCATTGTTGAAAAGTTTGGCAAACCCAAGACCATCTCGGCTTAGGTCGATAACTCAACTTAATTTTCTTTGCCTTGTAGGTACGCCCGAGAAGACCTATCAACACATGGTATATGGATAGTGGGTGTAGCCAGCACATGATAGGTAATCCTTCCTTACTTCAAGAATTTAAGTTAAAAGATGGTACACACGTCGCCTTCGGTGGTGATGCAGGAGGAAAAATTATAGGCGAGGTAACAGTATCCAATGGGATAATAAGCTTTGATAAAGTAAACTACTGCTCACAGTTGAACTCTAATTTGTTAACTGTTTCCTAAATTTGTGACAAATCTTACTCAGTTCTTTTGAAGATTCTTTTTGTTGTATTTTGAAGCCAGGTTTTCAGATTAGCAAAGACTAGGAGGTTGTTAAAGCTGTTAGGGATGGAGATGTATACAAGCTGGATATGTCTCAAGTTGATCCATCTACAGAAACAACTTACCTTATTGCTCAAGCATCAAATGACGAAAGTCAGCTTTGGCATAGATGTCTCGGTCATTCCAATTTCTAGAACATGAACAAGCTTGTATCAGGAAATCATGTTGTTGGTCTTCCAACAAAGAAGTTTGCCACAACTGATCTCTGCTCAGCTTGTTTAAAAGGAAAGCAACATAGAGCATCTTATAAGCCCGAGCAGATAAACTCAAATTCCAAACCTCTCCAGATGTTGCATATGGACCTATTCGGACCAACAAATGTTCGGAGTATTGGAAAGAAATCTTACTGTTTAGTTATTATTGATGACTTTACAAGATTTTCTTGGGTTTTCTTTTTGCATACTAAATCTGAAACGGTTGAATTATTAAAAGAATTCATCATTAAAGTAGAAAATCAATTAGAAAAAAAAGTGAAAATAATTAGAAGTGATAATGGAACGGAATTTAAAAATGCTAATATTGATAAATTTTGTGCAGAAAAAGGTATTGCTCATTAGTTCAGTGCTCCTAGAACTCCATAACAAAATGGAGTTGCTAAAAGAAAAAACAGAACTTTGATTGAAGCAGCACTGTCTATGTTAGCATGTAAGGCCCCGTTCCCGGACGCTTACAGCTGGTCAATCATTGCACACAAAGCATAAAACATACATTAACTTTACTAAAATATTGCAGTGGAATCCTTTTAAACAAACCATTTCATTATAATTGCTTTTGCAAAATAATACATTGTAGTTAACTGTTACAAAATATCACTCGTTGCATTACATCACAAATACATTATAATTTAAACAACGGATGCCATCCAAAAATGCCAAGTAGCTGCCTCGTGCCATCCTCAGCAACATTACCTGCCAACTGGAAACACATAAAAGTCAGCGTTGCTGAGTGAGTTCTAGTTTTATAAATAAAATACTTTTCTTTCGTTTAAAACCATTCTTTCTTTACTTTCACATGTGATCTTGCATCATACGTACACATAGATAATAATTTATTATTATCTTTCATCGTCATTCGTTGACTTCCGTTCATTCATCATCGTACGCCATCTTTATCATTCGTTATCTTTCTTACCGTACTATACGTACATTCATTAACTTCCGATGACAGGTACTGTACCCCGAACATTGTGCACGAAGTTGACCCTTGGGCCTGGGGCAAGTACACTCATCATTATCATTCATCTTTTATTCTGGACCAGTGCCATGTGCTATACCCCGAACATTGTGCACGAAGCTGGTTACTGGGCCTGAGGTCTATCATAGACCTCGAACATTATGCACGAAGCTGACTCCAGTACCTAGGGCAAGCGGCAAGGTTCCCATACATATGGTCAATCACAAAGATTAGACCCCAGTGTGCATACTTCCGGGGTAGCTAACCCGCACACAGTTGAGCTAACACCCTTCATTGGGTGTGAACCTCCATACATTGCTTGCAAGACTTTCATCACTTCATTCATTAATGCATGCATTCATTCACCCCTTACATTCCCTTTTTCATTATCTTCCGCTTTACGTTACATAATACTTTCCATTTACTTTTCATAATCATACCACGTAAAACCACGTAAAATAACATACATAACAAGGAACATAACATAAACATAACCATACCATACATAGCATCATCACATCACATATGACATCATAAGTCAACTTACATTACCCCCGGGAACATCCCAAGTCAAAGCCTACACTTTGCATTTTCCCCAAAATTTCAGAAAATATTCTAAGGCATAGGCGCATGAGCACTATGCAGGCGCATGACCTTTCAGGCGCATGGGAACACTTAGGCGCATGGGGAACTTTCAGGCGCATGGGCACAATTTGGGGGTATAGGTTTTGGGAGCATGGACACTTAGCCAAATTCAGCCTGTTCTAGGTGCATGGATACTATTTGGGTGCATGGGTTTTGGGCGCATAGGGGACACTTTGGCAAATTCAACCGTTGGGCACATGGGCCAAATCCAGGCGCATGGGCAACCAACATATACTAATAACATCATAATCAGTCCCAAATCATCAATTCATCATGTTCTAACTTAGTTCTAGCATTCTAAGAATCATAACATGAACATGGCACCATCATAACATCATAAATCACCCAAATCATAACCCACCCACATTCACACATACACATTCATACAGGTACAAAACCCATTTTCGTAAAAACATACATACATGCATTTCCAGCCCCAAAATCAGTTAAAACATGTAAAAAGGGGGTTCTAGAAACTCACCTTTGACAAGCTTCCGGATGAACTTCTTCAAACTCGATTGTACTATGAGTTCAACCACCTAAAACCCACCAAAAACACACACCCGATCACAACAAACACACATAATCATATAGCTGAGGCATAGGCCGGCCAAGAACAACTTAAAACCAATAATTCTTACCTTGAATTTCAATTCCTCTTCTTCTTTCTTCAAAAACCCGAGAGCTCTGCATTTCTCCTTTCTCTCTCTATAATCCGAATGAAAAGGAAGTATGCAGAGAGGTGTGGGCGGCCATCACCTTTTTGCACCCACTTTTAGTCTTTTTGTCCTTTTGACACATTTAGCCCCTCAACTTGGGTTAAATTGTGTTTTCTTTCTTTTATACACATTATTCTTTCTTTCTCGTCTTTAAAAATTTTCCGGGTGTTACATAGCAACACGCGAGGGAAAATTGATCCTACTTTATTTATAAAGAAGGATGCTGATGATCTCTTATGTGTTCAAGTGTATGTTGATGATATCATATTTAGTTCTACAAGTCCAAAGTTGTGCAATGAATTTGAAGAAAAAATGAAGTCTCGTTTCCAAATGAGTTCTATGGGGGAAATTAATTTTTTTCTTGGACTTCAAGTGAAGCAGTCTGCAGATGGAATTTTTATCAATTAAGATAAATTTGTTGATAAACTCTTGAAGAAATTTAAACTGCAAGATTGTCAATCCATAAGAACTCCAGCTGACGTAAATTTCAAGATTGAACCTGATCCGAAAGGTAAATCTGTCGACCAAACTTTATACAGATTCATGATTGGTTCTTTGATGTATCTTACTGCATTTAAACCTGATATAATGTATGTTGTTTGTGCCTATGCCAGGTATCAATCTAACCCAAAGGAATCTCACTTAATTGCTGTTAAACGAATATTCAGGTATCTCAAAGGAAAACCAGCTTTAGGGCTATGGTATCCTTATGAAGGAGACTTCGAGTTACATGGATATACAAATAGTGATTATGGGGGATGTTACCAAGATCGTAAATCTACGATGGGTGGTTGTCAGTATTTAGGTCTCAGATTAGTCTCATGGAAATGTAAGAAACAAACAAATGTCTCTATCTCAACCGCAGAAGCTGAGTACATTGCTACATCAGCAGGATGTTCTCAAATCCTTTGGTTACAAAACCAACTACTGGATTACGGGTTCAATTTTCTTAAAACCTCTATTTACATTGATAACACTGCTGCTATGTTTATTACAGCTAATCTTGTCCAGCACTCAAAAACAAAATATATATTGAAATTCGATATCATTTTCTTAAAGATAACTGTGAAAAAGGTTTAATCATTTTGATTCAAATCGCAATTGAAAAACAGTTGGCTGACCTATTTACAAAAGCCTTTTTACCAGGTCGATTTGAATATTTGGTCGAGTCAATTGGACTTATTAATCATGTTTAAACACTAGTTTTGAGTTTAATTCAGTTGTTTGATTCATTAAAAATGATAAGAACCCTCCCTTAGCTTAATCTTGAATATTGGGAAACCGTCAAAGTTAACTGCCTGATTGTATATATTGTGTGTGTATGTTCAATAGTAAATGATAAAGCAAATACAAAAATAGAAAATTGCAAAATCAAATAGAAAAGTATAAAACAAAAACACAAAAATAGAGTTTTTCTTGATTAGTTAAATGTTTTGTACTGAATTTGTCTTTGCAAGTCGTGAAAAATGATAGATACATTAGTTATGATCAGTTGCATACTTCACTCGCTACTAAAGTCTAACGTGATCAGATATGATGTGCGGGTAAACTCATGCAATTATACTGAAAAAGAAAATTCTTGTGATCAAACTAAATCAATCAGGCATTCATGTTTGTCCATTTTAGTACCAATGAGTGGTGTTGACTTCTCAAATTGATTGCTTGTTAAGTCATAATCTCACACCTGGTGGTGATATGAATTACCATTGAACTCTAATTAATTTAAAGCATCCAATCACTTCTCTGTTATGAGTCATCATAGACCTGAAGTGACAAGATATCCTTTGTTGTAAGTAATTACAGACCTGGATATTCTCACTTGATGCGAAAAGATGTCAATGTGCATAGTATCAACATGAGATCTGGTTATAAGTATATGTCAGGTTAACAAGTTGAGAAAGGTGATTTCTTGCAGATCTTTTTGAGGGTTGAACTCTCTAAGTCTAAGTGTGACTTACATAATGTCATATCTAATCATACCTTAATCATTCCAAGAATTGAAAAAGTAAGTGTGTTGAGTATCTTGCCAAAAGCACTCGTTTTCTGTCCTTAGATCTTGTGTCTCCTTTGCTACAGAAATGCTGACCTCGAATACACTTGATAAGGATTTAATCACTGTCTATGACTATCCATCATTTTTTTCTCTTAATGTGCTGATCTTAACTGATATGATATCACTATAGGCATGTGATTCAATTGTGTATAGTAAATTTTTATTCTGCTTTAATTTTGGTTTTTTGCATGATTTTATATGTGCAGGCATGCTGATAATGATTAGTTTTCTCTTCTTACAAAATCAAAGAAACTTCTAAGTTTGTAAAACTTAAAAGTTTAGGGGGGGTAAAAATGAAAAAGAGAAAATAATTGATTTTCAAAATATGAAAAAGAAATAAAAAATAAAGTGTTTTGGATGAAGGGATGAAGCTATACTTTCAAGCATATGTGTTTGACATGATGTAAAAATGAACCTGAAAAAGAATTCAAATTCAGTGGAAAAGCTTCTTGCAAACACAATGAGATCATTTGTATTTGTAAAAAAAATTAATTCAATAGAGACTAAAATGACGGGAAATTAATTTTTTTTTGAAATTTTGAAATAAAAACAATGGTTTGAAAACAAACAAATAAAAATTTTGAATATCAAAAATGTTAAAATTGAGGGTCATTAATGAAAATTTGAGTGTTAGTCAAACAATTTTGACTAAGTGTTGAAAATTAAGTGTGAACAGTGCTAATGTGTTTAAATAGTGTTCAGATGGATGATGAGAAAGTTCAAGTGTCAAGACCTATGGAAGGATCCCATGCGCCTAAACAGTTCTCTTAAGTCCAATTCAGGAGTATGGTGATTTTTCAGAAATTTGCATAAGTGTTGGGCGTTTTAGACAAGCTCATGCGCCTAAACAATTGTCATATGTCTGAAATTATTGGTTAAGTGTTGGGCGTATTATCGTATGCTCATGCGCCTGAACAGTACCAGGCTTCCAAGGAGTCAGACGTTTGAAGTGAAAAATTTCCAAGTGTTGGGCGTTTTAGTTAGTCCCATGCGCCTGAACAGTGCAAAAGCGCCTAAACAGTGCTTATGCGTCTGAACAGTGCCCATGCGTCGAAACCCTATGCGCACAAACAGTGCTCATGCGCCTAAATACTTATGTGTAAAAATCAACCCCATGCGCATAAACAGTGCTCATGCGCCTTAAAATTTTCACTTAGTATAAATACAACACTTGTGAATTTCATATCTTCATTCACTCAAACTCTCTGTTCATCACCCGATACACTCCCAAACACCTTCGATTGGTCAGTTCATCATCTCAGATTGTTTTCGTGCATATTAAGTGTTCGATTAATCATTACATTGGATATTAAATGTAAGTTGATGATCAATATCATCAAATTTCAGGTTTTCAAGTTCAAAATTGAACAGACGCATAATCTCTATGCGGGCGTTTCAAGCCCTAGATTTGAACTTAGTGAAATTTTGAAAAGATTATTGAACAGATGATGATATTGAATGCTGATCAATGATAGGAATTTGATTTTGAATAGGTTAACTTGATTGAATCCATGTTCAATATCAAGCTTACTTGACGATCTTGTTCATCGGCCAAAGCTTTGAAGATGAACAGTCATGAATAAATTTTAAAAAAAAAAATTTTGGTTAAAAAAATAAATTATATAAAAAGAGGTTAAGAAAAGTTGAAATCAATTGAATGGAACTAAATTTGTGAATAATATAAAACTTTCTCATAAAAATGAATTTTTAACACATAGGAAATTTTAAATGATTAATTCAAATTTAAAAATAGATAGATGTTGATAAATTCAAAAATTTCTAACTCAATGTATTTTATGATTGCGGATGGCTGAACTTAAGTTTGAACCTATGATATTGTAGTTGCATTTCTAAATGAAGATGTTCGGGATGCTACAGGCTATCAAGAGATGATTAGATTCCTGTTGAGGACTAAGTATGTCTATGCTATGTGCTATTAGCCTGTGATTTATTCCAGACTGATCAAGAAGTTTTGGACTACTGCAACGGTTGAGATCAATGAAGAAGGGAGAAAAGTTTTGATAGCATTCATAACCAATGAAAGAATGATTGAAGTCTCAGAAGAATCCATTAGAGAAGCATTAAGACTTGGAAACAATGACCCTGAAGACTTAGCAGAATTCTCATTTAATGAATGTAGAGAAACCTTTATTGCTATGGGTCATCCAGATAATTTTCCTAAGAAACAATTTTTCAGAGCCCGAGTGTACAATCACTGGAAACTACTATGCTATATATTCCAGCATGGCATGTCAAAAAGAAGTACGGGTTAGAACTCATTTCCAGTTGATATAGCCTCACCCATTGTGGCTCTTGCAACAAATAGAAGATTCAACATGGCAAAATGGATTCTTAATGGATTTATTTTCAACTTGGAGAAAGGGATCAGGAATAAATACCTGATGTACCCAAGATTTCTACAGATGATTATAAATGAAGCAAATCCTGACTTTCATGCTTATGGAGTTAGTGGAGAAGTTTTATTGCTAGAGCATATGAATGAAATGACTTATAAAAAGTTGGCTATGGTTACTGGTGCTAAGAACATTCCATTGTTTGATTATATGAGAGCTGTTGCTCAAGATAATATGAATATTAATGAAGAGCATTTTCATCTTATTAAAGATGTGCCAGTTGACCTAAATGATCTTATTGAAGAAGCTCCTCAAAATGAAGATGATGATGATGAAAATGAAGATGACACTGATGAAAGTTCAAGTTCTGATGATAATAATGATGGTGGTGATGATGGCAATGACATGGAACAAGTAAATGAAGATGTTCATGAAACTGAACAAGTTGAAGATGTTCAGGAAGTTGAGCAAGTCGAAGATGGAAATGAAGAAAGTCAAACTATTGAGGAGATAGTTAATATGATTAAAGAAGCTATTGAAACAGAAGCACAAACTGAAGTTAATGAAGGTGTTCAAAACTTTGAAGTATTTGAAGATGTGATACATGATGATCCTGTAAGTTTGAATCAACAGGATACACATGTGGTGGAAGAAACAAACTTTCAGTTGATTATTGATGAATTAAAAGAAGAAAATGCTAAGCAAGTGAATCTTATTGAAAAGTTAAGAGAAGAAAATGAGAAATTGAAGGAGGAATTTCAAAAAAAAGATAAAGTGATTACTGATTTGGAGAAAGATAAAGAAACAAACCTGAAAAATTTTGAAGTCATGATGAAAGATTATGACCTAATGGAAGAAAAGTTCAAAAAGTTGAAAGAAAACAATGAGGTTTTAAAAGAAGAATTCGAAAGAATGAAAGATAGTCTAAAATCTCCGTCTCCTGAAGTTATGATAGTTTCTGAAGTTACTCCAATTGATGTTGAGAAGATATCTGAGGTAGATAAAGGAAAAAGAAAAATTGATGATGTAGACATTTTAGTTCTAGCTGAACCATAAACAAAAATACAAAAGATTGTGACTGAAGGTGAAAGTAAAGAAGGAGAGGAAACAAATGTATATGAAAAAATTGAAGCTCTTGATGATTTGGAAACTGAATTTGTTGACGATTGGTATAATGAAGTTCTTGAAGATGAAGACATAGTTGAAGTCAACTACTCTCCAATTCAGGAAACAACTGAAGTCATACCTATTGATATTAAAGATAAGTACAATTACTTGATTAGAATGAAATACAACAGAGTATTTTAGGATGGATTAACTGTCTCACAAATAAATGAAGAGTGTGAAAAGTGTATAAGCGCTGAGTCTATTGCACCTGTTGATCCGGATGAGATAGTAGTAGAGCATGGAGAATGGAATCCGCTTCAAGAAAGTATCAATGTTGAAGAACTTTCAACTTTTGAGTTACACCATCCTGATCCAGATGATATGAATGTAACCGCTTTAAGGATATGGTTACAATCACCTAACTATCCTAGGATGAAATTAAACAGACTTCAAGCAGAATCTTTGAGGAACTTGGTGAGAAGTTTCCAAGAAACCGAGAAACAAACAAACAGAATGATAGTCGCCGACATGGACAACCCATAGTATCTCGAGATCACAAAGAGAACAAGAATTCTAAAGCCTCAAGAGATCAAAAACATGGAGTTGATAAGAAGTGGAGATGAAAGATGAAAGGAGCAAATGAAGTTGTTTCCAGAAAATGAAAAACAAGCATACCAAGTGTCCATTGAGCAAAAGCTGCTATGGAACAAAGCTCGAACAGCAGGAGATTTGGTACGAAATGTTTTACAAAAAGGATAATCAATTTTAGAACTGCTTAATGCAATGATTGTTCCTGATAAATCAAAAGAAGTTAAAATAGTAGCTTGGAAATATGATGAAGTATTTGATGCCTTTTTGATCAAGAGAGTAAATGCTATATGTGATGTTTAACACTTTTACTCAAGCATCATTGAACTACCTGTGCAAGACTTGAAAGAGCTGAACAAACTTCCTTTGATTAACCCAACAAAAGCTGGTCACAGTGGAAATTTTGTTCAATTGCTAAACCGGGGAATATTAAGGATGAGTTCATTTCTTAAAACGAGATGTGATCAGGAAGATAAAGAATACTTTCAATCATTGAAAAGCAAAAGAAATCTTGGAGAAAAAGGTGTAGAAGAATATGTATTTTTGGATGCTTTTAGTGATAAATACTTTGATAAAGTAACAAATCCTGGTCTGAAAGTGATTGATGGCTCTCAAACAACAAAACCAATTCAACGATGGTTTTGTAATGTTGATACATTTGAGTTGATGCTAGTTAGAAATTTGGATGATTGGGATAAAGATATGATTTCTTTATTTGAGTATTTGAGCTAAAATTGCTTCATCCAAGTTACATTTCTTTCTTATCAGTTCAAAAGTTTTAATGTGTGTCTTCTGAAGTTACTGAAAATAACAAGAAGTACTTCATTACAATCATTAAAGTCATGAATGTTAAAATGGAAAGGATAGCATTACGCAAAGCCTTAGCGTATGCAAATATTGTGAAGAAGGATATTAAGTCGATTGACTTTATGAGGATTTCGAGCAACGGGGTGTTAGAAATTCACTCGCAAGAGTTCTCTAAACCTCTGGAATTTATGCTAACATTGATATTGCAAGTTTGTCCAAGGAGACATTGGAAAGAATGGAAAAGATGGAGATAAAGACAAATGAATCAAAGCCTGAGCAAGCTATTCTGGCAGAAAAATTCAAGTCAGCAATTACAAAAGCCTGTGTTTAAAGTAAAAGAAGAACCAGAAGATTTCTTTGATGTATGAAGAATGAAGAATGAAGATTGAAGAATGAAGATGAAGATTGAAGAATTTTAAAGACCGAAGACCAAAGATTGAAGATTTTGAAGACTGAAGACAATGTCAATCTTAGGTGCAGTATTATAGAAGCCTCTCGAAGATTAGCATTTAGTCTTTATTTTCTTTACTAATAGTTTTGTCATAGTTTAGGGACTTATTTGTAAATATATGTTCCTTTTTGTTTTCTTTGATAGTATAAATAGCATAGATTATGTATTGTGTTGGTAGCAGAAAAAGACTAGACTAGTGCACCTTAGAATCAGTTGAACGAATTGTAACTGTTCTCTACAGTTGTATTTCTATGCTTTCTATCAATGAAAAACTATGAATTTTTTCTGATATGTTTGCATTGATTTGATTACTTATGTTTGTTTTGATTCAATTGCATCACAATATCATCACAAATCGATCCATTTTGATCCTATCAAAGGAACAACAGATGTTGTTTTTAATGAACATTCTTTCACTAAGAAAGTCATTGGATCAGACTGGTTGTTTGATATTGACTCACTAACAAAATCATTTGACACATCTTACTTTGATGTTTTAGGTACCAAGGATACCAATGAATATCCAATGGTTCCTCTAACAACCAATGATGTTCCTTTAACTACTGATCCTCCAAGGAGAACAACCATTACTCCTTCCAGTATCATAGTTAGAACTCCTCCAGATCAAACAAACATATCAAGAGGAACATCACAAAACAAACCATCATCACCAACTCCAGTGACCACTCAACAACCAGCTTCAGTTGACCCTCAACCAAGCAAACAAAGAAGGTCACATCATCTAGACACAATTGAAGAAGATGATGAGTATCATTCATTACCTGATACACATCGCAAATGATTAAATCTTAGATTTCTTTCATGATTCACAATAAACATTGAACGAACCCACACAACCAGATAATCCAGCAACATCAAATACCCTTGCCCACCCATCAACACCTAAATAAACAATTACTAATTTTGATTCAACGATCCCTGTTGATCAGATTGAAACCACCAATATCATCCTTTAGAGAATATCATAAGTGATCTTAATGTTAGATTAACACGCAGTTAATCTGATAAAGCAAACATTTGCTTGTTCTCTTGCTTTCTATCTCTAATTATACCCAAAAACACACAGAAGCACTTAAAGACTAGAGTTGGATAGAAGCAATACAGGAAGAATTATAGCAATTTAGGAAGCAAGAGGTATGTAGTTAGTTGACCTCCCAGAAGATCACTATGCGATTGGCATAAGATGGCTATTTAGGATCAAAAGAGATGATAGAGGGATTGTCATTAGAAGCAAAGCAAGGATCATTGCCCAAGGATATACTTAAGAGAAAGGCATTGATTATGATGATGTCTTTGCTCCAGTAGCTAGACTAGAAGCCATCCAGTGTTCCTTGCATATGCGTCATCAAAGAACTTCACTGTCTTCCCAATGGATGTGAAATATGCATTCCTCTATGGAAAGATAGATGAATAGGTATATGTTGCTCAACCACCAGGGTTTGAAGACCCAAAATTCCCTAACAGAGTCTACAAGTTAGATAAAGCTCTATAAGGTCTTCATCAAGCACCTAGGAAGTGGTATGAAACTTTATCTAAGTTTATACTACAGAATGGGTATACCAGAGGGAAGATTGATCAGACTTTTGTTCTTAAATAGAAAAGAACAAGACTTGGTAGTTGTTCAAGTCTACGTGGATGACATCAATTTTGGCTCCACAAACGTACAACTTTGTAGAGAGTTTGAGACTATTATGCAATCAAAATTCCAAATAAGCTCAATGGGAGAACTTAACTTCTTCCTTGGTCTCCAAGTTCAACAATCTACTGATGGAATTTTTATCAATCAAAGCAAGTATGTGAATCAGATATTGAAGAAATACAACATGTCTGATTGCACATGTAGCAAAACACCATTTGCAACTGGATTGAAGTTTGGCCCCAATCCAGAAGGCATATTAGTTGATCAGAAGCTTTACAGATCCATGATAGGCTCTCTGATGTACCTAACTTCAAGCAGACCAGACATCATATATGCAGTTTGCATGTGTGCCAAATACCAAGAAGATCCAATATGATCACACATAAATACTTTAAAGAGAATATTCAGATACTTAAAAGGCAAACCAACACTTGGCCTATGGTATCCCAAAGATGGAGATTTCTCTTTATTTGCATACACTAATAGTGATTATGGTGGATGAAACAACAACATAAAATCCACTGCAGGAGGATGTTAGTTTCTTGGATCAAAATTGATCTCCTAGTAGTGCAAGAAACAAACAAATGTCTCTGTGTCAATAGCTGAAGCAAAATATATAGCTGCTTCTGCATGCTGTTCTCAAGTGATTTAGATTCAAAACAAAATGCTTGATTATGGCTTTAATTTTTTTAAAACACCCATACACATTGATAATTCTGTTGCCATGTTTATCACTAACAGTCCTATTCAACATTCAAAAAAAAGCATATAGATATAAGATATCACTTTTTGAGATATTTCTTAGAAAAGGGTTTGATAAAGTTGATCAAGGTCCACACTGATAATTAATTGGCTGAACTGTTTACCATACCATTTGATTCAACATGATTTGAATTCCTCATTTAGTCACTTGGTATGATCAACTATGAACCAAACAAGTAATGTCTTCAAACATTAATTTCAAGCAAGCTTGATTTTGTCAAAGTCCAAGTTTAACATCAAACAAACATCTTTTCAAAATCAAGATATCTCATTAACATTTATGTTTTCCAATCAACAAACAATTTGAATCACACATAACCACTCATGAGAAATGATAGTACACTAGATTACTTCTCACTTCAGTCATTTTCCACTAATAAAGACTGACAATACTTTGTCTGATATGTGGATAGGCTTAGCATGGGACACCTGACATCACATACAATAGTGAAGAACTAAATTCTCATGATTGTGTGGTCAGAAACACATATCTTGGTTTATTTTGAGTATTGGTCTATTCGATATAGATTGCTTGTAAAGTAACTACTATACACCAAGTGAAACAGTTTATACATTGCTCAATCATACAAGTGTCTCCTTTATTATGATAATCATAGACCAGGAGTATACTAAGGCATTCTTTGTTGTGCTAAGCATAGACCTAAATGACCTACATCATGATCCAAAAAGATTCCCAATAAGGAAAACATCCATCTTGGATGAACAATCAATAAAGTCTTTTATACTACATTCCTTGCGAATGACTCATAAGAATTCCAAAGAGGATCACCTTTCAAAGTAAAGTGAAAAAGAATCCCAATATAGATCAAACAATATGGATCAAATTAAGCATTTATACTCCTGAGTAGCCAGGTCATAAGTATTGAAAATGCTTTATGGCATATCTTGAGGAGGATTGATCTTAACATACAATCAAATGTGGGCTACATACAAATCATTCCAATTTATCCAAAACATGATAATCACTCACTGATTCCATCAATTATTAATACCATACATGAGTTTAAGTGGATCACAATATCTGCAATCAACATTGTATTAGTCTATATCTATTCTACAAATCAACAAATCAACTCAATAAGGACTTAAGACTAGTATGATCTCATGTTATATGCAAATGATTCATGTCGAAACATGAAAATCATCCATTTTTTAGTTAGATAAAATGCTATCAATCTAAATGTTTACCATGCAAACAATCAAATTGGACTTTGATACTTTCCATTAAATCAATTTCAAGTTTTTGTCATTTTATAAAAAGTTTTTATAAATATGAAAAAATTTATTGGATGAAAAATGAACATGAAAATATCAAAGGTAGCAAAATATGTGTATAATCATACAATTTAAAATTTAAAAATTTGAAATTTTGAGTTTTAAATACAGGCAAGTCAAGCCAGCACTCAAACATAGCAGATTGAAACATAATCATGCACAATATTGCTTGTGAGTGATATTTTATCATCCATATATTAATCATGTTAAAATTATAAAACTTTAACAAACATTAAAAGTTTGAAAGATTTCAAAATTATTTTAAGCAAAAACAAAAAAAAATCAAATCTCTACAGCGTATGTATTAATTTACATAGCTGATGAGCAAAAGTTTTCAAAACAAACAAAATTTTTAAATTTGGACAACTGTAGACACAACGGACACACTAACATACATCCGTTGTAGCTACAATTAATCAATAATCAACTAAAATACACTAAGTGTATATAGCGGACAAACAAACATGCATCTGTTATGCATCATTGAACATACAAGTGTTCACAGCGCATGATGTTATTAAGGCATCTGCTGTGAATACAGTGACATTCCACAGCGCATGTCTAACTTTAGTAATCCATTGTTGAAACAGTATAAACAAGTATACACACCGTACGAGTAATGAGTCATCCTCTGTAAACAACCAAAGAACCAATCAGTATACACAGCGTATGAACAAGTGTTCATCCGCTTTGTAAACAGTGAAGTTATTTCACAAGTGTGCACAACACATGACATAATAGTCATCCACTGTATACATAATCAAGCAAACATTGAAGGGTCAACAGCGTACAACATAAAATTTGTACAACGTACGCACTGTAACCACAGTGTATGTGTAACTCATAGCGGATGACTTAAAATTAAATTTTAAGTTTTAAACTGTTTACATAGCACACACACGCATACTATATACCCAGCGGACATTCATTTTGTCTACTGTATATATATTTCAACACTTGTCAATTTTTCATTCATCACGAGTGTGAGAGAGAAAAATCAAATTTCTAAAACGTTACACAGTACAATAAACCCTTAAACCCCTGATCAATCAAAAACCAATATCTGTTTGATTTCATCAATAATAATCTTTCAAACAGGTATAACAACATGTTTCTTATCATCAAACAATCATCAAAACATGCGGTTCTTGGATTTTGATTTGAACATTGTTTAAACACTAAGTCAAACAAAGAACTAAATCAGACATGAATCATTTGATGTTGTAAATGAAATCAATTGTTTAATATCTGTTACATGTTCCCAGTCGCATGTATTAGGACTATTAATTTGAAGAATTTTGATTAAATGTTCATCAGGTTTATGAACAGTCATGATGTTCATGCCAAAATCATTCCAAAATTGATTTTCGATCATTAAAAATATTTAAAATGACTTGAAATATGTTATAACTTGGTAAATATGCTCAAAAGTAAGTCATAAACATGTAAATTGAGTTAAAATTGGAATAACATTGATCACCACAACATTAAATGCATATACATTGAATATGAATTAAATGGTAGTTTTGATTTAAAAGTCAAACTAAAATTCATAAGTTGAAAATTGTAGTGAACCACAATCAGTGTATGATTTGAACACACAAACTCATGATATGTATTAAACATAATACAAATCAATTTGAATAAAAACAACTTGAAATCAACAAGAATTTCATGATCAAAAATTGACCAAAATTTGACTTTTGAAAAGTCAAACTGATTCAAATTGGTAATGTTTAACAAACATACACTTTGACAAACTCATTGTGTTAAACATACATGGTTCATCATTTCTTAAAAATTACAACTGTCCAATGAACACTTAATCATTATTTCTTCATATTAAACATCATACAGACATTATACAAGTTACTAACATACTTTTCTTAATTGTAGATATGGAAAAGCTAGTGTTTGTCAGAGATCATAATCACTATGCATTCCTCAACCCTAATGCACCTAAGGCTAAGAACTACAGAGACATCATACAAGCTATTAGACAGATAAGGCTTGTTTATGCTATGACAGCTAGACCAGAGATCTATAAAGATCATATTACCTAATTTTGGACTCATTCTCATCTGGAGCAGATGAATAACCAATAGGTTGTAGTCTCTACTATACATGATCATCAGATTATCATCTCCGAAGAAGTTATAAGGAGAGCATTGCATCATGGTGATGAAGATGCTGAAGTTCCAGTTGAATTTGATGAGAACTGTGTTCTTCATGTTTTTAGATAGATTGGATATACTAGTACCATAGAGAGAAAACAAATCAAGAATCTTACATGTGTGCACAATTCAAATTTCTAATGCATACATATCAAAAGACAATGACCAACAAGAAGACTGGCTAGGATGTCACTTCTTTGAGGAGTTTTTCAGCTATTACAAGTATCATTGCTAGGAGACCCTTCAACTTTGCTGCTCTAATAATAAATGGGATGACATACAATTTGACAGAAGTGAGGAATAAATTCCAGATGTATCTAAGATTCCTCCAAATGATCATTGATGATCTACTCCCAAACATCCCAAGAGAATGTGCTATCTTTCAGCCTGTTCCTTTTAATGAACATGTATTCAACAGGATCAAGTCTAGCTTGTATCAAGGAGATGAAGTACCTGTTCCACCATACATGATAGACCATAATTTACTTGTCCCTGAAGTGTTCAAAACATTATCCATCAAGCTCCTATCATCCAAACATGATGTTTCAGAACATTATCCATCAAGCTCCTATCATCCAACCTGCACCCATCATACATGAAGAAGAACAAGTTGATCCTAAACCAGAACCAATCATTCAACAAGAACTAGCACCAGAAGATGTGCAAGAACAAGAATAGTTTCATGTTGAACATCACTTGCTTTCTCCACCTCAGAGCCCATATTTATCAGATCAGCAAACACTATCATCTCCTTTAAGAGATATTGATGCATCATTAGCAGATCTGCTAAATCAAAATTTCAAATTCATTGAGCCTAGATCTTAGGATTCATCATGTTCAGATCTAGAAATCAAAATTAAGATGGGTGGAGGTGTGTGATTCGCAGAACAAAGAGATGGATAATGTTAATGTTATGATTTCATTGATGTTGATGAACAAATTACAATGAAAATCATAGATGAAAGATGGAATCAAACCCACCCAAAGGAGGAATTCTCCTTGGATGGTGGTTCACACCATAAGAAACACACACACAAGAACCACACTTGCAAAAATGCACTAGTGGGTCTGTTTATACTATTATTACATCATGACCTATGTAACACCCAAAACTGTGGGGTAAAATAGATAAAAAAGAAAAGAAAAGTATCTAGAAGAAATAAAAGAAGGGGCAAAGATGAGGAGTGTAAAGTGTAAAAGTACACCAAAAAGTCAAAAAAGATGTGTATAAGGGGCATGGTCGCCCATGCTCTTTCTGCTGCTGCTACTACCGAATGAAAAGAAGAAGAAAGAGGCTGAAAAATCTTGTTTCTCTCGGTTGTGAAGAAGAATAGGGCAGAAACTTTGGAGGTTAGTGTGTTTTGGTGTTAATTAGTTCGGTTTTTATGGGGTTTTCAACTTTAAAACCGATTATTAAGTGTTCTATGTGGTTTGGTGTTTGTTTTGTTTGTTTCGAGGTGTTTGAACTCTTGTACAAACAAGTTTGGAGGATTTTCGCTTGTTTGCTACAATAGGTGAGTTCTAGACCCCTGTTTTTATGTGTTTTAAACTTCTTTGGGGCTAAAAATGCATGTTTAAAGGTTTTGCATCTGTTTTATGCTTTATCATATGTATATGGGTGTTTGTGTTTATGCTTTATGGTAGTTATGTGCTGTTGATGCTTGCGATGTTGTGTCTAAGCTTCGATCAGATGGATAAGCATGTTTGGTTAGGAATTGTTGGTGTTTTCATGGTTGTATGCCTGCTCTAGATGTTAAGCATGTTAGATCCATGATAAGGATGTGTTAGATCGAGGATTGGGGACTGAATAATTGCATAAGTGCATTTGCAGGTTGGTTAGTTCATCCGCATTTAAGTACTTGTTCATGCGCATTGTTGTTAGCTCATCCGCATTTAAGTACTTGTTCATCCGCATTGTTGTTTGTTCATCCACATTTAAGTACTTGTTCATGCGCATTGTTGTTTGTTGATCCTCATTTAAGTACTTGTTCATGCGCATTGTTGTTTGTTCATCCACCATTGTAGTTGCTTATGCGCCCAAGTGTTCTTCCGCATTTCTTTTATTCATGCGCATTTGCTACAGTGTTCATGCGCATTTGTTTCAGTCATTCGCATTTGTTTTACCGGAATTTAGTTGGACGCTTGGAATAATCTGAAGACTTTCATCCGCATTAGTTGTTCATCCACATTAGTTGTTCATCCGCATTAGTTACTGTTCATCCGCATTTGTCTAAGGACTTACGATTTTTCTAAAGCTTGGGAAGTAGAATGTAACGGGTAAGTTCTGGAATGTTTGCTGGTTCATGTCTGTTGTGGTGATGCATGTTGTGGGCTGTTGTTGACGCTTTGTACTATGTATAATGTGGCTTTAGGTGGTGTGTTTATATTCGTATGCATAAAGTATTATGTAACGAAGTGGAAGATAACGATATTGAAAAGTGGAACGTAATGAAAGTATGAAAGTCTTGCAAGCAAAGTTGAGGTGAGTGACTGTGTCGTCACAACAGACTCGTAAGACAAGGTTGAGGTGAGTGACTGTGTCATCACAACAGACTTGTAAGCCAAGGTTGAGGTGAGTGACTGTGTGTCACAACATACTCGTAAGGGGTTTAATCCTTAATATTGACCCGAAACATGTCGTGATGCTCTCCCCGGTGCTGTGACGGTCTTCGGATATGAGGCGGGGGTGTTGAAAAAAGAGACGGGGTCCTTGTCGCGTACCGCGGTAATGTCGGTCTTCGGACATGAGTCGGGTATTGCATGGGACAGGATCCAGATTATAGTGAAAGATAATGATGAAAATGAACGAATACGTGAGTTAATGAAAGATAATTAAGTCTATACCTTGATGTACGTATGATGAATGCTCACGTGCGAAAGTAAAGGAAGTATTTTATTGAAACAGATATTTTCATATATAAATCCTACAAGGTATTTTAAACGTTTTAAAACTAGAACTCACTCAGCAACGCTGACTTTTATGCATTTTCAGTTGGCATGTAATTGTTGCTGAGGGTGGCATGCGGGGGAAGCTACTCGGCAGGGCAAGATTGGCATCCATTCATCTTTAATGATATTGTTTTTTCGTAATGCAATTAATATGATCTTTTTGTAACTATTAACAATTAACGATGTATTGTTTGGCAAAAATATTTATTAATGATGTGAATGGCTTTTGTTATTAATTCTGCTGCACTGGTTTATGAACTATGAAATGTTTTATATATATTGTGCTATGATTGACCAACGGTGAGATCCCTGGAAACGGGGCCTTACAACCTAATTTTGACTTTTCTTTTTGTCTTGATGTTGACTTTGTCATGTTGAATTGTCTTGTATTGTTCTTCTTGTTGTGATCAACTTGGTCTTTGAACTTGTACAATGAGATCTTCAGTCGGCGGTGATTATCATTTGGTAAGTTTTAGTTTATTCAATTGTTGAACCCAACAATACTCCCCCTAAACTGATGCTTGCCAAACTTTAACATTGAAGATCTTCTCTGTCATATGATTTCTTGATTAGCTGATGTTCTGACAAGTTCACTGTAGTTCTCCCCTGCAGATTAGGCTTCTACTAATATACTTCTGACAAAGGATAGAATCTCTTTGAGAATACTTAGCGCATTGGATATGGGTCGTATCTCTTTGGATTACTATTCATATCACACTTAAAGGATTTGAATGTATTAGGAATATGATAAGGCTTTGAACTTCAATAAATAGCATCAGGAACATAAATCAATCTTGAAAACACTTCCACTCTTTGAATCTCTGAAATAACTTGATGATTACCACACTTTAGTTGATGGTCATTTCCCTTAATTAAAGTCTGTCTAACTATTTAGCTCAGCAGATAGACACGGGTGCATAAATCATCATAGAAAATGAATCCAAGTATTTGAAAATGAGTATCTGACAGTTGTACAATTCCCTGAGTAAATCAATGATTACATGACCAAAGTTAATTTCTTCTTTTGTTTTGAAGCTCAAAATGGATGTGCCTGTTGGTTGCAATCATCCGCATTCATGTTTTTCTTTTTCTTTTCCCTCATCTATTCATTTGTTGTTCTTATGTATGCGAATGCATTTGGATGATGTTCATATGCTTTTGTAGTTAGATCCGCCACATTTGATAAAGTTGAATTTGCATTTGTTCAGCTAACATATCCGCATTTGTATCATAACTAACCATCCTTATTTCTTTTCTGATCTTTCATAAGTCATCCGCATTTGTACATAATGCATTCGCATTGGCACATAATGCATCAGTATTTCTTCAAACATGCATTCTTATTTGGTTTTGATAACTCACAAAGCATCCGCATTTTTTTGAATACATCATCCATATTTGTTTGAATACATCATCCGCATTTGTTGAATCTCATCCGTATTTGTTTTGAGTTCTCATTAGTACATCCGCATTAACTATTAAAGCATTTGCATTAACAATTTTAAAGCATCCGTATTTCCTTATCTCATCCGCATTTGCCTATGACTATATCCGTATTTGTTTAGTTGTAATCCACATTGAATTTGATGCTTTGATCAACTCATTCTTATTACCTAAGTTGATCATCCACATTACAATTCAACATCCGCATTTGTATCAGCATTAGTGTCTGTACACATGAAACAAATGCAAAAATCATTAACTGATGAATTAGGGTAACTTGATTCATATGATTCGATTAGATGTTGAAGCTGAATCATCAAACATTTGACCAGATTCGAAGACCATTGATGAACCAACTTCGATTATGAATCATCAGATCGATTATAACAGAGAAGACGCCTGCTAATCAGATCGATTTTGAAGATGATGATCGACGAAGAACAACACCCACGAACTCAGCCTTTTCTTTATTGTTTTCTTCATATTTTTAAGTAGAATCTTGTTCCATTACATCTATTTTTGAAGAAATAATCCATGGAATGATTATATTTCTTCAAATCGTACCATATTAGAATAGATTTTATGATTTTTTTCTTGTTTTTGAGATGAAAAGATGGGTTTTCTTCTTTTTTTGAAGAACAATGACTTTGTTCTTCATTTTTCTGATTTTCTTCTTTGTTCTTGACATCATAAAGTTGAAACTAGATCTGAAACTTAGATGAATCCAGCAACGAACAACTCTTATACCATTTTGCTAAATCATTCAGATTCATCGAGCCTCGATCTTAGGATTCATCATGTTCAGATCTAGAAATTAAAATTAAGACGGTGGAGGTGTGTGATTCACAGAACAAAGAGATGGAAAATGTTAATCTTTTGATTTTATTGATGTTGATGAATAAATTACAATGAGAATCATAGATGAAAGATGGAATCAAACTCACCTAAAGGAGGAATTCTCCTTGGATGGTGGTTCACACCATAAGAAACACACACACAAGAACAACACTTGCAAAATGCACTAGTGGGTCTATTTATACTATTGTTACATCATATCCTAATTTTGACTTATATTATTGTTTTGATGTTGACTTTTTTCATGTTGAATTGTATTGTATTGTTGTTCTTGTTGTGATCAACTTTATCTTTGAACTTGTACAATGAGACCTTTAATCGGGTGTGATTAACATTTGGTAAGCTTCAGTTTATTCAGGTGTTGAACCCAACAATACTCCCCCTAAACTGATGCTAGCCAAACTCTAACTTTGAAGACCTTCTCTGTCACATGTTTTCTTGATCAACTGATGTTTTGACACAGTTCACTTTAGTTCTCCCCCTCAGATTAAGCTTCTCCTAATATATTACTGACAAAGGATAGAATCTCTTTGAGAATACTTAGCTCATTGGATATGGGTCGTATCACTTTTGGATTACTTTCATATCACACTCAAAGGATTTGAATGTATTAGGCATATGAAGAGGCTATGAACTTCAATAAATAGCATCAGGAACATAATTCAATCTTGAAAACACTTCCACTCTTTGAATCTCTGAAATAACTTGATGATTGCCACTCTTTAGTTGACGGTCATTTCCCTTAATTAAAGTCTGTCTAATTGTTCCGCTCAGTAGATAGACACGGGTGCATAACATCATCATAGAATATGAATCCACGTATTTTAAAATGAGTAACTGATAGTTGTACAATTCCATGAGTAAATCAATGATTACGTGACCAAAGTTGATTTCTTCTTTTGTTTGAATGCTCAAAATGGATGTGCTTGTTGGTTGCAATCATCCGCATTCATGTTTTTCTTTTTCTTTTCCCTTATCTATTCATCTGTTGTTCTTATGTATGGGAATGCATTTGGATGATGTTCATCTGCATTTGTAGTTAGATCAGCCGAATTTTATTAAGTTGAATCCGCATTTGTTCAGCTAACATATCCGCATTTGTTAACAGCCGCATATGTATCACAACTAACCATCCGCATTTATTTTCTAATCTTCCATAAGCCATCCGCATTTGTACATAATGCATCCGCATTAGCACACAATGCATCCACATTTCTTCAAACATGCATCCGCATTTGGTTTTCATAACTCACAAAGCATCCGCATTTCTTTAAATACATCATCCTCATTTTTTGAATATCCTCCACATTTGTTTTTAGTTCTCACTAGTGCATCTGCATTAACTCTTAAAGCACTAGCATTAACAATTTTAAAACATCCGCATTTCCTTATCTTCATCCGTATTTCTCTGTGATTACATCTGCATTTGTTTAGCTGTAATCCGGATTGAATTTGATGCTTTAATCAACTCATTCGTATTACATAAGTTGATCATCCACATTACAATTGAACATCCGCATTTGTATCTGCATAAGTGTCTGTACACCTGAAACAAATGCGAAAATCATCAACTGATGAATTAGGGTAACTTGATTCATATGATTCGATCTGAATCGTTCAAATCATCAAACATTTGACAAGATTCAAAGACCATTGATGAACCAACTTCGATTGTGAATCATCAGATCGATTATAACAGAGAACACGCCTGCTAATCAGATCGATTTTGAAGATGATGATCGACGAAGAACAACACCCACGAACTCAGCCTTTTCTTTATTGTTTTCTTCATATTTTTAAGTAGAATCTTGTTCCATTGCATTGATTGTTGAAGAAATAATCCATGGAATGATTATATTTCTTCAAATCATACCATATTAGAATAGATTTGCTGATTTTTTTTTGATTTTGAGATGAACAAATGGATTTTCTTCTTTTTTTGAAGAACAGTGACTTTGTTCTTCATTTTTCTGATTTTCTTCTTTGTTCTTGACATCATAAAGTTGAAACTAGATTTGAAACTTAGATGAATCCAGCAACGAACAGCTCTTATACCATTTTGCTAAATCAAAATTTCAGATTATCTTAAGATTCATCATGTTCAGATCATGAAATCAAAATTAAGACGGGTGGAGGTGTGTGATTCACAGAACAAAGAGATGGATAATGTTAATGTTATGATTTCATTGATGTTGATGAACTAAGTATAATGAGAATCATAGATGAAAGATGGAATCAAACCCACCGAAAGGGGGAATTCTCCTTGGATGGTGGTTCACACCATAAGAAACACACACACATGAACCACACTTGCAAAAATGCATTAGTGGGTCTATTTAAACTATTGTTACATCATGACCTACTTTTGACTTTTCTTTTTGTTTTGTTGTTGACTTTGTCATGTTGAATTGTCTTGTATTTGTTGTTCTTGTTGTGATCAACTTGGTCTTTGAACTTATATAATGAGATCTTCAGTCGGCTGTGGTTATCATTTGGTAAGCTTTAATTTATTCAATTGTTGAACCCAACAAGATCAAGCAACTCAACCAGAAAAGGTTGGTGCATCTTCAATGCATAAGCATGTTCAAGAAGAACAAATTGTTCATGATAAGCAAACTAAAGGTGAAGAACAAGGAAGTGATATTTCTACTGAAGAAGACATTGAGTACTTAAAAGTGTTCCTATTCATTGAGTACAACAAGCTGATTGAGAAATCCAACAACAGAGCAAGAAAGTTGAAATAAAAGCTAAAGTGCAAATATGAAGAAATTGAGAAGCTAACAGTTGACAAAAAGGCTCAGAAGTTGATTTTTTAGTTTCTTGAACAACAACTTAAACAATCAAAGGAAGACTTAAATATGAAGACCAAGATCTTAACAGTGCAAGGCTTGATATTGCATATTTGACTAAACAGACAGATGCTAAAGATGCTGAGATAGATGAGTTAAAGACGATGATCTATGCTCAAAATGTAGAGATCAAGAGGCTGAACAGAGAGTTGGAGTATTCAAACATTCAACTGAATGAAGAAGAACATTCAGAAGGTCAAGAACAAGACCTGAGTGAAGAGTTTATTAATGAAATCATGTCTCAAGCTGAATAAACCAGCGTAGGGGAATCTGAACAAGCATTATTATCCCTAAGGAGACTTGTTCAATATAATGACCTACTCCAAGGTTAAAAGCTGGTTGAGTCACACCAGGATGTCATACAGGTCTTATGCAGGTAGATCACTTTCACAGATGAAAGATCTTACTAGAGAAATCTACAAGAATATGCTAACAAGTGCATTGAAGCCACAGGTTTCTAGACCTCATCCCGCATCATCATTATCAACATATCATCAAGCCCCACCAGAACTATATCGAATAGAGGAACCAAGACAGTTTGTGCCTCATAGGCTATGGCCTGAAGGTAATGAGGTGAGGGAGATCATAAATGAAAACACAAATTTTGTAAAGCTGCATTACAGGATAACACTGACAGCATCTATTGTTGAATGAAAGATTATAGCATGGAAATTTGATGAAATTTGGGATGCAGTGCTGATAAAGAGAGTAGATGGCCTTGTCCATTACTTATCATACATATCCTAACTGGGATCACTGAGCTATGAAGATAGATTAGACCTGATGTAATTGAGAATGGTCAATCATACCAATAATCCAAGGGGAGCTAATTTTTATCACATCATGCGACCTTACAAGAACAGACAACATCATGAGATGAGAATCAAAGAAGACAGAGAAGATAAATTTCACTTGACCAAACTAAGAAGAGAACAAAAGTTAGCAAACAAGCAGAAGAAACAAAGTGAAGAACAAACATCACATGTTGATACTGAGTTATTGGAGAGAGTTGGTTATCCAATGAGACCATCAGATTTGGAGTTAATCATGAAGAAGTTTGATGGTAATCCATACAACCATCCAATCACAAGATGGTACTATGATGAAACCTACTTTGAAGTGGTATTGGATAGAAAACTTGAAGGCAAAGAAGCAGCTGACATAAGACTTTTTGATCCAGTGGAGATAAAGCTGCTACATCCCTCCTATGTTTCATTTCTGAAGACCAAGTCATTCCTTGCTATAGAAGAGGTCTTATGCAAGTATGACAACTGTTACTTCATACATATGCTGAGAATAATGGAGTGTATATGAATGCTACTCTAAAGCAAAGACTAGAGACAAACCAACAATCACTGACACATATAAAAGGAATCATAGGCCTGAGGATTTAAGAGAACAACAACCTTGAAGTTCTTAAGGGTGATCATGTTGTAACCATTTTGGTTAGCAACATTGATGTGCAAAGCTTGGATCAATCAAACCTAGAACAAATGGTTCACCTCTCCATCTAATAAAAGTTTGATGATCAAAATAGTGCAGTATAGTACTTTGCTGAACACATTGTCAACTGCCAGAATGCAGTGAAGATCACTCCTCTAACTGACCAAGTCAAGGAAGCAAAAAAGATCAGATTACTAAGAAGGCTGTTGAAGAGTCATTAAAGGCCATAGCAGAAAGTTCAAAAGAGTGTTCATAAAGCTGGTCCATCACACATTTAAAGGTTTCTAACAAATAAACAGATAAAAACAACAAACATACATATCTAACCAGTCAAACAATCATAACATCCATTCATTCATAACAGACATAGCAAACAATCATAACATCTAATCATTCACAACAAACATAACAAACAATCTTAACATTAATCATTCATGTATATCCTACATATCCTAAACATAACAACAATCATGAAAGTAACAAATCATACTAGCAAACATACATGAATCAGAACATACAAGGTAATCTGATTACACATATGTAATTAGTTATCATGCAATCATACATTCAAACATATAATCATATATGTAATCATGCAATCATACATATAATCAATCAATCATACATGTAATCAATCAATCATACAATGTAACATTCAATCATGCAATCGTTCATATCAAACATAATCAACACATTAACACTAACAAACAAAACAATAACAAGAAAACATTAAAGGATGGCAACATCATCCTTAGGGGGAGTATTGTTGGACTTAACAAGTGCATAAAAAGGATAATGCTTGCCATAATCAAACCTAATGTGTTCTAACATTCAAATAATCATTAACTAACACATTAGCTAATTATTGCTTAAATTTCTTTTTCAGGTTTGTAGATAAAAGGAATTTTGCTAAGTGTCCACAGCGGATGAGGAACTATCCATAGCGGATGAACAAGTGTAAGCAGCGGATGAAGATTATGGTTCAAGTGTCTACAGCGGATGACCATCGCACACACAACGGATGACTAAGTCCACAGCTAATTAGCAGTCCGCAGCAGATGTTCATCCACAGCAGATGAACATTCCACAGCAAACATGATTAAGAAAACACACAAGTGTTCATAGCGGATAGCATCCAAGACACAACGGACAACTTATTCAACATCCATAGCAGACAACTTATCATTCACAGTGGACAGTCAAATCATCCACAATAGATGACTTATAGACTTTGGATTATATGTAATTTTATTTTACATAAAGGTATTTTTATGACTGTACATAGATCATTGTATAGGTTATATATAGCAATATACCCTAATCCTTTGTATGCTTTTGAACAATTAATCAAACAAGCATTTTCTATTCGTCTTAGCATTCAATCACTAGCAAACACATAATCATACACACACATACATGGATTTCATATCATTAATCATGGGTTTCTACACTATGATTATTGAGTATTGATTCTGTAACAACTTGTTATTATTTGAGAGATTGAAATCGATACTTAGGGGAATTCATTGTTTTGTTCTAAGTGTTCTAAGTTTAAACCCAAATTCCATCATTCTCCTTCTCTAATTCATCCTCATCATCATCATCATCTTGAACTACCACCTTAGGATTAGATTGTTCTTCTTTAGATTCCGCATCCCTCTCAATGGACTTTCTTGACCTTTTCTCATCTTTCTTCCCCTTCTTCTCAACTCTCTCCCCATCCTTAACAGCTTTAATCATCTTTATCACCACCGAAGGTAAGACATTTTGCATAACACTATAGACCTCATCAGTGATGGTCTCTATCATAGAAGATTTTATGGTAGCTAATCCCTCTCCTTTCGTGTGACTATGGAGGTCTGACTCCTCATGAACAGTCTCGGGAGCCTTAGTTTTGCTCTGGGTGACATGTGGCCTAGTAGTATGCCCACCATAAGCACCTCCTCAGTTGCCTTACCAGGTTTTCTACCAGCCATAGATTCTATCTCTAATTAGATTTAAAATCAACAAGGTCACTCAAAGTGATTGCTCTGATCATGGCAACTATGGTAAGTCCTTAATTATAGTGGCCAAGTGTGATTAACTACTTACCTTACTCCCTTGTCCAAAGCACTCATTATGCTAACACACATCAGTATTCAAATCTATTAAGCACGTAAATTCCGGTAGCAAACACATATAATACTAGTTTACATGAAAACTATTACCTGATGGCATATAGCTACTTGGGCTGGCATCCCTTCATTTGGTCACATTTTCAATTTAAGTTTAGGTTTTGAAAATAAATTTACTCACTTCTCTTAAACTTTAGCTCTGATACCAAGTTGTAAGGCCACGTTCCCGAAAAGCATCACAATTGGTCATTCATATCATAATACATAATAGAATATGTTGATATACGAAAACATTGCAGCGAAATACTTTAAATAATTCTTTACATACATTTATAAACATACTTTGCCATGAAATACACAGTTGTCATTAAGCTCAAAACATTTAGATTGTCTTTCAAAATAAAAACATCTTTTTTCATGAACATGGATGCGAGTCTTTAATTTCCAAATAGCTCCATTCTCGTCCCATCCTCAGCAACATCATTACATGCTATCTGATAGTTTCATAATAATATAGAAAACATAACTTTTTGAAAACTTCTTTTAGTGAACACACATCCATCTTACATAACAGTCAAATCAACTGATAATATTTCTTTAACATGAACATTGTCTTTTTCTTTCATTAACTAGGTTTGCACAAGTCAAGCGCATAAATCATATGGTTGGTAACAATTATTGAACCCCTACCACTACAACATAGAAGTGGTAGCCAACCCCTTATAGTTGACCCACACTGCTAGGCATGAAGCCTGCACATGAATAAAGGTCCATTCATTACATTGGTCAATCTTAAGGATATGACCCCAGAAGTGCATCCTACAGACTGAATCAGTTGTACATCAGTTGAGCTAGCATGACATAGTTGTGTTACTCCAATCGTATAGCTTGCAAGGATTTTCATCATCATAAGGGCCAAGGGGTAACATTCATTAGGTTTCAATGTCATTCTTTCATTCATTTATGATCCACTTTAATCATAAGTAATACTTATAAGGTATTCTTCATTATTATCATCACATATCATAGAACATTAAATATTATAGTAATACCCCTATTTATAGCATTCAAGCAACCATATACTAGCATTTAAACATAAGTACTTTTCAAGCACAAAACTAATTATCATTTATATTTCTTTTACAAAAATTGCAGATAAATCTAATTTGCACAAGTGTTGGCAACGTATGAACAAGGTTCATAGCGGGTGAACATGTACACAGCAGATGCATAATAGTCCACAGTGGACGACCAACTTCAAAGCGGACGACCAACTTCCACAGCGGACGACCAACTTCCACAGCGGACGACATTTAAGTCATAAGTGTCCACAACGGACGACCTATGTTCGCAGATGATAGTTTTAAAACACATGGGTCAATAGCGGACGACCAATGTCCATAGCAGACAACATTTAAAATATAAGAGTCCACACCGGATGATGTTGAAACCTAAGTGTCCACAGCAAACGACCAACGTCCACGGCTGACAATACTTAGACTTAGAGTTATCATTATGCATTTTTTGATTACATAAAAGTACTTTCATATATGTACATAGCATAAATCCTTCAGATACATAAGTAGAACATATCATGCAACAAACATCATCATAGAATTCATTAAACATACATTTTACATAATAATGTCGCCTTTATCTCAAAGAACATAGATTTATCAAACAAGCAACATTTTAATTTGCATACTAGCCCCCAAAAAGGTAGAAAACAAGTAAAAGAGGGGATCTTGAACTCACCTTAACAAGCTTTCGAGCAAAACTCTAAACCCGATAGCAAAACCTGAGAACTACACATGTTAACATGTAAAGATTCAAACTTTAAACATAGAAACACATAGAAAATGACCTAGGAGCTTAAATCCAACTTAGATCTAAGAGAAAGCACTATAAAATCCATACATTTGATAAAATCTTTCACTTTCTCTTTCTAGAACTAGTGAGATCTTTCTCTCTCTAAAATTGGTTGATTTTGAGGTGCATGGGAGTGAGGTATGGGCGGCCATCCCCCTTTTATACCCACTCCTGGGCCGGTTTTGCTTTTCCCACTTTTACCCCTTCCACTTAAATAAATCATCCTTTTTTTCTACTCCTTTTCTTTCCTCTTTTAAAATTTTCGGGTGTTACATTTGTTGTTTGACAAGAATGTCTTTTGAGCTTTGGTTTCCTCTTCATCGAATGATAACTTGGATTCTTTAAGAGAACTAATAGGTTCACTAGTAATATCTTGTTGGGAAGCAGGAGGAAGTATATGAAATGGAGAAGCTTTATGTTGAGGAGATACAATATGAAGATCACCACCATATTCAACTAGTGGTGGCATTGCATGCAGAACATCTTCTTTAACATGTACATCTTCAATAATAGGCATGTTAAGATCAATATCTTGTTGTATCTCAGCAACTTCTTCTTCTTCTGCTTTTTCAACCTCATCATTTTCCTTAATATTCTCTTCCTCTACTTGTTTATCACCAAATTGGTCCAACATCCAAGGTAGTAAACTAAAGAAAGCTCTATTATAATAATTTCTTAGATCTCCCTTCTTGATAGACTTGTATGTCATTGCATCATGATGAGATAACTCCATAGTTGGTCCAATTTTAACAAAATCAATGAATGCTTCATTGATCAAGCATAGTAAGAATCTTGGATACATAAGAAACTTGTATCTTCTCCCTTCTCATATATTGGAAATCATGATATTGAATACACAAGTAGATATATTGAATTGTCTGTTAGTACACTACGTATATATAGTGATTGAAGTGATGATTGGAAATCATTCCATCATGTCTTCCTTTTTAATAGACAATGTTGAACTATATGAATAAGAAATCTCAAGTGAATATAAACTAGGCCTTTGGTAATCTACTTTGCCTCATAATCTCATTCATAATCAATACTGGCAAAGAAAGTTAATAAATCTTATTCATCTAACTTATTTGGTTGTCCAGCATCATCACCAAACTATAGGCAATGTCTTATAGTTGCTTTAGTGATAACCAGTTGATATTCAACATCAATTCTTCAATTAATCCTTGGAATATCATCAATCATACTAATTTCAGCTGTATTCCAAAAAGAATAGGTGAAATTCTCATATATGATTGGTCTGACTGTAATAACATAGGCAATAGATGTAGTAAGAAGAAATCTGATCATATCTCTTAAACCCTTTGTCTCATCTATATCAGGGTTGAAGAAACCACCGACATTATAAATTTTACTCCATGTTATATCAGCCATGATCTGCACAAGAGACATATGTGTAAGATAACTAAGAAATCATGATCAAATTTGTGTCAAGATGTTACAATTGACATTTTCAAGTCATCCTCTAACTATCACGAACATTATTTTCCAATCATACATACATGAATTTAATGATGTTTACTTAAACACAAAAGTTATTGCATGAGCTTTCACGAACCTTCACATAACGCTAATTCGGAGAATCACTGGCTCACATACTAGTTTGTCCCCGAATGTTAGTGATTTAACAAAATGGCTTTCAAACAATACTAAATGGTATGAATTTATTTATGTGACTATATGCTTAAATACGTAACCTCCACCCAATCCCTATTTGGATGCAACACCACTGACCCCCATTCTCTTTATTTTCAAATAGAGACCACACACACACATCAATTTTGATCTCAAGCTTGCAACTTGTCGGTGATTTCAAGGATTTTTTGCATCAAATATGTGTTAGTAAGCATTTGGGGTAATATCCATTAATTGTTATGTTGATTTTGTTCTCTTTGATGATCATGATAAACACGAACCCTAGTTATCCAAAAACGAATCAAAACATGAAATTGATGATTGATTATGTGTTAGTATGCAATATTATGATGATTGAGCGGATTGGCTTTGTTAAATAGTTATGTTTAGGTCAAAAACCAAGACTTGCCTATAAAGGAAACTTTATTTGGGGCTTTTATAGAATTTTTATGATTTTAATGAAATTAAGTTGAATTATTGATACTCGGATGCTAGTTCATGCTAATGGATGAAAATGATGTTTTGCACTTGTGAATTCGGCTTGTTTTACGGGCACTTACAATTAAAGTAAATTTTGGGCTTGGTAAGTTTCTAGATGTGTTTTACATATTTTTTAGGTTTTGATGAATGATATGTAATGTTTAGAACCGTAGAAAAGATTGGGAATTCTTGAATTGTGAAAAACATCTCGTGTGGTCATACTTGCTATTTATAGAAACCTAAGTGACATGAGGTTATGTATGATGTATGTGGTATGTGTATGAAAATTTGTGTTGATTTTGGACTGTGTTAGAATGATCACAGGGACATGATAGGTGTAAAATATGAAATTCATGTTCTGCGGTTATAAATTAGGAAGCTTTGCTGATGATGATGTTCTAGGTTAGGTTAATATGATATGTTAAAAATTGAATATATTGCTCATGAATTAGGATGCTTGTTATGATGAGCTACGTGGTTTTGAAAAATGATTACACATGTGTAACGAAGTCATAATTTCCAAAAGTAGAATCTTCTCAAAAGTATATTTCTAACATGAAATCTTATGTGCAACCTTATTTGGACTATTGGAGTATAAATAAGCATATTTTAACTTATTTGAGTCACCAACGGGTCATCGGGTCAAAGTGGTCAACTTTGGTCAACAAAAGTATTAATTGGTCAAAAAGTCAAACTTTTCAAACATATTAAGCTTTTCCCAAACACGCTAACAGTTTACGTTATTTGGATAGAATGGTATTTATACTGGCCATTATGTACAGTCACTCACAAACCTATATATGTTATGTGGCATTTAACACTCAGCATTCGCTTTATTTTTCTTTTCAAGCTAAGGTGAGTTTCACGACACCAATTTTACATACTTTTCTTTATGGGGAGAAACATGCAAATATTATTTTAATTGGCTTTAGTATTATTTTAATATTGCCTTTGACTATAGTGCAAACATACCTTGAAAGTCGTTATGTTCTCAAATTATTAGTAATGAGCTAGAAAGGTAATTCTGAGTAGTACTACTGGGTTTGAGAAACCCCGCCCACGTTAGTCATGCTAACTTGACTGGAGGTCTAATCGGTGTTTAAATGACCTAAAATTTGCCTATGTCTTAGATAGATGTGGTGGAAAGGCAAACTTGTAAGGCCCCATTCCTGGGAAGCCCCACAATTGGTCATTCTCAACACTTTATTCATTAAATTTCTAAAGTAAGAAATGATAGCAGTGGAATAATTAAACAAGAACTTTCCCATGCATTGATAATAACTTTGGCCAAGAAATACATCATCGTTATAAGTTACAAAAAGGGACGTTCAGTAGTATTTCAAGACATAAAAACATCATTTTAGCAAAATATGGAAGCCAGTCCTGAAATGCCAAGTAGCTTTGACCCCGAGCCATCCCCATCAACTTCATTACATGCCAACTGAAATGCATATAAAAGTTAGCGTTGCTGACTAAGTTCTAGTTTAATAATATAGAAAATATACTTTTGTAAACTTTGCTTGGTGATCATTCAACATAGTACATAATCATTCATTAGGAAATTCATTATCATTCTTTCTATATTAACTTTTATTTCATTAACAAGGGTAGCACAGAGCAAGAGCCTACATTGTTGGTTGGCAACAGATGCCAAACCTCTATCGGCAAACGTTTATCATGGAAGCTAACCCATCGACAGTTGATCCACACTGCTAGGCATGAAGCCTGCTCATGAACTAGGATCCCATTCATTAATTGGTAAATCCCCAAGATTAGACCCCTGATGTACATCCTCATGGGCTGATACAGCCATACATCATTTGAGCAAAGGACCTCCTAGTCGTGAACCTCCATTCATTTGCTTGCAAGGCTTTTCATTCATCATAAGGGCCCGGGGGTAACATTCATTAAGTTTCACTGTTCTGCTTTTATTCCATTGTGTCCACTAGTTATGGATAATACTTTTTAATATGCTTATTACTTTAATCACATAACATGAAAATATAATTAACATGGTAAAAACAGCATATAAGAAAGAACCAAGCATTAAAATCCTTAAACAAGCAAAATCATCCCTTATACAGAAGTTCTCCACACTTAAATTCAATTCCTAAAAGTTCAGAAAAATCCCAAGTCTCAAAAGAAATGCGGACAAACTTAGACAAATGCGGAAGAACTAGACAAATGCGGATGAACATAGACAAATACGAAAGAACTAGACAAATGCGGATGAACTTAGACAAATGCGGATGAACATTTTCAGGAAATATTCTAAGTGCCAGGAAGTGCGCATGAACCGAATGCGGATGACTAAAGCAAATACGCATGGACACTGTATCAAATGCGCATGGACAAAACAAATGTGGATGAACACTTTGGTTGTGCTAAAGGCAAATATGGATGAACACAACAAATACGCATGAACAAACACTTATGCGAATATTCAAGTCTAAATGCGGATGAACTAAACCAACCTGCAATTGCAACCTATGCTATATTCAGTTCCCAATCCTCATTTTTATACATTATCAGCACCGATCTAGCATGCCAAACTCTTAGAACAGGCATACAACCACATAAATCGATCAAGCAGTCGAAACACACACTCACACGCGTAACAAGTGCAAAGCACACAGATCCGTTTATATTTTTGGTTGTAAAGTATTAGGTAATATTCTAGAACTCACCTCTAACAGCTTTCGAGTAAAATTCTACCAAACCCGAGAGTGCCTAGAGTTCTAGCACCTAAACACGCAAGAACAAGCAACCAGACATAAAGAAACACATAAAAATCGGTCCAGCAGCTTGAACACAACTGAAAACCGAATAGAAATACAAGAAAACCTCACCTTCTTGAAGAATAACAGCTTTCTCACTCTAAAAAATCCGGTTGAAGCTTCTTCCTCTATTTCTAGCTGAAAGCAGGTATGAGAAATAAGGGTGAGGGCGGCCATACGTGCTTTTGAACCCATAATAGACAAGTTTGCCACTTGCACAACTTTAACCCCTTGATATGGAGCATTTCACCTTTCTTTCTTTTTCTTTTGCAGAAATTTTTTTTTCCGGACTTTACAAGTCCACCCCCTTAAATGGGTTTCGTCCCCGAAACCTGTCACTCCTCGAACAGATGTGGGTAATGTTGTCTCATCTCTTCCTCTGTCTCCCATGTAGACTCGGATCCCTTCCTGTGCCTCCACTGTACTCGTACAAGTGGAACCACCTTATTCCGTAATCTCTTCTCTTTTCTGTCGATGATGGCCACTGGCTGCTCCACATAATTTAGTCGTTCATCCCCCTCAATATCCTCCAGCGGCACTATCATATCTTCATCGGCTAAGCACATTCTTATGTGAGATACATGGAAGGTTGGATGAATTCCACTTAACTCATCGGGTAGCTCCAACCTATAGGCCCCTTCTCCCACACGGGCTACTATCTTGAAAGGCCCAATAAATCGAGGGCTTAACTTTCCTCTCTTTCTGAATCAAATTATCCCTTTCCAAGGGGACACCTTCAGAATCACTCTATCACCGACGTTAAACTCGATCGGTCTTCGACTTTTGTCGGCATAGGATTTCTGCCTATCTTTGGCGGCTTTCATATAAGCTTTAATTCTGCCTAACTTCTCGTTGGTCCTTTCGATAACCTCGATACTCCCCAACTCCTTCTGTTCGATTTCCCCCCAAGAAATAGGGGTTCTACATTTCCGGCCATAGAGCATCTCATACGGGGGCATACCAATACTGGCATGGTAGCTGTTATTGTATAAGAACTCCGCCAAAGGTAGGTGACTATCCCAGCTTCCACCAAAGTCTATGATACATGCCCGAAGCATGTCCTCTAAGGTCTAGATAGTTCTTTCGGATTGGCCGTCCGTTTGTGGGTGGTATGCTGTACTGATGTGTAGTTTGGTTCCAATCGTATCATTGAACTTCTTCCAAAATTTGGATGTAAACCACCTATCTCTGTTCAAGACAATCGACACCGGAAAACCATGACGGGTAACTATCTCATTGATGAACAATTCGGCTAGCCGTTCTGAGTTATACGTCTCTCGGATGTGTATAAAGTGAGCACTCTTCGTCAGTCTATCTACTATGACCCATATGGCATCATAACCTTTAGCTGTACGAGGTAGCTTCATTATGAAATCCATAGTAATATGCTCCCACTTCCATTCGGGAATTTCCAAGGGTTGGATTTTCCCGTATGGCTTATGATGCTTGGCCTTAACCTGGAGACAGGTCAAGCATCTTTCTACATACCTCGCTACATTGGCTTTCATTCCTGGCCACCAATAATTCTTCTTTAGGTCATGGTACATCTTGTTGGTTCCCGGGTGAATGGAGTAGTGAGTCTTGTGAGCTTCATCCAACACTTTCTCTCGCATACCTCCACGTTTAGGAATCCACATGCGCCTAAACTTCGTTTTGACACCATTAGCGTTTTCTTCCAGGCTTGCGATCTGCCCTTTCACCCTTTCTTCATTAGCATGCTTGGGCTTTAGAGCATCTTCATGAGCTTCACCCACTTGCTTTATTACATCAGGAGTCACGATCAACTAGTAAGATCTCACCCGAATCTCTTCCCGGTTTTCCTTCCGGTTTAGAGCATCAGTTACCACGTTAGCTTTACCCGGGTGATAATTAATCTCACAGTTGTAGTCTTTTATGAGTTCCAACCATCGTCGTTGTTTCATATTAAGATCCTTCTGCTCGAAGAAATACTTTAAGCTTTTATGGTCCGTAAAAATCATACATTTGGCATCGTATAAGTAGTGTCTCCATATTTTTAACGTGAATACCATAGCAGCCAGCTCCAGATCATGAGTAGGGTAGTTCACTTCATGAATCATTAAATTTCGAGATGCGTATGCTATGACTTTGCCTCGCTGCATTAGCATGCACCCTAACCCTTGATAAGAGGCATCGGAATAGACAACCAAGTCTTCATTCCCTTCTTGTAGCGTTAACACTGGAGCTTGTGTTAATCTTCTTTTTAACTCCATGAACACATTTTCTTTGCGGTCATCCAATTCAAACTTCACATCCTTCCTCGTCAACTTGGTCAAAGGCGAGACAATCTTGGAAAAATCCTGAATGAATCTTCTGTAATAACCCGCCAATCCGAGGAAGATTCGAATTTCAGACGGCGTGTTAGGAAAATTCCATCACCGCCTCCACTTTGGCAAGATCAACCATGATTCCTTCTGGGTTAATCACATGGCCCAGAAACTACACCTCGCGCAACCAAAAGGCACACTTAGAGAATTTCGCATACAACTTCTACCTTCTTAGAGTTTCCAGCACCTCATGGAGGTGACAGGCGTGGTCTCCCTCATTCTTTGAATAGATCAAGATATTGTCTATGAACACTATTACTGATTTGTCGAGCATAGGGTGGCAAACTCTATTCATCAGGTCCATGAATGTTGCAGGAGCATTGGTTAGACCAAACGACATCACGAGAAATTCATAATGCCCATATCGCGTCCGAAACATAGTCTTTAGGATATCCTGTTCTTTAACCTTTAGCTGGTGGTAACCCGACCGAAGATCGATCCTCGAGAACCAATTTGCACCCTGGAGTTGATCAAACAAGTCATCAATCCTTGGTAATGGATACCGGTTCTTCACGGTCAACTTGTTCAGTTTATAGTAGTCGATGCACATCCTCATACTATCATCTTTCTTCCTCACAAATAGAACTGGAGCACCCCATGGAGAGATACTCGGCCGAATAAAGCCCATATCCAGAAGATCTTGCAGTTGCATCATTAGATCTTTGAGTTCGGACAGAGCCAACTAGTAAGGTGCCTTGACTACGGGTTGCACTCCTGGTATCAAGTCAATCTAAAACTTGATCTCTCTATCAGGTGGGACACCTGGTAGGACTTCGGGAAACACATCAGGGAAATCGCATACTACCGGCACATCGGACAGTTGAGGCATGGTAGCATCCACATTCTTCACATAAGCCAGGTAAGCACCACACCCTCGCCTCATAAACTTCTCTGCCGTGATCATCGATATCATTCATGGTGTGGTACATTCCTTGTCTCCATGAACCGTAACCAAACTGCCATTGGGCGCAATTAGACGAACCATCTTCTTTCATCACATGATATTTGCTTCGTAGGTCGCCAACCAAATCATTCCTAACACCACGTCAAAACCTCCTAGGGCCATGACATACAATCTGGCGGGAAACTTATGACCGTCCAATTCTACGAGACAATTATCTATCACATGAGTCACCTTGGTAGACTTTCCTATCGCTCTCTCCACATGGAAGGGCATGTCTATCTTCTTATTCTTACCATGCATCACATGACAAATGGTGGCAGATACAAAACTCCTACTAGCACCCGAATTAAGGAGCACCGAAGCATACATTTGGTTTACCAGAAATATACCTGAAAATACTTCAGGGTCCACTCTAGCTTCTTCCCGGGTCATGTTGAATGCCTTTGCCTTGGCTTTGGTGCTCTCACTTCTCCCTTTCTCACCCATAGTCTGGGTCCCCAAGCTCCCAGCATCACCCTTCTTGCAATCTCGGCCCGAGTGACCTACTTCCCCGCACTGATAGCATCGCGGTACCCTGCACTCTTTAGCATAGTGGCCTTCACCTCTACACATAAAACACCAATTCATCCACACTCTGCACTCACCCATGTGAACCTTCCCACACTTCTTACATTCCCCCTTGTTGTTACCCATACTCAATCCTAGGTGGCGATCGTTAATCCTCATCTACTTTTCCCCGATCCCATAGTGGTCACCCCTGAATCTCTTCCCATTACCATTTTTGTTCAAACTCTTCTCAACCTTCCTCAAAATTGGCACCGGGTCTCTCTCATCACACAACCTTCCGGCCAAATCTACCGTAGACCTGAAAGTGTTTAGTCTAGCAGTTATCACGTTCCTCCTATTATCCACGGGCAAACCCTACATGTACCTCTTAATCTTCTTGGACTCTGGAGTTACTAGATCTGGCATAAGTCTTGCAAGTTCATTGAACTTGGAGGTATACTCCTGATGAGTCATATTTCCAGCCTCCAAATGCAAGAACTCCTTCTCAATTTTATCCAACTCCCGATATGGACAATACTCCTCCAGTACCAGTTCCTTCAAATCCGACCACCTCATCCAGGCAACAGACCTTTTCCCCTCAGCCCGGATAATGTTGTCCCACCAGCATAACGCCGAGTCAATGAAAGAATTGGAGGCAAACTTCACCTTTTGATCCTCCTTGCACTCACTGATGTCTAGGATTGCCTCCATCTCTCGAACCCAACGATGAGCAATAGTAGCATTGCCGTTACCGTTAAAGGTCGGGGGTTTGCACCTCTGAAACGCCCCATAGGTACACCCCTTGGCGGTCTCCTTCTCCTCCTCACTATCATCATCATGAATTACCACCTTTTGGCTAGATGGCTCTTCCACTGTTTTCTCCTTCTTCCCGGCATCATTAGTTCTTTCACCCTCCTTTACAGCCCTTAACACTTTGGTCACTACTGAGGGCAACACATTTTGCATGACTTTGTAGACCTCGTCAACAATAGCTTCCTTTACCGTAGACTTGAGAGTAGCTGATCTTGCACCCTCTTGGTGGCTATGGAGGTCTGTGTCCTCATGAGTCATCTTAGGAGCCTTAGCCTTGCTTCGGGTGACACGTGGCCCAGTAGTGCGCCCGCCACGAGCACTGCCTCTGGTTGCCTTCCCAAATTTCCTACCCGCTATAAGATCTACCTCCTATAAGATTCAAACACAAACAAGGTCATTCAAGGTAATAGGTCAGATTATGTCAAGTATAATAAGTCCCTAATTACAGTGGCCAGTTGTGATTAGCCACTTACTTTACTCTTCATCCCCCAAGCATTCCCTATCCAGACTACATCAGTATCCAAATATACTAAGCACATAAACCAAATAGCACACATACGTAATACCTGTTAACTTATGAAAAATTACCTGATGGCACGTAGCTACTTGGGCTGGCATCCCTCCATTTGGTCCTATTTTCAGTTTAAGTTTAGGTTTTGAAAAATAATTTACCCAATTCTCTTAAACTTTGGCTCTGATACCAACTTGTAAGGCCCCATTCTTATGAAGCCCCACAGTTGGTCATTCACAACACTTTATTCATTAAATTACTTTAAAGTAAGAAATGATAGCAGTGAAATAATTAAACAAGAACTTTCTCATTCATTGATAATAACTTTTGCCAAGAAATAAATCATCGTTATGAGTTACAAAAAGGGACGTTTAGTTGTACTTCAAGACACAAAAACATCATTTTAGCAAAATATGGAAGCCAGTCCTGAAATGCCAAGTAGCTTCGACCCCGTGCCATCCCCAGCAACTTCATTACCTGCCAACTGAAATGCATATAAAAGTTAGCGTTACTGAGTGAGTTCTAGTTTAATAATATTAAAAATATACTTTTGTAAACTTCACTTGGTGATCATTCAACATAGTACATAATCATTCATTAGGAAATTCATTATAATTCTTTCTTCATTAACTTTTCTTTCAATAACTAGGGTTGCACAGAGCAAGAGACTACATTGTTGGTTGGTAACAGATGCCGAACCCCTATCGGCAAACGTTTATCATGGTAGCTAACCCATCGACAGTTGATCCACACTGCTAGGCACAAAGCATACTCATGAACTAGGATCCCATTCATTCATTGGTCAATCCCCAGGATTAGACCCCTGATGTACATCCTCATGGGCTGATACAACCGTACATCAGTTGAGCAACCGACCTCCTGGTCGTGAACCTCCATTCAATTGCTTGCAAGGCTTTTCATTCATCATAAGAACCCGAGGGTAACATTCATTAAGTTTCACTGTTCTGCTTTTATTCCATTGTGTCCACTTGTTATGGATAGTACTTTTTAAGATGCGCATTACTTTAATCACATAACATGAAAATATAATTGACATGGTAAAAACAGCAAATAAGAAAGAACCAAGCATTAAAATTCTTAAACAAGCATAATCATCCCTTATACAGATATTCTCCACACTTAAACTCTATTCCCAAAATTTCAGAAAAATCCCAAGTCTCAAAAGAAATGCGAATGAACTTAGACAAATGCGGATGAACTTAGATAAATGCGGAAGAACTAGACAAATGTGGATGAACTTAGACAAATGCGGATGAACAAATGTGGATGAACATTCTCAAGAAATATTCTAAGTGTCAAGAAGTGCGCATGAACTGAATGCGGATGACTAAAGCAAATACGCATGGACACTGTAGCAAATGCGCATGGACAAAACAAATGTGGATGAACACTTTGGCTGTGCTAAAGGCAAATGCGGATGAACACAACAAATGCACATGAACAAACACTTATGCGAATATTCAAGTCTAAATGCAGATGAACTAAACCAACCTGCAATTGCAACCTATGCTATATTCAGTTCCTAATCCTCATTCTTATACATTCTTAGCACCAATCTAGCATGCTAAACTCTTAGAACAAGCATACAACCACATAAATCGATCAAGCATTCGAAACACACACTCACACGCATAACAAGTGCAAAGCACACAGATCCGTTTATATTTTCGGTTGTAAAGTAGTAGCTAATATGAATTTCAGCCCCAAACAAGTTAAAAATCAAGTAAAACTGGGGATCTAGAACTCACCTCTAACAGATTTCAAGTAAAATTCCACCAAACCCGAGAGCGCCTAGAGTTCTAGCACCTAAACGCACAAGAACGAGCAACCAGACACAAAGAAACACATAAAAATCGGTCCAGCAGCTTGAACACAACTGAAAACCGAATAGAAATACAAGAAAACCTCACCTTCTTGAAGAATAACAACTTTCTCACTCTAAAAAATCCAATTGAAGCTTCTTCCTCTGTTTCCATTCGAAAGCAGGTGTGCGATATGAGGGTGTGGGTGGCCATACGTGCTTTTGAACCCATAATAGAATAGTTTGCCACTTGCACAACTTTAACCCCTTGAATTGGAGCATTTCACCTTTCTTTCTTTTTCTTTTGCTGAAATTTTTTTTTCCTGGCGTTACAAAACAACTTAGAAACACTTAGCCTCGGTTTCGAAACGCTAAGTAACTTGACTTATAGGCTAGCTACCTATCGATATGCTTTGTTAACTTTACCATACAAACATTTCAAACATATTATATGTTATTTGAACCTATGAACTAACTAACATTATGTTAACACACTTTAGCATGTTTTCTCAAGTCGTCGACACACTTAAGGCTAGAATTGCACCTTTAAGGTTCATGCATTGTGACATTTTAAAACATTTACACGTACATTTAATACTTTCATTTGGGCGCCATGTCTTGCCCATTTAATATTTCTTCTTTTAACTTTACGTGTATAATTCCGCATTGATTTCTTGAAAATAGTATTTTACTATGATTAATGAGCAAAAGATTTATATTAACCTCATATAGAGTCATTTGATATGACCAATGTTTGAGATCATGGTTTGTCACGCGTTTCATGGTAGAACACCGTAGGTTGAATTTGATGGTGTGACAGATTGATATCAGAGCTTGCGGTTATAGAGAACTAGGATTGCATTACCATCTTGACTATAACCATAGACACAACACTTATCGCAAACTCTCTTATATTTTATTACTTTCGTGTATACATTTCATTTCATATACATATTACGTTACAGGATATCTATGTCATCATCTAGACCACCCAAGTCACCAACATCACCATCACTTATTAGGGAGTTAGAGGACCTTGCTTTCCTGCCTTTAGCACCTGCACCCATTACGTCACCACTGGAGCCAAAGAAATGTTTTCTAGAGCCTATTGATGACTCTAAGCACTATGGACTAACGTCTAATGTTCGCGCTTCTAGAGATACATAGTAGGGGGAATCTGTTGTCCCAAGAGCACTTGAATCAACAAATAGTATTGAAGAATTGGATCAAAATAATAAAATATGAAGAACTTGGATGAACACCAAGAACATCAATGAAAAACCCCCATTTGATCCATATTGATTTGCATAAGATGTTAATTACATGAAAACCCTCAAATCTAGCTCATACAAGCTTACTAAACACACTAATGAATCTAGTTATATATAGTCTAATGACAATTAGACTTAATGACAATTAGCCCCCTAGACTATAATTAAAACACAAAAATGACTTAAACATAAATAAATATATTTTGTTGAGACAAAATATTTATTATTAATAATAAACTCCTAGTCATTTATATCTTCAACGTCTCGTCTCGGTTCTTCATCTCGAAAGCGTCTGTTTGACTTTTCCGATGAATTTGACAGTGACTTTGACATTTGTTGACTTTGACTGTGTTGATAATATAAACTATCCTTTTCAGACTCAACAATACTCCCCCTTAGTCTATTATTATCAATGTCTTTCATTATGATCAACACTGATAAGTCAACTATATAATGATCTTCAATCTCCCCCTAGATTGATGATCTGGTATGACAATCTTTCATCTTATAGGCTCCCCCTTTTTGAATGCTCCCTCCTTTTGTGTGCATCATGAGAATGTTCAGGAATAGCATCTCCAACTCTTTATTCTTGAGTGCTTCAGAAGATGTAGGAGAAGGAATCCTAGCTCGGTATCCTCTGCAAACTTGAGGAACAGGTTCTCTTGTATGGTACTTTGCTCAGTTGATGATCGGCCATCAATTGCAGCAAGAATCTGTAACACAATTACAAACACATTCTACACAATTCTCGTTAGATCATTTCAACAATACAAATAAACCCGTGTTTATCCGAATGTGCAATTTCCCATGAAATGCATGTGAAAATGATAACATATTAATAGCATAATATGGAAGACTTGAAAAATTATTTGAAATGAATATGTTATTTTATTTTGTTTTATCATATTACACCAAGAAATAATTTGATCATGAGATCACATCCTCAAGATATACGAAAGCATAAAGATGTATTTGAACATTGTCAAGTTAGTGAGATCACACTGATACAGAGTCTGGTCAACAAGTGATCTGCAACTGATTTTATCATGTTTTAGATTTAATTAGAGAAGCTCAGGTGATTTGGTTCCCATAGACATCCGACAAAAAACTTATCCCATCATCAGGGCTTATTGAGTAATATGATTAACTCTGCTTGATTTTCTTTTAAGCTTTCAACAACAATCTTAATTTAAGAATCACTATGCCTGTATTTGGGGAACAGATGATGAGAGCTCCAGGTCTATACTTATGTATAACAGTGGAGATGATCATCTGAGCGTGCTGATGAGAGCTTTAGGTCTATTCTCACGTATAACAGAGAAGATCATCACTCCAGGTCAATGCTTCCGCATAGCAGAGGAGATAAGCACGGAAAGGATTCTGAAGAGCTTACAAGAAGCATCAATTCAGAAGCAAGGGTGAGGGAATTTGGGAATCGAAGTAATCAAGGCAGAAGTAAGATACTCGCAACCCATTTTTGACGAGACTTATAACTTTTTGCAGGTCGAAATGTCAGGAGAATAATCCTTATCATTGAGTTCTAAAGCTTTAGTTAGGCTACAAAATCACTGTTTACTTCGTTTTCAGGCTGAGCCTACCAAGCATATCATATAATGAAACTGTCTTTTTCAGATTTTAGAATCTTAAGTGATACAAACATCTACATCAGTTACTATAATTTCTCATAAAGTACAAGTCATGCAAATAAGCATACCAAGAAGACATACTATCATTTCTCAGTCATTTCAAATCAAGTTCTTAGTTCCCGTGAAATTTTTTTATTCTCCCCCGAAATTTCTTTTTAACTGCCATGAAACAAAAAAAAAATTCCCCTTTTTTTAAGTATATAATAAACGGAATTGAAAAAAAGAATTTTACTAAAGAAAGTCTCCCAAATTATACTAGCAAAAAGATGAGAAATGAAGTAACAAGAAAAATGCAGTGATTGTAAATGGTAGATAAGAATCCAAAATGTGGATGAGATACCATAACCTGTTTGTTCCGCCTCAAATTTGAATTAGAAACAATCCCAGTCAGTAAACCGGATTATTGATAGTTCTCCTGAATTGTTCCTGCACTCATAAACAGATTAGTTAGAGAGGGGGACCCAGGCCATCGTGGTCCTGGGAGTTTCTTTTTCATTAGTGTATGTAACCTTTTTAAGCACACACTATTTTGAAATATCATTTATTTCTTTATCCTTTTCTTTTTATTTTACTTTCCAAATTTGTTTCTGTTCAATTACTTTTGATTTGAAAGAATTGAATTTGGAAATCATTTTCTGTTTAAGACCCGAAGGAAGAGATTTTAATTTTGAAACATTGGTCTTTTTCATCTTTGAATCATGTGAAACCGTCTTCACATGAGAAGGTTTGGATAGATTGTTCTTCATCCAACCATTCAAAGATATATGCTTTTTACTATTTTAACCCGGGAAGCAACCTGTGTTATCTTTACCTCCCGAAGCTTGCCTTTGAACCTGAGGGCACTTCTTTAGCACATGACCTTCTTTTCCACATCTAAAGCAAGCCTTGAAAGGCTTTTGGTTCTTTGTTGTCCCGTGGATAGTAGGAGAGGGTGGAGCCTACTTTGAGGTTGTTGCAGCTTGTTGACAACCTTGAAGCTTTTTCTTTTGGATATCTTGAAATTGAACCTTTTGAGGCTTTGTCAATGTGGATTTCGAACTAGGCTGTGATTTGATGTGTGATGTTCCAGGAGATGAGATCTGAACATTCTTTTGAGAACCCTTTTGAATGACTGGTGACTTGGCAGACTTGGAGGTAGATTTGTAACAAGCTTGATGGATAGTAGATGATGATGGTGAGTGCTTCTGTTGAGTTTTAGAGGAACAGCTGATTTGTTTAGCAGTTGGAGATGAGATCCGTATAGGTCTTGATTCGACTTTTGGAAGCATTTGATAGTTGATAACTTCAAGTGACTTGAAGATCTCTGGTTCATCATCAGAACTTGTCCAGTCCTGTATACACAAGTCAACTTCCAATGGATCATTGATGACTCTTGTTGTGTCGGTTTGTGTTGTTGAGTTCTGATTGCTTGACGATTCCACAGTTGTTCCTTCTATGACAAACTTGACAGGAACAAATGAAGGGAGGTTACCTATCTTGAATTTGTTAAAGAAGTTACAGGAAACAACTGATACTGGTTTTGAAGCATCAGAGGTGGAATTATCATTTTGCATATCAGATCCTTGATTGATGAGCCCCAAACCTACAGGAAAATCATTTTCATCTTGAACCTCTTTGTGATTAGTGCTGCTTAAACCTGCATGTAAACTATTAGTATCTGCAGCTTCAATTAAATCATTAGATGGATGAGGTTGAGGAATATGAGAGTAACAGTAAGTGCTAGGAGGAGGATAAACATATGAAGTTTCACCACATCCCACACGCGTTTTGATTCTAGCTCCCCTCTGCTTAGAGAATAGTTCTTCCTGTTTCATCCCGGATATCGTCCATTTATCAAGTTCAGTTTTAAGCTTGCTAGTCTCAAATTCTGCTAATGTGACTCGTTCGCTCAAAACATTAATCTCGACATTCTTTTCTAAAAGATTTCTTTTTAAAAGATCATTTTCTTTTAAAGCTTCTCTTAGTTTAATAAAATATTTAGACTCATTGATTTTAAGTTCTTTGTTTATTCGTTTTAATTCTTTTTCATTTTCTAACAATAATCTGTTAGCTTTATAAACCCCGAATAAACGAATTTTGCAGGGAGGAGAACACATGTCTTGAACTATCTTATAAGGGAGTCCCATACCTATCTTTTCAGCAGCTAAGGCTTTTTCACATTGACATATGGTAGTTTTCTTTTTGTACTCTTCCTCCTTAGCAGCTCCCTTCTTAGCTTCCTCATCTTTATCTCCCTCTGGATTTCCTTCATCCTGAACCTCCTGCTTCACTTCATTATTTCACTATCCTGTTGCTTCTGAATTTTACTCCAGCTTGCACTGGCATCAACATCACCAACACTCTCACCTTGAGTGTCACACCTAAATTCTTTGAAAGGATCAAAATCCTCAACAGAATCCTCATCACTTTTTACCACATCAGCCATCAATCTATGGTTGACTTCTTCTTTAGTTTCGTTGATCTCAACACTTGAAGAAACACTATCATACATGAATTGATTACACACTCTTCTTTTCATATCCAAATCAAATGACTTTAGCTTGTTGATAACATCCATGAGTTTGTAGTCAGCAAAATTTCTTTCCTACTTTAACAATCTACTTGTGGATTCCACTATGGAGGAACAGAGTCCAAAAGTTTTGTGACTTGTTCATGGTTTCCCAATTGGTCATCATACTTCTTAAGGTTGCTTGCCGCCATCATAAATCAATCAACCAAATCAGATATCTTTTCATCTTTCATAGCTGCAAAAGAATCAAACCGGCTTTGTGCCATTATGGCATTGTCTGATTCGAGATCGTCAGAAAACGACATTTTTATTTAAAATATTAAAATTCGCTTTAACCCAAAATAAAAATTAAGTTTTTAAAAAATTGTTGAATGATTTTCTACCCCCGGAATAATACTTTTACTGTCAACTAAATGGTTTCTAAAATATTGAATTCACTTTAATACCCAAAACTAATTTTTTTTTATTTTTATATTTTTATTTTAAACCAGAGTGTCCTTGCAAATTTCATCTCATTATCACATTATATAGTCTCTGCAAGAAGACTTGTTTCCCAATTAAAAATATCTGATTCATCAAATTGTTGTCCCAATTAAAAATACCTAAATTTTCTAAATCTAAATCTAAAAGAAAGTGTGAAAGTGACTTCTTCTTCCCCAAGAACATTTAAAAACATCACTAACACACGTTGGCATGCTTCAAGCTCATCTACAGAACACTCCGGGTTGAAGGATCACTCCATTGCTCCTCTAGATACAGCTCATGATCCTTCTCCCTATCTATCCCTTAGCTCCTCCAAAAACCCTAAATCGCTGATCCGGGTAGGATCTCACTCTATTCTCGGGTATCTCTCTTCCGAGCGCCCCTCAGCTACGGTCTTCTTCTACCTTTCTTTTCTATTATTTGGTGCTATTTTAACGGTGGTAGATGTGGTGGTAAAGATATCGGCTGAAGGAGGTTGCAGATATGATGATGGTGACGGTGGTAGGCTGTGCCTTCTTCCTCATCCTTTGCTATCTTCTTCAACTCTTCTTTAGTCTTGGCCTTCTTTATGAGTTCAGCCAGATGAAGACTGCTTAGATGATTTCTGATATTAGCAGAAACTTGAGAGTTAAAGGGTTTGGAGAATGGTTTCTTTGCTAACTTAGTATGGTCGAATCTGCTAGAGTATAGCAGAGATGAGGTATCAACCCTGTTTACCTCAAGATTCTCTCTTTCTATAACAAAGCTGTGGGAGGGTTCATCGAACCTCCACTAGACTATTTGTTTTCTAGGATAAAGGGGTTTGGATGAAAGCTTGTCCCCCTTCTTTGTCCAGTAGAGTCACCAGCCTCCTCCTTAACTTCTTCTCTTCTTTCGAAAGAATATCTGAGTTGGTTGCAAGAAGTTGGAAAGCTTGGTCCAGTGCTCCCCTAGGTAAATCAAGGAATGCATATCTTGTGAGGGAACTGGAAGAGCCATCGGTGTATTTCAGGTTAATTGACTCTTCCTCATAAGAGATGTCGCTCAATGTTGTGCAGTTGATGAGCTTCCTCTTGATCTCCTTGAATTCTTCCAAGGTTATGGGCTTAGAAGGTTCAGAAGAAGGTTTGGGTAAGGATTGGGTTATGGGTTGTGTTTTGGGTTTAAGGATAGGTGGTGGTGGTTCTTGTTGGGAAGCAGTGAGTGAGGGTGTAGGTAAGGCTGATGGTGTGGGTTCAGGGGTGTAAGGCTCAGGGGTTGGTTCGGTTTGATGGGGAAGGGAAGAGGTGTGGGTGTAGGTTATGTTGGTTTGGGTGTTGGTGTTGGTTTGGGGGCCTTCTTCTGAACACTTGGCAATTGACTTACCTCTTGTCTTCTTCCTAAGTGAATGTCAGCCTTGATGTCACTGAGATGTTGCTGTAGGGTCTTTTCAGACATAGGACCCACTTGCATGTCGGTGAAGCCATGTGCTTTAAGATAGGCTTTCATCCACTCCTTATCTCCCACCTTCTTGGCAGCGGCAAGTTGTGCCTCTTCCTCCTTTTTCTTCCTCTCCCTCAGTATCAATTCTTCCCTTCTTTTTCAAGCATTTCCAACCTTTCATCCTCTAGAAGCTCCTTAGCAGTGAGCTTCCTCTTCCTCTTAGGATTAGAGGAAGATTCATCCTTTGGAGACTCGAGTTTAGAAGATTCAGGTTGGGGAGAGTGGGGTTGGACTTGTTGTGTTTAGGAGAGAGGGGTTTTAAGGAAGTCCTCACTGTTTACCTCAGAGGCTAGGTCCAAAATAGCCTCTGTGATGAACAGATCATTGGATGAGGAAGATAGTTCAATTATTCCTTCCACAGCTTGTATTTCTGCTTCAGAAGTAATTAGAATCGCACTACCTATCCCTTCCAAATTGGTTGCTGGGCCATGAGTCAGTGTATCCCCTTCGAAGCTAATCTCGGGTTTAATAGAGACCTTAGGTTGACCAACTTCCTATTCAAAGGTAGGTGGTGCACTCACTCTTTGAAGCTCCTCAGCTTTAAAGTAGGCAACGACTACATCAGGGGAAGGTAGTTGCCGGGTGTTGCTGTGTGGAGTACAAAAAAGATATGGCCATCAAAGGAAGTTGTTTGATGGCAAGGAAGGGTTCCTCATGTCTTTGTTTCTATACATTCTCCCCCTTTTTGGTTGAATCAACTTAAAAAAACCTAAGTATGTACATGCCTAACAGACTTCTCAGTCTATGTCTCAGCTAGTTGTGCCTTAAGATCTTCAATCTCATGTTGCTGAGTGGCTGACCTATCCTTTAAAGTCTTAACCTTTGATTCAAGGTTTGAGACTTTAGAAATCAAGTCTCTGATAATGAGTTTCAGGCTACCCTCATCTTCTTTTGAAGAATCATCGGAGATGAGATAACATACCTGGTATGTTCATTATCACCACCAGTAGTGGTTTCTCGGCGCCCTGGATGTCGTTGCTTGCTGATGTCTCTTTCAGAGTTATCAAAAGGCAAGGTTGCCATAGACTCAGTCCCACTTATGTTACCATTGTCCTAAGAGGTTATTGAAACACTCTCAGTAGTGGCAGCTGAGCCTACATGAGTCACCTCCATACCAGTTTGACCCACCTCAGTTTGGTTTAGCTGATATGGGCTAGACATTAAAGGTTCCCTGGGGCTCAGTTGATCTAAAGAGTGGTATGGTAGATCAACATCACAACCCAGATGAAACATAATGTCCTCATCAGGTATGGTTAATAGGTCAATAAGGGATAGAGAGGTTAAATCTAATGACCCGAGACCTTGGTCAGCACCTAAGGGTTCTTCTGCGAGAGCAGATGACCCAATGATGTTGGTGTCCCTTTTTCGCTGCTCAGGGGAGTGTTGGGACTCACCCTGTGGGCTAAATGCTTGGTGATGTAATCTTGATTGGGTGGGAAGAAGTGATTGGCATTTAAGTGGTGGTGTTTGGTGTGGGTTCATCACCTGTTGGGCTTCAATGGATGTACATACCTGGAAGAAGATCGGTGAATCTTCCAGAGAAGTTGGTCGACACCTTCTTCAAGGTCTTGAAGATGCCAGGCCGTATGCGATGGACCAGTAGAATATCTACACATTGTAATCTATCCTGGTCCAGCTCATAGTTGATTATTTGTTGAATAAACCAGGGATACATGTAGAATGGTTCCCGGGTGAGATTGCCTCTTAGGTTGTTCAGCACAAATTTTAAGTAGTTGAAGTGCATGCCCTTTACCAACACATGAACGACGTAGCCCAAATCATATGGGATTTGATCCCATCCCCCGGATTTATTGGATAGGTAGTGCAGGACAATGAGCAATAAGAACTTCCAATTGTAAGAGAAGTTGAACTTGTAGACTGTAGACTTGTGCACATCGCTGCCATATCCAATCTGAGTGTAAGTGTCTTCCAACTCAGATTTAGGGAACTCAGTATGGGCGCCCTCATCATGAAGCTCTAGATGTTCCCTAATGGTTCATTCAGCAATGATGATCTCTTGTCCGTAGATCCTCAAACGGATGACCCGTTCACCATTTAGCATTTCATCTTGACCATTGGCCCAAAATTTAGCCATGTGGTAGTGCAGGACAATGAACAGGACAAATCATATGGGATTTGATCCCATCCCATGAATTTATTGGATAGGTAGTGCAGGACAATGAGCAACAAGAACTTCTAATTGTAAGAGAAGTTGAACTTATAGACCGTAGACTTGTGCACATCGTCGCCGTATCCAATCTGAGTGTAAGTGTCTTCCAACTCAGTTTTGGGGAACTCAGTAGGGGAGCCCTCATCATGAAGCTTTAGATACTCCCTGATGGTTCATTCAGCAATGATGATCTCTTGTCCGCAGATCCTAGAACGGATGACCCGTTCACCATTTAGCGTTTCATCTTGACCATTGGCCCAAAATTCAGCCATGTGGTTAGAGTAGATAGTGGGGTTAACGGTGAGGGCGGTGAAGTATGCCAATTGGGACAAAAATTTGTTGATAGGGGCAAAGTCGGCATCCTTCGAAGAGTCAAGGATAGTAACCTGATTATGTTAGGGATTTAGGGCCATTGTTGAGAGGTAAGGTAGGATTGAAGAGATTTGAGAGTGAGTGAAGAAGATGGTGGTAACTTGTGGCTTTTGCTGTGGTAAAGAAAGTATAGAGAGAGAGTCGGAAATTTTAAATAGGGGTTAAAAAGCAAACCGATAAGTTGAAAGGACAGTTTAGGTTTCGATTTGACAGAGGCGGTAAGATAAAACATTTAAAATATTCCGCCAATCATCAATAAAATCTTACTTTTTACAGAGTGGGGCCCAAAGATTTCCATTACACAGTAAAGATGATCTTCTGAAGGTAAACATGCTTTCGAGAGAAAACACTTGTGTTTCTCAATATTGTCTTCCGAAGTCATTTTTACTTCCAAAAGCAAACCATGTCTCAATGACAAGTTTGCTTCCGAGGGTATAATCTTCTTCCAAAAAAAGAAGTTAGTAAGTTTCAAAAGTACATTTGATCTAAGATCTACTGTTCTTCCGAGGCTAAAAACTCTTCGAAATATAATAATTAGGCAGAGGAATTTGCCTTTGGAAGAAGAATAAACATCTCTTTCGAGGGTAAATTTCTCTTCGGAAGTATTTACACTTAGATTTTTGAAGAACGCCTTTTTGTAACAAGGCTTAGATTGTAGTTAGACAACATAGACAAGACATAGTTTAAAAAGGTTTTTCAAAAGAGAAGAACTAGTCAATGTTAATCATCCTAATAGTTGTAATTAAATATTTAAATCTTTGTTCATCAAAGGCTTTGGTGAACAAGTCAGCATATTATTCATTTGAATTCACTTTGACTAGCTTTATTAGATTTTTCTCATGAATAACTCTTATAAAATGATACCTGATGTCGATATGCTTAGTCTTGGAGTGCTTGACCGGATTTTCTATGATAGAAATAGCACTATTATTGTCTATATGGATAGGAGTCTGCATGAAGTTAAAACCAAAGTCTAGCATCTGATTCTGAATCCATAGAAGTTGAGCAAGCAGCTCGTAGTAGCAATGTATTCAGCTCAACAGTTGATGTTGAGACACATGATTGCTTCTTGCATTGCCAGGAGATAATCCTTCCACCAAGAAATTAACGTCCTCCGGATGTAGATTTCTTGTTGATGTTGCAGCCACCATAATCACTGTCAGTGTACCCATAGAGATTAAAGTCCTTATTCTTGGGATACCAAAGACCTAGTTTGGGAGCTCCCTTAAGATATCTAAGAATTCTCTTGGTAACAATTAGGGGAGACACCTTGGGAGCAGCCTAATATCTTACACAGATGTAGGTTCCCGACATGATATCAGGTCTACTTGTAGTGAGATACTTTAGAGATCCAATAATCACCCTGTACTGATGCTGATTAGTATCCTCCCCCTCAGAATCAGGACAAAGATTATGATTTCTGGCTATAGGTGTCTTAGCTGGCTTACAATCTTTCATCTTAAATCTTTCTAAGATGTCCTTGACATACTTAGATTGATTGATGAAGAATCCTTCTTCCATCTGCTTCACTTGAATTTCACGGAAGAAATTCATCTTTCCTATTGAACTTATCTCAAACTTCTTCCTCATTATGCTTTCAAAGTCTTTGCACATTTGGTCATTTGAGGAACCAAATATGATGTCATCAACATAGACTTGAACTAGCAGCATGTCCTTCCCGGACTTCTTTATGATCAAAGTCTTGTCTATGGTGCCTCTGGTGTAGTCATTCCTAAGAAGAAACTAAGACAAGGTCTCATACCGCAGCCTAGGTGCTTGATATAGCCCATAAAGAGCTTTATCTAGTTTGCATACATAGTTGGGATCCTGTGGATCTTCAAATCCTGGTGGCTAACACACATAGACTTCTCTATCAATATCCCCATATAAAAATGCACATTTGACATCAAGTTGATAGACAATGAAGTTCTTGGATGCTGTAAAAGCAAGGAAGATTCTCATAGCCTCAAGTCTTGCAATAGGTGCAAAGACATCAGTTTATTCTATTCCTTCCTCCTATGTGTATCCTTGAACAACAAGTCTTGCCTTGCTCTTGATGATCAAACCTCTATCATCTCTCTTATTTCTGAACCCACTTGGTGCCAATAGGGACTTGGCCAAGTGGCAATGGACATAACTTCCATACCTTTTGCCTCTTGAACTGAAGCAACTCCTCTTGCATAGCTTCAATCCAATTGTTGTCCTTGAGAGCTTCTTCCACCTTCTTTGGTTCCATTTGAGAGAGAAAGCATGAGTACAAGCAGACATTCCTATTGTGGGTCTGACTCCTTATTCTCACACCTTCTCAGACATCCCTAATATGTTCTCAGCTAGGTGAATGTTGTGTATCCTGAGCCTAGGGATCACATCTAATTGCATAGATAGATCCAGATTTGAGATGTTTTGCTTAGCGTTTTGAACACCATGACCAGCTGATGTCTCACACTCATTCAATAAGGACTGATTGAATGAATGTGTGACAACATCAATGATATTCTACTAAGAAGTAGTATCAATAGTTTCTTATTCCTCCAGATTACTGTCTTTATCAGCTTGGTGTTGAATGCTAGAGTTGTCAGCTGATGAGTTTTGAGGCTTAGTTGGCTGACAACTTGTTGAAGCTCCATGATTTCCTGATATGTTCAAGCCTTCAGGACTTCTTGTAGTGGAAGCTTGTTTGATCGGTTCAAAAGGATCGAATCTGTGATGATATTGTGATGCAATGATCAATCAAACACAAAGTAATCAACAAATGCAAATACATCAAAAAATTAATAGATTTCATTGATAGCAAATGCACAGGATTCAAAGTGTAGGTATTCAATTCATTCAACTGATTCTAACTGTCTTTCTATTACAGTTGTTTTTTTTACTATTGAACTCTCTGAACTCTACTACATAAAGTATCCTATTTATACTATCAACAAAACAAAGGAACATATATTTACAAATAAGTCCCTATACTATGACAAAAAACACATAAAGACAAAATGTTAATCTTCTAGAGGCTTCAACAATACTCCCCCTAAGATTTACATAGTCTTCAGTCTACATTGAACTCTTTTGTCTCATCTTTGATCTTGAACACGGGCTTCTATTTGTAGAGTTCCAACTCTCACAGAGCCTTCTTGAATGCAGACTTGAACTTCTTCCAAAGATTCTATGATCTGCTCAGCATTCAAGATCTCAGAAGGACTGTAGAATTTTTATTTTTTTTTGTTGATCTTCCACCTTCATCAAGCACATTAATAGGTGAATCAGCAACAACTTTGATAACTTCGAGTGAAGACTCCTCGAAAATCAAATTCTTTTATGATACCTATATATCACAAAGATTAACTGATAACAATTTGAATGTTGAATTAATGAGTGTATCGTGTGTTTGAGTGAGTGAATCAGAGTGTTTGAGTGCGTCGTTGTGAATGAGTGAATGAAAAATACACAAGTGTTGTATATATGTGTAAAGTTTTTAGGTGCATGAGCATTGTGAAGGCGCATGAGACTAAATTTCACACTAAGTTTTCAGACGCATGAGCACTGTGAATGCGCATGAGGTTTAGACGCATGAGCATTGTTCAGGAGCATAAGCACTGTTTAGGAGCTTGAGCACTGTTCAGGCGCATGAGACTAAATGAAATGCCTAACACTTGGTGTTTTCATCACTTCAAACGTCTACACTTGGAAAGTCTTGGAACTGTTTAGGTGCATGAGCATAAGATGATACGCCTAACACTTAACCAATTTTTTCAGACACATGACAACAGTTTAGGCACTTGTGCAAATTTCTGAAAATTCACCATACTCCAGATCTGAACTTTATGAGAACTGTTCAGGCGCATGGTATCCTTTCCATGAGTCTTGACACTTGAACTTTTCTCATCATCCATCTGAATACTATTTAAACACATCAACACTATTCACACTCAATTTTTCAACACTTAGTCAAAATTGTTTGACTATCACTCAAAATTTTCATTAATTTCCCTCAATTTTAACATTTTTTAAATTCAAACTTTTAAATTTATTTTTTTAACCTTTATTTTTATTTTAAATTTTCAAAATTAATTTCCCGTCATTTTAGTCTCTATTTAATTTTTACAAAAAAAAAATCTTATTTTGTTTGCAAGAAGCTTTTCCACTGAATTTGAATTCTTTTTCAGATTCATTTTTACATCATATCAAACACACACATGCTAGAAATTTCAACTTCATCCATTTTATTCAAAACACTTTATTTTTGATTTTTCACTTTTTGAAATTCAACTATTTTCTCTTTTTCATTTTTTACTCCCCCAAAACATTTAAGTTTTACAAACTTAGAAGTTTATTTTATTTTGCAATTAGAGCAAACTGATCATTATCAACATGCCTGCACACAGAAAATCATGCAAAAATAAAAAATAAAATATAAAGCAGAATAAAAATATACTATATACAACTGAATCACATGCCTCTAGTGAGATCATATCACTTAAGATCAACACATTAAAAGAAAATAAATGATGGATAGTCGTAGACAGTGATTAAATCCTGATCAAGTGTGTTCCAGGTCAGCATTTCTACAGCAAAGGAGACACGAGATCTAAGGACAGAAAATGAGTGGGCTTGGCAAAGTAGTCAGCACACTTACTTTTTCAATTCTTGGATTGATTAAGGTACGATTAGATATGACATTATGTAAGTCACACGTAGACTTAGAGAGTTCAAATCTCATAAAGATCTGCAAGAAATCACCTTTCTTAACTTGTTAACCTGACATATACTTATAACTAGATCTCACGTTGAGATTGTGCACATTGGCATCTTTTTGCATCAAGTGAGAATATCCAGGTTTGTAATTACTTACAACAAAGGATATCTTGTCACTTCAGGTCTATGATGACTCATAACAAAGAAGTGATTAAATGGTTTAAATTAATTTGAGCTCAATGGTTATTCATATCGCCACCAGGTGTGAGATTATGACTTAACAAGCAATCAATTTGAGAAGTCAACACTACTCATTGGTACTAAAATAGACAAACATGAATGCATGATTGATTTAGTTTGATCACAAGAATTTACTTTTTTAGTATAATTGCATGAACTTACCTGCACATCATATTTGATCATGTTAGACTTTAGTAAAGAGCGAAGTATGCAACGGATCAAAACTAATGTATCTATCATTTCTCATAAATTACAAAGACAGATTCAGTCCTAAATAATAAACTAACAAGAAAAACTCTATTTTTGTGTTTTTGTTTTATATTTTTTTCTATTTTGATTTTTCAATTTTCTATTTTTGTATTTGCTTTTTCATTTTCTATAACATGCACACACAATATATACAATCAGGCAGTTAACTTTGATAGTTTCTCTTTTAGTTTTCTTATTCAGATAAGGGTGGGTTCTTATCATTTTATGACTCAATAACTGAAAGCTCAAAACCAATTTTTAAACATGGTTAATAAGTCCAATTGGCTCGACCAAATATTCAAATCAACCCGGTAAAAAGGCTTTTGTAATTAGGTCAGCCAACTATTTTTTAGTTATGATTTGAATTAAAATGACTAAACCTTTTTCAGAGTTATCTCTAAGAAAATGATATCGAATTTCGATATGTTTTGTTTTTGAGTGTTGGACAGGATTAGTTGTAATAAACATAACAGCAGTGTTATCAATGTAAATAGGAGTTTTAAGAAATTTGAACCCGTAATCCAGCAGTTGGTTTTGTAACCAAAGGATTTAAGAACATCCTGCTGAAGCAGCTATGTACTCAGCTTCTGCGGTTGAAACAGAGATATTTGTTTGTTTCTTACATTGCCATGATGATGAAATCAGCTTGGACTCATGATGAACATGAATAAAAGGTTGATTTCCCGAAGGATCTTTTCAGTATCTCTCAATAATCAACAAACAAGAACCATGGTGCGGAAACCCATCATTCAAGTGTATAAAATCAGTGTGTGTGTGTGTTTGTGTGTGTTTGAATGCTCGAAAATAATAACTGCTTGATTGTATTGATTGTTCAAAAAAGCTTACAAAGGATTAGGGTAGTGTGTTATTTATAGCCTATACACAAAAGCTATATACAATTACTAAACTACCGTTATGTAAACGAATATTACATAAAATAATCCTAGGTCTATATGTCATCTGCTCTAGAGATCAGTCATCCACTGTGGATGTTTGCTCATCTGCTATGGAGAAGATCTTGTCATCCGCTGTGCATGGCTGTATGTTATCCGCTGTGGGATGTTCATCCGCTGTGGAATGTTCATTCGCTGTGGATGAACATCCGCTGTATAATGTTATCCGCTCTCAGCATGTCATCCGCTATGGGATCTTGTTCATCCGCTGTAGATTGAACATCTGCTGTGAACAGTTGTGTGTTTGCTTGTATGTTGTCCGCTGTGGCACGTTCATCCGCTATGGATGAACATCCGCTATGAATGTTGATCCGCACATACTTAGATAGATTTCTTCATCCGCTGCTGATGATCTTCATCCGCTATGGGTTCTTCTCATCCGCTGCGGGTACTTAGTAAAAAGTTCTTTTATCTACAATTCTGAAAAAGAAATTTAAACAAATATTAGTGATTGATATGAATGTTAATGATGCTAATGTGTTAGTAAATGATTGTTTGAATGTTAGAACACATTATGTTTGATATATGTCTGATTTGGCAAGCATCATACTTTTATGCATTAATTCTTAATGCACTTGTTGAGTCCAACAATACTCCCCTTAAGTATGATGTTGCCAACAATTTAATGATTGCTTGTTACTGTTTTGTCTGTTAGAAACAATGTGTGTGTGTTGCCGCTTGTTAATGATTTGTTTGTTAGGAAAATGTGTGTGTGTGTTTGATATGAAAGATTTAATGTTTTAATCATGTTGTTATACCTTTTCGATCAACAAATCAATGATAAATCAGAGTTTGTTTGGGTTTAGATTGAACAGAGTAACTAGGGTTTACGAGGGTTTTGAAGTGTTTGAAAATTTTTGACTATTTACTCTCTCTCTCCTTACTGGTGAAAAAGAAAAAATATGCAAGGATGGTTTTTATGCACAACGGACAAAAGACTATCCGCTATGGATACAATGTTCATGCGCACAACATCCACTGTTTGAACAGTGTTCATGCGCTGTGAAAAAATGACAAATTAATTTTAGTTCATTCGCTGTATGAACAGTGTTCATGTGCTATGCATTTTACACTGCGCTGTATGTTGTACTGTGCACATAGCGGATGAACAATTTGTTCATGCGCTGTGCACATAGCTTATATGCTACGTATGACAACTGTAGTCACAGCGGATGAACATTTTGTTCATGCGCTGTAAATCCTTTGACCATTGTACTGATTGTTCACAGCGGATGAACATTTGTTCACGCACCGTGGACACTTGGAATAATATGTTTGATATGTTCACAGCGGATGAGCAAAGTTCATGCGCTGTGGAACCTTTGAATATTTTTGAGAGGATGTTCACAGTGGATGAACAATGTTCATGCGCTGTGGACACTTGTAATGTTTTGTGAGGTACTATTCCCACAGCGGATGTTATATTTGATTATCCGTTGTGTGAACAGTTGTCAAAAATAAAAAAAAATTAAATTTTTTTTATGTTTTGAAATCTTTTCTTCTGAAGCAAATATTTTACTTCAGAAGGAAATTTGGTTTTCTTTTAAAAACATATTTGTTTGTTTTTCTTCCAAAAGAAGATTTTAAATGTTAAATTTTGTTTAAATAAAACATTTTGATTTAAAATGTATGTTAAAATATTGAATTTAAACATATTCAATATATGGATGATTTGATATCACTCATAGGCAATATTGTGCAATAAAATAAACAAATATATATGTGTCAACCTGTTGTTTGTTAGTGTTAGCTTGACTTTGGCTTTTTTTAAAGCTCAAAATTTAGAAAATTTCAAATTTTAAAATGTATGAATATGCACAATTCTACTGCCTTTGATATTTTCATGTTCAATATCTCCCCCAAAATTTTTGCATAATTATAAAATTTTTTTACAAAATGACAAAAATTTGTATGAATTTGAGTGGAAATTATCAAAGTCCAATTGATTGCTTGCGGATAAAAGTTAGAAAGATAATGCCTTGTCTAACTAATAAATGAATGATTTTCATGTTTGAACATGAATCTTTTGCACATACCATGAGATCATACTAGTCTACATTTCTCGCTGAGTTTTTTGTATGGTTTTGAGAATAGACATAGACAAGTACAATATTGATTGCAGATATTGTGATCCACTTAAACTCAAGCATGGTATTAATGGTTGATTAAAACAGTGAGTGATTATCATGTTTTGAGTTGATTGACATGAGATGTATGTACCCCACATCTGATTGTATGATTGGTACAACCATCCTCAAGATATACTAGAAAGCACTTTCAACACTTAAAACCTAGCTACTTAGGAGTATAAATGCTCAATATGATCCATGATGGTTGATCCGCATTGGGATTCTTTTTCACTTCACTTTGGAAGGTGATCCTCTTTGGGATTCTCTTGATTCATTCACAAGGAATGTAGTCATAAAAACTTTATTGGTTATTCATCCAAGATGGATGTGTTCCTCTTTGGGAACCTTTTTGGATCATGATTTAGGTCATTCAGGTCTGTGCTTAGCACAACAAAGAATGCCTAGGTGTACTCCAGGTCTATGATTATCATAAAAGGAGACACTTGTATGATTGAGCAATTTATAAACTGTTTCACTTGGTGTATTGTAGTTACTTTGAAAGCAACCTTTATTGGATAGATTAATACTCATCATAAACCAAGATGTGTTGTTGACCACCTATTCATGAGAATTTAGTTCTTCATTGTTGTATGTGATGTTAGGTGTCTCATGCTGAGCCTATCCACGTATTAAACAAAGTATTGTCAGTCTTTATTAGTTGAAAATCACTCAAGTGAAGAATGATACTAGTGTACTATCATTTTTCATGAGATATATGTGTGATTAAATATTAAAAATGAATGATTTGCATGATTTTTTGATTTTGAAAAAGGTAAGTTTGGTGTTAATCTTGGACTTTGACAAAATCAAGCATGTTTGATTTTAATGTTTTGAAAAACATTAATTTCTTGTTTCATAGTTGATCATACCAAGTGACTAAACCAAAAATTCAAATCTTGTTGAATCAAATGGTTTTGTAAAAAGATCAGCCAACTGATTGTCTGTATGGACCTTGATCAACTGGATCAGACCTTTTTCTGAGCAACTCTCAGAAAATGATATCTGATCTCTATGTGTTTTGTTTTTGAATGTTGAACATAATTGTCAGCAATAAACATGGCTGCAGAATTGTCAATATGTATGGGTGTTTTAAGAAAATTAAAGCCATAGTCAAGCATTTGGTTTTGAATCCATAACACTTAAGAACAGCATACAGAAGCAGCTATGTATTCTGCTTCAGCTGTTGTCACAGAGACATTTTTCCGCTTCTTGCATTGCAAAGATATCAATCTTGATCCAAGAAACCAGCAGCCTCCACTGGTTGATTTCCTGTTGTTATTGCATCCCCCACAATCACTGTCTGTATATGCATAAAATGAGAAATCTCCATCTTTAGGATACCACAAACCAAGACCAGGTTTGCCTTTCAAGTATCGGAAGATTCTCTTTACTACATTTATGTGTGATTCCTTGGGATCTGCTTGATATCTTGCACACATGCATACTGCATACATGATATCTGGTCTGCTTGCTGTAAGGTACATCAAAGAACCTATCATAGATCTGTAGAGTTTCTGGTCAACTGATGTTCCTTCTGGATCTGGTAATAACTTCAATCCAGTTGCAAATGGTGTCTTGCTTGAATTGCAATCAGTCATGTTATACTTCTTGAGTATCTGATGCACATATTTGCTTTGATTGATGAAAATTCCATCTGTTGATTATTGAACTTGTAGGCCTAGGAAGAATGTGAGTTCTCCCATTGAGCTCATCTGGAATTTTGATTGCATAAGAGTTTCAAACTCTTTGCAAAGTTGTGTGTTTGTGGAGCCAAATATTATGTCATCCACATAGACTTGTACTACTAAAAAGTCTTGTTCTTTCCTTTTTAAGAACAATGTCTGATCAATTTTACCTCTGGTGTAACCATTTTGTAGCAGAAACTTTAATAGAGTTTCATACCACTTCCTGGGTGCTTGGTGAAGACCATACAGAGCTTTGTCTAACTTGTATACTCTGTGAGGGAAATCTGGATCTTCAAACCCTGGTGGTTGAGCAACATACACCTCTTCATCTATCTTACCATAAAGGAATGCACATTTTACATCCATTTGGTAGACAATGAACTTATGAGATAAGGCATAAGCAAGGAATACTCAGATGGCTTCCAGTCTTGCTACAGGAGCAAAGACATCATCATAATCAATGCCTTCCTCTTGAGTATAACCTTGAGGTATGAGTCTTGCTTTGTTTCTTATGACAATCCCTCTATCATCTGCTTTGTTTCTGAATAGCCACCTTGTGCTAATTGCATATTGACCTTCTGGCAGATCTACCAGCTTCCAAACTTCTTGCTTCTTGAATTGTTGTAGTTCCTCTTGCATAGCTTCTATCCAACTGTTGTCCTTTAATGCTTCAGTGATGTTTTTGGGTACAGTTAAGGATAAGAAACAGGAATACAAGCAAATGTTTGCTGTATCAGATTGACTACGAGTCAATCTGGTGTAGAGATCACCGATGATGTTTTCTATTGGATGGTCCTTGTGAACTCTTGTGGTTGTAATTTGATCAACATGAATTGAATCAAGATTGGTGATTGTCTGATCATGTGATGATGGGTGAGCAAGAGTATTGGGAGATGTGTGATTGTCTGATTGAAGGGGTTCAGTGAATGTTTGAGGGGAATCATGAAAGAAATCCAATATTTCATCTTCATGATGTGTGTCTGGCAGAGAATGGTAGTCATCATCATCTTCATGTTGTTTTGGTTTGCTTGTTTCCTGTGATTGATTGGGTACAGGAGATGAAGATGCTGGAGTGTCTGAGGATGTTTCTCTTGAGATGTTTGGTTGATCAGGAGGTGTTGACACAGTTGTGCTTAAAGGAGTGTTAATGGTTCTCCTTGGAGGATCAACAGTCAATGGAGCATCAATGGTTATCGGTGGAACCATTGGATATTCAGTTTTATCCTTTGAACCTGAAACATCAAAGTTAGTTGTGTCAAATGATTTTGTTAGTGCATCAATATCAAACAGCCAGTTTGATCCAATGACTTTCTTAGTGAAAGAATGTTCATTGAAAACAACATCAGTTGTTTCTTCCACTATATTTAGCCTTGGACTGAATACTCTGTAAGCTTTTGAGCTTCAAGAATATCCAACAAAGAATCCATCATCTACTTTTGGAGCAAATTTTGATAATTGATCTCTGGTGTTTATTATGGAAACTAAACATCCAAATGCCTTAAGAAATCCTATATATGGTTTTTTTTAACACTAATTCATAAGGCGTTTTGAAATGTTTTTTGATGATTAATGTTCTGTTTTGTATGTAGCAAGCTGTGTTTATGGCTTCAGCCCAAAAGGATATGGGCAATAGAGAGTCAGCTAGCATGGTTCTTGATGTTTCTATTAATGTTTTGTTTCTCCGTTCAGCTACTCCTTTTTTCTGCGAAGTTCTTGCTACGCTGAATTGATGACTTATCCCTTTTTCTGCACAAAAAGAAGAAATAAAGTCATTCTTAAATACAGTGCCATTATCACTTCTTAAAGATTTAACTTTAAGATCAAGTTGATTCTCAATCTTTGTGATAAAGTATGTAATGATTTGTGTTGTTTCTGTCTTGTGTAGAAGAAAGAAAACCCATATGAATTTGGAATAATCATCTACTATGACAAGACAGTATTGCTTCTTTCCTATGCTTAGGATGTTTGTGGGACCAAAAAGATCCATATGAAGCAATTTGAGTGGTGTGTTATTAGATTTTATCAATTTTGATTTATGGGAAACTATATGTTGTTTGCCTTTCAGACATGCTGTGCAGTGGTCTGTACAGAAAAATTCCTTTTGTGGAAGACCTATGACTAGATAATTTTTAACAAGTTTGTTCATTCTGTTAAAATTAGTATGACCTAATCGTCTATGCCACAATTATGATACATCTTCTGTGGCTTTTGATATTAACAAGTTTCTGGGGTTGATGCCGAAACATTGTTCATATCAACAATGTATGTGTTGTTTAGACGAGTAGTTTTCAAAAGGATATAATCTTTTGGAATTTGAAAACCTGTCTTAAGGATGTAGCAGTTGTTGGAGTCAAATAAGGTGGCGTATCCCTTGTCACAGATTTGTGATACACTCAAAAGATTGAATTGAAGATTAGAGCAGTAGTTGACATTTTCAAAGCTAATCAACCTATTTGTTACTGTTCATTCACCAGTTATCTTCCCACCTATTTTTATCTCCTCCAAAGGCTACATTACCTCCACGTTTGTTCTTAAAATCCTGAAGGAGGGAACAGTTGCCTGTCATATGATGGGAGCATCCACTGTCAACATACCAGATGTTGTCAGGCCTTCTAAGATGTCCCTGAAAAACTAAAGAAATCAGTTAGTTGGAGCAACGCAAGCCAAGATGGTATTGGGTTTGCCGTCTTTTCCAACAACGTAAATTTCTTCCAAGACAGCATTGTCTGCAGGTTTTGGAACTCTAGACACACTAGATTTCCTTTGGTTTGTTTTAGCTCTATTGGGAGAAGTGCTTTGTGCTCTTCTTTTTGTGAGCTAGTGTTAGTGTATGTTCTGAGACTTATGTCTCCTTGATATGTGTTGGAAATTGTTATAAAAAGTTTTATCATTATCTAAAACAATTTTCTGATGAGAAGTTTGTTTAGGAACTCCCATTCTGCTCTTATTTTGAACAACTGATTGTTTTTTAGTGTTTTTCTCTATCTGAGCTTGTTTGTTTTGTTTCTTGTTTTTCTTGTTGAAAAAATAATTTGCTGTGCTGTGATTGTTTCTTTCACAAATGGAGCAGTAATTATGAAAATGACATGATTTTGTACTATGATTATTCATCTTACAGTACTTGCAGTACTTACCATATCTACACTTTTCAGTTGTGTGTGTGAATTGATCACACTATTCACAGTATGGTAATCCTGATTTTGTTTGTCTGCTGAAAACTTTTCATTTCAAATTAGATTTTAATGGAACTTCAAAGGTTACTGATTGTTGTTTTGGCTGAATTGTGGTTTTGCCTTTCCCTTTATTTACCTGTTTGGGAGGAGCAATGTATGTTACAGCTTTCATTCCACCGGAACAGATATCAAATCTTTGAATCTATTTCGATTGTTTGTTTGATGTATCAGCCACACTTGAAACCTTTTAAGTTTCAGTAATTGGCTGATCAGACTCATCATCTAATAAATCGTCCACATCATCATCTGTTGTTTGATTATCAAATTCATTATTTTCTCCTTGATAAAAGTCAGTTGATTTGATTGATGATGGTGTTGAACTTTTAACAAACTTTATCAAGGGTGATTTTGATTTTAAAAGTGATTTTGATGATGATGATGATGATTGTTTAGAGTCATCAGTCTTTTCTTAAGATTCATCCTGTTTGTTGGTCATGGAGTCAGGTAAAGGAATATAATTATCATTATAAGGTGGACTTACCTTATTATATCCTAAACCTGAAGGGTCCTTAAAGGCCCTTTGTTGTGCAAGAAGTTCTTCGAACTTCTTATTACTTACCTGAAATTTTTGAAGTTTTACTTCAGTTTCAGCTTGTAATGTTTTAGACTCAGTTAATGAGATAGAGAGTTGCTCAACCTGAGCTGCCAAAGTCAGTTTTTCAAACATTAATTTGTCTAAATCTGTTTGTAATAAAAGTATTTTAGCTGCAAATTGTTTCTGTTCAGATTTTAGACTTTCATTTAAAATGTTTGTTTCTATGACTTTCTTTGATAGTTTATCAGCATGCTCTCTATACCTATTTACCTCATCAATGCATGCTTGACTACAGAGGTTTTCTTTTACCTCTTTTAGGATGTCTGTTAGTTTGTCTTCAATATCAACCATAAGGGCATGATCTGAAGGTGATGGAATTTCAGCCTCATAAAGGCTCCAATCACATTCTCCATCCTTTTTGATGATCATGGCAGAAGATGTTGGATGTTGAGTTGGACTGAATTGAGTGATTTGAGGTTGAGTTGGTGCATTTGGAATACTGATTGGTGGAGGCACTTGTCTGTTTGTATGAATTCCACTTGAGTGTTGTGCTTGATGTGTATTTCTGTCAACTCTGGGCTGTTGACATACTCTTGAAAAGTGCCCATAAAGCTGACAGATGTAGCACCTAACTTTGGTTTTATCAAAACCAATTCTTGTCTTTTTGTCCATGTTTAATCCTCGATTTCTTTGTAGAAACCTTTTAGACCTGTATGCTATCATGGTCATGGACCATTGTAAATCCATTTCTTCTACCAAATCTAGTGGAAGCTCATCCAAGTCCTATTGGATGATTTGAGATGGAGTCAGACTTGCTCCTAAGAATACTTCAAAACTGGTTGAAAAGGCTGCATAAGCTGTTGTTTGCTCTTCACTTTGTAGAATGATAGTAAGAGCATCCATAGGTTTTTCAAGTCTGTGTATGTTTGATGTTTGAGGTTTTGACTGTTTGTTTGAGGTAGAATTATGAGGGTGATGCTTGCTTTGAGGTGTCACTTCATGTGAAGCATGAACTCCAGTCTTCCTAGACTTGTGTTTGTTGCTGGATGATTCTGGTGCTGAGAAGAATGATGTATCATGAGAATCCAAGAATTCTTCTTCTTCATCTTCTCCAGTGCTTGTGAGGAAAGCACTGTCTGTGTGTTGAGTTTCATTGAACTTATAGGCCTCTACATGTCTGATTTGGTTGTTGTTTCTGGATTTTTCATCCATCTTAAGTGCTTCAACCTTGGCTACTAGTGAGTCAAGGGATAGGGCCTCTAAGTCCAATGTTGCTTTCATGAGTGACACTGACTGAGTTCAACTCTTAGGCAATGTATGCAACATTTTCTTATTGATTTCAACAGTGTCAAATTTGAATCCATATACTATCATTTCATTCACAAGTTAGACATATCTATGCAACTGTTGAGGAATTGACTCCCCATGTATGTGACGGAAGGTTTCATATTGGGTCCTCAATTTTTCCTTTTTGATTTCCCTAATTTCCTCACTTCCTTCACACATTGTGTGAAGAACCTTCCATAGTTCATGAGCAGTTTTGAAATTTTCGACCCGTGTCAAAATTTCAAAAGGTAAAGTCATAGCTAAAATGCTATATGCCTTCATGTCTGTTTTGACCCGCTTAAGGTCATTACCAGCTACACTTTTTAGACTAACTGGTTTTTGTATGTTATAATCTGGTCCTAATGTCAGTGGGATGTAAGAACCTTTAGTAATTGATGTCCATAAATCTGGATCTTGATATGTAATCCAATTTCTTAACATGATTTTCCATTGCTTGAAGTCTGATTTGTTCTTCAACTTTGGGGGTTGTAGTCCACTGTTAGAACTCATCATTTCATCAGCCATGTTTGTTTGATTTAAACTTAATAAATTTTAAGTTAAATTGGTTTGTTTAAATTTTAGTCTAGTGCTAAAATTTTAATTAATCCTAATTGTCTCTAGGATTTGTTTGTTGTTGATAAACCCTTTTTAATTAGATTTACCAAATAAAGGAAATTATTTAATTAATTAAAATCCAATGATAAGTCACTTTCAAATCTCGGTGATAAGAAAGGAATATTCTGTCAAGGGAATGTCAACTTTTTAATGATGTCAGTCAAATAAAGTCAAAAACCCTAAACAAATATTTGGTTTTCTAAAGTTAACTTTTAAGATCAAAAAGTAACTTTTTGAAAAAGAAATCAAAAGAAGATTTCGGTTCTTCTTTGTTTTGTATGATGAACAATCACAATCACCAAAGATTGTGAAGGTAATGGATGAACAAAAACTAGGGTTTATCCTAGGGTTTGTTGGCGGCTGAGATAATTTCAACAAAAACAACTATCGGTTTGTTGTTTGATGAAGATTAATCGCCTGTTTCGAGTGAAAAACAACTCAAATGTGATGTTTAAATACAATGAACCGATTCAAAGTATTCAGCCCAGTGTTTGTTTGATAAAAACTGGATAGGACAATAACCGTATATTGTTTATCCGAAACCCTTAAAAACCAATGAGGTTTTAGTGAGTTTTGTGATGAACACGTTTGAAAATCGTGTATGAATCATGTTTTAAGCTAAAAACCTTCAGTTTGAAGATGTTTTAACAACTGATGAACAATACTCGTGTATTGTTTCACAGAAACTTATGTTGTTTGTCATATTCAAGCTGAAAAATCAACAAAACTTCTTCAAGATGCACAAAATGATTCAGAAATCATATTTGTTTGCATTTGTTGTATGTTAATAGTAGAAGAAGATGAGTTTAAAGACTAAACAGCTTGTTGATGTGTGTTTTTGAAGCTAATGAACCACTTAAATCAATGTTGTTGAATGAGAGGATCGAAATCAATAAAGGATTGAGCCAAGACTCTGATACCACCTGATGAAATCAGCTTGGACTCATGATGAACATGAATAAAAGGTTGATTTCCGCAAGGATCTTTTCAATATCTCTCAATAATCAACAAACAAGAACCATGGTGCGGAAACCCATGATTCAAGTGTATGAAATCAGTGTGTGTTTGCGTGTGTTTGAATGCTCGAAAATAATAACTGCTTGATTGTATTGATTGTTCAAAAACGCTTACAAAGGATTAGGGTAGTGTGCTATTTATAGCCTATACGCAAATGCTATATACAATTACTAAACTACCCTTATGTAAACGAATATTACATAAAATAATCCTAAGTCTATATGTCATCCGCTGTGGAGATCAGTCATCCGCTATGGATGTTTGGTCATCCGCTGTGGTGAAGATCTTGTCATCTGCTGTGCATGGTCGTATCTTATCCGTTGTGGGATGTTCATCCGCTGTGGATGAACATCTACCGCGGAATGTTCATCCACTGTGGATGAACATCCGCTGTATAATGTTATCCTCTCTGAGCATGTCATGTGTTGTGGGATCTTGTTCATCCGCTGGGTTGAATATCCGCTGTGAACAGTTGTGTGTTTGCTTGTACGTTGTCCGCTATGGAATGTTCATCCGTTATGGATGAACATCCGCTATGAATGTTGATCCACTAAGGACAGTTGTGTGTTTTCTTGTCTGTTGTCAGCGGTATGTTCTTCATCTGCTGTGGGATGGATGTTCATCCGCTGCGCATACTTAGACAGATTTCTTCATTCGCTGCTGATGATCTTCATCCACTGTGGGTTCTTCTCATCCGCTGCGGGTACTTAGTCAAAATTTATTTTATCTATAATTCTTAAAAAGAAATTTAAACAAATATTAGTGATTGATATGAATGTTAATGATGCTAATGTGTTAGTAAATGATTGTTTGAATGTTAGAACACATTATGTTTGATATATATCTGATTTGGCAATCATCATACTTTTATTCATTAATTCTTAATGCACTTGTTGAGTCCAACACATGAGACTAATCTGGGACCTAAAAACTAACAACCACCCGTTGTAGATTTACGATCTTGACAACATCTGCCATAATCACTATCTGTACATCCATGTAACTCGAAGTTTCCTTCATAAGGATACCACAGCCCTAAAGCCGGTTTTCCTTTAAGATACCATAATATTCGTTTAACAGCAATTAAGTAGGATTCCTTCTGGTCAGATTGATACCTGGCATAGACACAAACAACATACATTATATCAGGTCTAGATGCAGTAAGATACATCAAAGATCCAATTATAGATCTGTATAAAGTTTGGTTAACAGATTTTCCTTTCGAATCAGGTTCACTAGGTATTTACGTCAGCTGGAGTTCTTATGGATTTACAATCTTGCAGTTTAAATTTCTTCAAGAGTTTTTCAAAGAATTTCTCTTGATTGATAAAAATTCCATCTACAGACTGCTTCACTTGAAGACCAAGGAAAAAAATTATTTCTCCCATAGAACGCATTTGAAAATGAGACTTCATGATTTCTTCAAATTCATTGCAAAGCTTTGGACTTGTAGAACCAAATATGATATCATCAACATACACTTGAACACATAAGAGATCATCAGAATCCTTCCTAACAAACAAAGTAGGATCAATTTTCCCTTGCGTGTATCCATGTTGGATCAAATGTTGTGATAACGTTTCATACCAGATTCTAGGAGCTTGATGCAGACCATACAATGCCTTGCTAAGCTTGTACACACGATGAGGATATTCTGAATCTTCGAAACCTGGAGGTTTCTTGACATATACATCGTTGGTGATTGGTCCATATAAGAAAGCACCTTTAATGTCCATTTAATACACCTTGAATTTCATGAATGATGCATAAGCTTGGAAGACACGAATTGATTCAAGTCTTCCAAGGAGCAAATACTTCATCATAATCTATTCCTTCTTCTTGGGTGTAACCTTGTGCAACGAGGCTTGCTTTTTTACGAACAACAATTCCCCGATCGTCTGTTTTGTTTCTAAAAAACTATTTTATGCCTATGGCATTTTCTCCTTCAGGTAAATCCACAAGCTTCCATACTTCCTGTTTACGGAATTGCAATAATTCTTCTTGCATTGCTTCAATCCAACTATTGTCCTTTAAGGCTTCGGTGAGGTTTTTTGGAACAATTTGAGATAGAAAACATGAGTATAAGCAATGATTTGCCTGTTCTGATTGACTTCTCGTATTTCTCTCATTCAATGGACCTATAATCTGAGATGTTGGATGGTTCTTGTGAACATAAGATGTTGGAATCTCATTCACTTGAACATGAACATCTAGATTAGATTGGTTCAAGTCAGAAAGCTTATGCAATAAGTTCGAAGAATATGGATTGAAATTAGGAATTTGAGTCAGTGAGTTGATAAAGTAATCAAGATTATCTGTAACAACTACATCACCAGAAACCGATGACGTTCCGGACTCAGGATGTATAATTTCAGAACCATCATTAGGAATAGGTTGAGAAACATTTGGACTTTCTGAAACAGGATGCTCTTAAGCTTGTTGAGGTTGATCATATGTTTCAGACTGAAGTATAGGATGTTTCACAAAAGAGAAAAAAGGATAATCTGGGCTTGAGTCATCCATATCATCAGAATCAGAATCATCGCTGAACGAACTAGATCTCCTTCTTGATTCTTCTTCTCAATTGTAGATTCAAACAAGTTAGAATGAAAGGAGTTTGACAAAGAATCTAAATCAAATAACCAACCTAGACCATTTGCAACTGATGGAAAAGAATTTTCAAGAAATTTAACATTGAATGTTTCAAGGATAAGATTCGTCCTAGAGTTATAAACTCTAAAAGCTTTTGAAACCGATGAATATCCAATGAAAAATCCATCATCAGATTTTGCATCAAATTTTCCTAGCTGATCACTTGAGTTCAGAATCAAAACTGGACAACCAAAAGATTTAAGAAAATCTATATTAGGTTTCCTGCCAAACATCAACTCATAAGGAGTTTGCTGTTTATCTTTCACGAGCAATGTACGATTTGCACGAAACATGCAGTGGATATGGCTTCACTGAACTGACGAGCAATACCTTTTTCTGCACAAAACATGTCAATATTAGCATTTTTAAATTCCGTTCCATTATCACTTCTAATTATTTTCACCTTTTGTTCTAATTGATTTTCTACTTTAATGATGAATTCTTTTAATAATTCAGTCGTTTCAGATTTAGCATGCAAAAAGAAAACCCATGAAAATCTTGTAAAGTCATCAATGATAACTAAAGAATAAGATTTCTTTCCAATACTCCAAACATTTGTTGGTCCGAATAGGTCCATATGCAACATCTGGAGATGTTTGGAATTTGAGTTTATCTGCTTGATCTTATAAGACGCTCTGTGTTGTTTTCCTTTTAAACATGCTGAGAAGAGATCTGTTGTAGCAAAATTCTTTGTTGGAAGACCTATTACATGATTTCCTGCTACAAGCTTGTTCATATTTTTGAAGTTGGAATGCCAGAGACGTCTATGCCAAAGCTGACTTTTGTCATTTGATGCTTGACCATGTTGTTTCTGTAGAAGGATCAACTTGAGACATATCTAACTTGTATACATCTCAATCTCGAACAGCTTTAACAACCACCCATTCTTTGCTAATCTGAAAACCTGGCTTCAAAATATAACAAAATGAATCATCAAAAAGAACTGAGTAAGATTTGTCACATATTTCAGAAACACTTCAAATATTAAAGTTCAACTATTAGCAATAGTTGACTCTATCAAAGCTGATAATCCCATTAGACACCGTTCCTTCGCCTGTAATCTTACAACCTACATCACCTCCAAATGCAACATGAGTACCATCTTTTAACTTAAATTATTAAAGCAAGGCATGGTTTCCTGTCTTATGCCGGCTACACCCACTATCAACATACCACGTGTTAATAGGTCTTCTTGGGCGTCCCTGTATTTCAAAGAAATTTAAGTTGAGTTATCAACCCAAGCCGAGATGGTCTTGGGCTTGCCAAATTTATCAACAATGGTAAACTGTTTTAAGGCCCCGTTCCCGGAACGCTTACAGCTGGTCAATCATTGCACACAAAGCATAAAACATACATTAACTTTACTAAAATATTGCAGCTGAATTCTTTTAAACAAACCTTTCATATATATATAATTGCTTTTGCAAAATAATACATGGTTGACAGATTACAAAATATTTCTCGTTGCATTACATCACAAAAACATTATAATTTAAACAACGGATCCCATCCAAAATGCCAAATAGCTGCCACGTGCCATCCTCAGCAACATTACCTGCCAACTGGAAACACATAAAAGTCAGCGTTGTTGAGTGAGTTCTAGTTTTTGTCAAAATAAAATACTTTTCTTTTGTTTAAAACCATTCTTTACTTCCATACGCGATCATACAACATACGTACACATAGATAATATCATTATTATCTTCCATTACCATTCATTACTTCATACCATACATTTCCTTCATTAACCTTCCTTCATTCATTCCTTCCGGATCAATGTCATCAGCTATACCCCAAACGTAGGCACAAAGCAGGTACTGGGCTGAAGTTTATCAGACTTCCATTCATTACGCTCAAAGCCTTGCACCAGCACCGGGGTAAGCGACAAAGATCCCACCTATATGCTATACCCCAAACGGGGGCACAAAGCTGGTACTGGGCCAAAGTTTATAAAGAGACTTCCATAACGCACATAGCTTGGAACCAGCACCGGGGCAAGAAACCAAGGTCCACGCATAAGTTTACCCCAAACGTAGGCACAAAGCGGGTATTGGGCCGAAGTTTATCAGACTTCCATAACGCACATAGCTTGGCACCAGTACTGGGGTAAGACTTATCCATTCATTTATTACTTCATTAATGCATGCATTCTATCATACTTTACGTTCCCTTTTTCATTATCTTCCGCTATACGTTACATAATACTTTCCATTTACTTTTCATAATCATACCACTCAAAGCCACGGAAAATAACATACATAACAAGGAACATAACATAAAAATAACCATACCATACATAGCATCAACACATCATCATCATATCATATATGACATCATAAAGTCAACTTACATTACCCCCAGGAACATCCCAAGTCAAAGCCTACACTTTACATTTTCCCCAAAATTTCAAAAAATAATCTAAGTCTTAGGCGCATGGGCACTATGCAGGCGCATGGCCTTTTGGCACATGGGAACACTTAGGCGCATGGGAAAGGTTCTGGGCGCAAGGAACTATTAGGGCGCATGACCCAACACTTAGTCATTCTAGGCATTTCTAGGCGCATGGGCACTATGCAGGTGTATGAATGCCTAGGCGCATGGGCAGTTTTGGGCGCTTGGAACACTTAGTCAGATTCAGCCTATTCTAGGTGCATGGATACTATTCGGGCGCATGGGTTTTGGGCGCATGGGGACACTTAGGTAAATTCAACCATTTGGCGCATGGGCAACCAACACATACTAATAACATAAGATTGTTTTGACTTTTATTTTGAGATGATTTAGATTTAGCATTTTTCCTTTTCCTTCTTTGGTTTCTCGATCTTGATGATCTTTATTTGCATTGAGATTGAACATCTTCAGGAGAAGATTCTTTTTCATTTTCTTTATCTTTTTGTTCTTTCTGCTATTTAATAAAGTCTGGATTGTTTAATCCATAAGGAAATGAATCTTCAGATATTACTTCGTCAAGTTTTGCTTTCCCTTTGTTATTTGAGTTCTGTTTGTCATTTTTTATTATCACTTCTTCAATAACAGACTCTTTTGGAACAAACATTTTCTTATTCTTTGGTCGTGGTTCATAAGATTTAACTTTCATTGGATGACCATTTTTAATCTTTTTAGAATCTTGTTCCTCAAATATTTCAACATTTGTTTTCTCTTCATCACTTTCAGAATTCTTTTTCTTGTTTTGAAAGGCTTTTAGCTTAGCTTTGTTTTCAGGTGAGTGATCATGTGTGTTAAAGTTTTCTGGCAGAGTGTTTGTGATAGATTAAGTCATTGGTTCATATGTAAATCCTAGACCTGTTTTGTTTTTATCTTTCCTCTAACTAGCTGTTCTATAATAGTTTTAGAACTTTTAACTTTAGCTAGATCCACCTAAGTTGCAGCATGAGCTATTTTTTCTTCTAAATTTTTTGTCATCTCCTCAAGTTGTTTCTTCACAAGTTCAAGTTCTTTAAGAGTTTTGTTCCATGAAATTTGTAGAGATTGGATCTTTTCATCAGAGACTTTGTGATCATTTTTTAGTTTGTTGTGCATTACTTCTTCTTGTTTAAGTTTATCACAGATCTTATATGAATATTTTCTATAATGCTCAACTTGACCAAAACATGCTTTTGTGCATATTTTCTCTCTGACTTCAACAGGAATTTCAGGATAACTTGAAGATGAAGTCTCAGAGTCAGGTGATGGATTCTCAACCTTTGGTTGGTCAAACTGAGCCATAAGTGCAATCTCTTCTGAATCCTCTTTTGGGTCAGATTTGTCACTCTAGTCATAGTCTTCATCATCATTTTCTGAATCACTATCAGCCTTAGGATCATTATCTTTAGACCTGTCTTCATCTTGAATATCTGTAACAAGAGATAAACTAGAGGTTAGATCAGCAGTAAATTGTTTAGCATAAGCACTCCAGTCATATCCATCTTTGATGCTAACAACAAGAGGTTTCTTTGGCTCTTCAGATGATTTTGATTCATCTTTAAGTTCTGGCATAGGAAGACTCTCATAAGGCTTTTAGAAGTTTTTCTGAGACTGCTAATGATGTCTTTGATTGCTAGAACTAGCTTGACCATTTCCTCCTTGGTTTCTGGGAGCTTTGCATTCCCTTGAGAAATGACCATAACTGTTGCAGTTGAAACACCTTGACTTTGATTTGTCAAAGCCAACAGTTTTGTTAGTACTTGGCTTGTAGTTCCTGTTAACATAAGAGTGTTTCTGTGTTCTATATGCAATCATCACCATCTGCTAATTCAAGTCCATCTCTTCCATATCAACAGGAACCATCTTGAACAAATCCTGCAAAACAAGATCAGATTGTATTAACTGACTATCTTGATAAGCTTGAAAACTTGTCATAAAAGCAGTAAAAGCAAATTTTGACTCATCATCCTGTAAAAGGATATTAATAACATCTTTAACTTTGCTAGTTTTAACAGAGTTAGAAGATGAAGTCTCAGTTTGAGGTTTAGGAGTTTGAGTTTTAGGAGGAGACTGAGATTGAGGTTGAGTTATGTAAACAGGAGCACTTGTGTAAAAAGAATCTCCAAAGAAACAGGCTCCAACAAACAAATCACCCTCATCTTCTGGAGTATTATCATCTTTGGCCAGAAAAGCATTCTCCACTGTGTTAGCTAGAGATGCAACATACTTATACTAAGACATTGAAGCAACTCTATCATTATTTCTAGAGTTCTCATCAATCTTAACTAATTCAATCTTAGCAATCAAAAGATCTAGATCCATTAGAAACTTTTCAGTATGATTTAATAGTGTACATGTCTATTTCCATGAAGATAGAAGAGCATTGAGAAGTCTGTAATTTAGATCTGTTAGATCATTTTTTATACTAGCAGTTATCATCTCAGTAATTAGTTGCACAAATCTGTTCATCATTTGATTAGTTGTTTCCCCAGAAAGATGCTCAAATAACTCTAATTGCCTCTTGAGTTTCTGCTTTTTGAGATCTTGTATCTCTTTACCGCCTTCACAAATGATCTTCAAAGCTTTGTACATAGTGTACCCAGTTTGATAACCATCAAGTCTAGTCAAGACTTCTAATAGTAATCCCTTGCACATCAGTGAATAAGCTTTGATGTCATTCTTCACTTTCCTTAAGTCATTTCCTTGCAGACCATCAGATGTGATTGGAATATAAGGTCCTTTCTCTATTGACTTCCACAAGTTAGTGTCAATAGAGTTCAGATGATGCTTCAATCTATGAGACCAGTTCTTGAAATCAGCTCTGTTCTTTAGCTTTGGAACCCTATTCTCAGAATCTTCAGACTTAACCATTTTGTATTTTGAATTTAAGAAAAAGACTTGTTTTTTTTTTTTTAAATTTTGAAATAAAACTATGAAATGAAAGTACTTTTGGATTTTAGTTTCTGAAAAAATTTCTAAGTGTAAACCGATAAGTCTGAAAGCTTATGCGCCTGAATAGTTGACAAGCGCCTACACAGTAGTGAAATGCCTACATAGTTCTCAAACCCCTGACTTTGAAGTAGAAACGCCCAAGGGAATGCCTTAGTAGATTTCTAATAAACGCCCAACTGAAATGTACCTGAACAGTTGAAATGTGCTCAAACAGTTGTTAAACGCCTGGGGTCCAAACAGTTCAAATGCGGCTAAACAGTTTAAATGCGCCTAGAATTACTTTGTTTCTGCAAAGTCACCAAGTGTCCAAAGAGTCTTAAAACGTCTCAACAGTGGTCAAACGCCTGAACTAAAAACGTCTGAACAGTACTAAAACGCCTAAATAGTGGTGATGCGCCTAGATACTTCGACAATTTTTAGCAGTTTTCAACCACAATGCGCCTAATTCATTGTGTAAACAAATTCTATATCAGGACCATCAGATGTGATTGGAATATAAGGTCCTTTCTCTATTGACTTCCACAAGTTAGTGTCAATAGAGTTCAGATGATGCTTCAATCTAAGAGACCAGTTCTTGAAATCAACTATGTTCTTTAGCTTTGGAACCCTATTCTAAGAATCTTTAGAGTTAACCATTTTGTATTTTGAATTTAAGAAAAGACTTGTTTTTGTTGTTTTTAAATTTTGAAATAAAACTATGAAATGAAAGAATTTTTGGATTTTAGTTTCTGAAAAATTTCTAAGTGTAAACCGATAAGTCTGAAAGCTGATGCGCCTGAATAGTTGACAAGCGCCTACACAGTAGTGAAACGCCTACACAGTTCTCAAACACCTGACTTTGAAGTAGAAACGCCCAAGGGAATGCCTTAGTAGAATTCTGAAAACCGCGCAACTGAAATGTACCTGAACAGTTGAAATGCGCTCAAAGAGTTATTAAACGCCTGGGGTCCAAACAGTTCAAATGCGGCTAAACAGTTTAAATGCGCCAAGAATTACTTTGTTTCTGCAAAGTCACCAAGTGTCCAAAGAGTCTTAAAACGTCTCAACAGTGGTCAAACGCTTGAACTGAAAACGTCTGAACAGTACTAAAACACCCAAATAGTGGTGATGCGCCTAGATACTTAGACAATTTTTAGCAGTTTTCAACCATAATGCGCCTAATTCATCAGCTTCAACAAACTCAGATCTTATGAAAATCTTCAAAACTTGTTCAATTGATCTAAAAATTTCCAATTAGGTAGTAATTAGGTCGATTAACAATCCGCAATCTTCAATTTGATCAAACAACAACAACAAATCAGTATTCTGATTGAATTGAAGTCCAAAATGAACAACACAGTTCGAACAATAATTTGATCAATTTCTTAGATTTGAATGAATTGAACACCTAATTGTGATTCAAATCATGTTTTTGTGGATGAAACACAACTGAAAACAACAATTAATTGATCAAATTGCAATCAATCATAGATTTCAAGTGATTGAAAGAGCTCAACAATGACGATAAGCTCTGATCACTGAACCAAAGGCTCTGATACCAATTGATCGGTTCAAAAGGATCGAATCTATGATGATATTATGATGTAATAATCAATTCAAACACAAAGTAAACAACAAATACAAATACATCAAAAAATTCATATATTTCATTGATAGCAAATGCACTGGATACAAAGTTTAAGGATTCAATTCATTCAACTGATTCTAACTATCTTTCTATTACAGTTGTTTTTTTACTATTGAACTCTTTAAACTCTACTACTTAAAGTATTCTATTTATACTATCAACAAAACAAATGAACATATATTTACAAATAAGTCCCTATACTATGACAAAAACACATAAAGACAAAATGTTAATCTTCTAGAGGCTTCAACATTATTCATCAATTCCTCTTGGAGAACTGGGAATAGGTCAGGGTAACTCAAACATTTGATCTTCATAGATGTCACTTTGAGTTCCTGTTCCAGCTAAAACTGTAAGGCCTCGTTTTCGGAAAACCCACAGTTGGTCAATCATTACATAAAAACATTTAAAAGATACATCATTATCATAGCGAAATTTAAAAACTTCTCATTTATAAGTTAAAACATATCATTTGATTACATCATTCATGTAAATTTCAAAATACAACATCATATCAAAATATGAATGCCAGCCTCAAAACGCTCCCAGTAGCTTATGCATCCATGCCTGCACCTCCGCAGCATCAACAAAATACCTGCCAACTATTATGCATACAAAGAGTCAGCGACGCTGAGTGAGTTCTAGTTTTATAAATATAATATTTACTTTCGTTAAAACATAACCTTTACATTCATTCGTGATCAAACATCATATGTATACATTGATAATAATCATTATTATCTTCATCATCGTTCATCATTATTATTAATCATTACCTCTTTTACGATCATCCAGATCTTGTCTCCTTCAATACCCCCGACTCCTACTCGAAAGCTAATACTATGCCGGGGCCTATAAACAAACCCCCGACTCGTGCTCAAAATCTGACACAGTATCGGGGTACGTGACAAGGATCTGATCTCGTATGCAACACCCTCGACTCGTGCTCGAAAGCTGATACTATGCCGGGGCCAGTAAAAAACCCCCAACTCATGCTCGAAAGCTAACACAGTACCGGGGTGAGCAACAAGGGCTCAACTCTTTCACATGCCATCCTATCTCATGCAATACCCCCGACTCATGCTTGAAAGAAGATACTGTGCCGAGGCCTTTAAACAAACCCCATACTCGTGCTCGAAAGCTAACATAATACCGGGGTACGCGACAAGGATCTCATCGTCCGTTACTTCCATTCTCATCATTCATTATCATCCACTTTCGTAACATAATACTTTACGTATGTACTCATACATAATAGGTAAAGTCACCTCATATATATCATAAACATCATCAGCAACACCAAACATGCACAGCACATCAGGCATAACCATCACATCACAACAGAACTTAGCACAACCATCTACCACACAGAAAACCAGAAATTCCTAAGTCTACCAAGAAATACGGATAATCATCTTAGGCACAAGAGCATCAAAATGCGGAAGAACAGCCTAGGCGCATGAGCACCAAATACGGATGAACAGTCTAGGCGGATGAACAGTCTAGGCGCATGAGCATTCTGGGAGAATGGGCACTGCTGGGGCGCATGGCCAAGACTTAGGCGCATGGGCTTTCTGGGCGCATGGGAACTGTTGGGGCGCATGGCCAACACTTAGGCGCATGGGCAATTCTGGGCGCATGGGCACAATCTGAAAATATAAAAAATTCTACAAACATCGATCTAGCTCATCTTAACAAATATCTACCATGCTACAAACACTAAAACATACTAAGCATCAAACATAACCTGGAAAACAGCCTCTAAAACATACAACAACAGGGCGCCATCAAATAACATGCTGAAACTCACGGTTACTTCAAAAATCTTTTGCTCGGTATGCATAATAGCCCCAAACACTTTGAAAACCACTAAAAAGAGGGGATCTAGAAACTCACCTTGAATAGCCTTGGAGTAGGGCACTTCAAACCCGAGACCCATTTGCAATTCACACCTTTCACAGCTTCTTCTTCTCCTCTCTCTAGAACCGGTGAAAACTGTGCTTCTTTCTTCTTTGCAACCGAGAACAGGTAGTAAGTGGGGGCATGGGCGACCACGCCCTCCTTTTTAAACACATTAATATTAAAGTTTGCATATTGCACAACTTTAGTCCCTCAACTTGGGTTATTTATCCTTTCTTTCTTTATACTTTTCTTTTCTTTTCTTTTTAATAAATTTCCAGGTGTTACAAGTCCACCCCCTTATATAGGTTTCGTCCTCGAAACCTGTCGCTTCTCGAAAAGTCGAGGGTAATGTTGTCTCATCTCTTCCTTGATCTTACATGTAGGGTCATACCCCTTCTTGGGATCCACTGTACTCGCACACGTGAAACCACCCTTCTCCTTAGCCCTTCTCTCCCTTCTACCAGTAATGGCCATCTGTTGCTCCACATAGTTGAGTCTTTCATCCATCCCGATATCCTCTAGTGGCACAATCATATCCTCATCGATTGAGCACTTCCTCAGACGAGACACACGGAACGTCAGATGAATTCCCAACTCATCGGGTAGCTCCAGTCGATAGGCCACTTCTCCTACCTGAGCAACAATTCGGAATGGCCCTATATACCTTGGTATTAGCTTTCCTTGCTTTCTGAATCAGATGATCACCTTTCCATGGTGGGGCCTATGTCATTACTCTATCATCGTAGGTCGGCACCAAACTCTTATCGGGCGCGGTTGATCAAACCATCTTCTCACGACACCCGATGTTTGTCTCATAGGCTGCTAGCCAATCCATCCCAAGGCATGCATCAATCCACCTAGATTCATCCTGAACAGTCTAGCAGGAAACACGTGCTCTCCCAATTCTATCGCATAATCCTCTAGGGCATCAGGTAACCTAGTGGACTTACCAATAGCAATTTCAACATCAAAGGGCTTATCGACCTTCCTACTCCTAACATGCAACTTATCACAGAAGGTAGCAGGAATGAAACTACTACTAGCACCACGATCAAAGCACATATGCACAATTTAATTTACTAGAAACGTACCTGACGTCATGTCGGAGTCCGCTCTAGCCTCCTCATGGTCATAGCGAATGCTCTGACCTTCATCCTCTGCTCTCCTTTTCCGCCCCTTTCCTTGCACTGGAGCTCTTTGCCCTTGACTTCTTGCAGTTTCTGCTCATATGCCCAGTCTCAACACATCTGTAACATCTAGCCATGTGACAATCCCTCACCCCGTGACCTTCTTTCCCACACTGGAAGCAGATGTTCGATCCCCAACTGCACTCCCCCTCGTGGCCTCTACAACACTTCTTGCATGTTTCTTCCCTCCCTATTCTCATTTTCCGATCATCGACCCTCATCGTCTTACCTCAAGCCATAAATCCACCATCATTATCCCGCCTTCCATTCCCATTATTAACATAGCCCAGCTCCTTCTCTTCATCCACTATCGCCACCACCTCTGGCCCGTCATATAGACTCCCCGCTAGGTCGACCACCGACCTAAACGTACCTGGCCGGGCAGCGATCAGTTGTCTGCGGATATCTGCCGACAGACCTTGAATGTACCTCTTGATGTTTCGTGACATAGGCGTCACCTGATCTGGCACCAGTCTTGCCATCTAGTTGAACTTCGTGGTGTACTGCTGGTGCGTCATCGTTCCCGCGTCCAACTGCAAGAACTCTCTCTCAACTTTTTCAAGCTCCCTATGAGGGAAAAACTCCTCAATTACCAACCTCTTCAGTTCATTCCACCTCATCCTCCCGATTGACCTGGTACCCTCGGCTTGGACAATGTTATCCCACCAGCACAAGGCCGAGTCCACAAATGAGTGGGTAGCGAAATTCACTTTCTGATCCTCGCGACACTCGCTAATGTTCAGTACCGCCTCCATCTCCCTCACCCAACGATGAACAGCCGCCGCACTCCCATTCCCATCAAACGTAGGGGGCCTGCACCTTTGGAATGCCCCGTAGCTGCACCCCTTCACATTTTCCTACACAACTTCCTCCTCCTCCTCATCATCACCGGAGACAACCCTATCAGTCTCTGGTTGCTCCCTTCCCCTTAAACCTCCTTCCTCGCCTACTTGTTTAGCGGCCTTCCTCTTCTCAGCCTCCTTCCTCTAATCCTCCATCACAGCTCTAATAACCTCGGTCACTACAGTCGGCAGAATTGTCTGCATCACCTGATGAACTTCCTCGGCTACTGCCTCCTTCATTGAGGCCTTAGGATTAGCACTTTCATCCTCACCGCCTTGGTGACGAAGCTCGGGCTCTTCAGGAGCCATCTCAGTAGTCTTAGCCCTACTCCTCGTGACACGCGGTCTAACACCACGTCCACCACCCATTCCACCATGCGAAGCCTCAGAAGATCTACCACCAGCCATCACAAAACACTACAAGATTCAAACACCAACACGGTCATTCAAGGTAATAGCTCGGATTATGTCAAGTATAGTAAGTCCTTAATTACAGTAGCTAGTTGTGATTAGCCACTTACTTTACTCTTCATCCCCCAAGCATTTCCTATCCTGACTACATCAGTATCTAAATCTACAAAGAGCACATAAACCACATAACACACGCACATAATCCCCCTTCTCATTAACTTACATATTTACCCAATTCTCTTAAACTTTGGCTTTGATACCAACTTGTAAGTCCCCGTTTCCGGAAACCCCATACATTTAAAAGATACATCATTATCGCAACGGAATTTAAAAACTTCTCATTTATAAGTTAAAACATATCATTTCATTACATCATTCATGTAAATTTCAAAATACAACATCATATCAAAATATGAATGCCAGCCTCAAAACGCTCCCAATAGCTTATGCATCCATGCCTGCACCTCCTCAGCATCAACAAAATACCTGCCAACTATTATGCATACAAAATGTCAGCGACACTGAGTGAGTTCTAGTTTTATAAATAAAATACTTTACTTTCGTTAAAACATAACCTTTACATTCGTTCATGATCAAACATCATACGTACACATTGATAATAATTATTATTATCTTCATCATAGTTTATCATTATTATTATTCATTACCTCTTTTACCATCATCCAGATCCTATCTCATGCAATACCCCTGACTCATGCTCGAAAGCTGAAACTATGCTAGGGCCTGTAAACAAACCCCCGACTCGTGCTCGAAAGCTGACACAGTACCGGGGAATGCGACAAGGATCTCATCTCGTATGCAACACCCCTGACTCATGCTCGAAAGCTGATATTGTGCCGGGGCCTGTAAGCAAACCCCCGACTCATGCTCGAAAGCTGACACAATACCGGGGCAAGCAACAAGGTCTCATCTCTTTCACATGCCATATTGTCTCGAGCGATACCCCCGACTCATGCTCGAAAGCTGATACTGTGTCGGGGCCTGTAAACAAACCCCCGACTAGTGCTCAAAAGCTGACACAGTACCGGGGTACGCGACAAGGATCTCATCGTCCTTTACTTCCATTCTCATCATTTATTTTCTTCCACTTTCGTTACATAATACTTTACATATGTACTCATACATAATAGGTAAAGTCACATCATACATATCATAAACATCATCAGCAACACACAAACATGCATAACACATCAGGTATAACCATCACATCACAACAGAACTTAGCACAACCATCTACCTCATAGAAACCCAGAAATTCCTAAGTCTACCAAGAAATACGGATAATCATCTTAGGCGCAAGAGCATCAAAATGCGGAAGAACAGCCTAGGCGCATGAGCACCAAATGCGAATGAATAGTCCAGGAGCATGAGCACCAAATACGTATGAACAGTCTAGGCATATGAGCACTCTAGGTGTATGGGCACTGCTGGGGCGCATGGCCAACACTTAGGCGCATGGGCTCTCTGGGAGCATGGGCACTGCTGGGACGCATGGCCAACACTTAGTTGCATGGGCTCTCTGGGCACATGGGCACTGCTAGGACGCATGGCCAACACTTAGGCTCATGGGCACTGCTGGGGTGCATGGCTAACACTTAGGCGCATGGGCAATTCTGGGTGCATAGGCACAATCTGAAAATATAACAGATTCTAAAAACAACTCCCAAACATCGATCTAGAACATCTTAACATAAATCTACCATGCTACAAACACTAAACATGCTAAACATCAAACATAACCTCTAAAACAATCGCTAAAACATACAAGAACAGAGCGCCATCAAACAACATGCTGAAACTCATGGTTACTTCAAAAATCTTTTGCTCAGTATGCATAATAGCCCCAAACACTTTGAAAACCAGTAAAAAAGGGGATCTAGAAACTCACCTTGAATAGCCTTTGAGTAGGGCACTTCAAACCTGAGACCGACCTGCAATTCACACCTTTCGCAGCTTCTTCTTCTCCTCTATCTCTAGAATTGGTGAAAACTCTGCTTCTTTCTTCTTTACAACCGAGAACATGTAGTAAGTGGGGGCATGGGCGGCCATGCCCTCCTTTTTAAACACAATAATATTAAAGTTTGCATTTTACATAACTTTAGTCCCTCAACTTGGGTTATTTATCCTTTCTTTCTTTATACTTTTCTTTTCTTTTATTTTTAATATATTTCCGGGTGTTACAGAAACATTCTCATAAGATGGTTTAAAATAGTTTGGACACAATTCTAGATTGAAGATATGATCAGGCCCATTCCCTCTAACACAAGGAGTGTGTTCATTAACAACAATGTTGGATGATTCCTCAAATTGTTAATTTTTAATATTAAACACTCTATAAGCAATAGAGGTTGAGGAATATCCAACAAAGATAACATCATCTGACTTTTCAGCAAATTTCGCTAAATTGTCTTTTGTGTTGAGTATGGTATACCTGCTGCCAAAGGACCTAAGAAAACCAATGAATGGTGGCCTCTTGTTCCATAACTCATAAGGGGTCTTTCTATGGGGCTTAACAATGAGAACCTTGTTCTGCACATAGCATGTAGTACTGACTGCCTCTGCCCAGAAAGTTAGAGGCAGCTTTGAATCAGCTAACATAGTTCTAGCAGCCTCAATAAGTGTCCTGTTCCTCATCTCAGAAACACCATTTTGTTGAGGAGTTCTAGGAGCACTGTATTGTCTGGCAATCCCTTTTGAGTTGCAGAATGAGTCAAAAACTTGATTCTTAAACTCAGTACCTTGATCACTTCTAATGATTTTTACCTTGTGATCCTTTTGATTTTCAATTTTAAGAATAAAAGATTTTAAAGTTTCAGCCATTTCATCTTTAGTTCTCAAAAAGAATACCCATGTAAATCTTGTAAAATTATCAATAATCACAAGGCAATATGATTTCCTTTCGATGCTCATTATACTTGTGGGACCAAAACGATCCATGTGCAATTAGTGTAATGGAGTCGTGACGGAGTTAACTTCTTTGGATTTGTGAGAAACCATGTGTTGCTTTCCTTTCAGGAAAGCAACATAGTTTTCTTTACAGAAAAATTCCTTTTTAGGCACACCATGTACCAAATTAGTTTTAACCAGCTTATTCATGGTTTTAAAATTAACATGGCACATTCTTTTATGCCAAAGAGTTGACTCGTCACCATTTGCTTTAGAAAGAAAGCTTGATACTTCACCCAGTGGAGAAGCATTGTTCATATCAAGCTTGTACATATCCCCTCTCCTGGGAGATCTAAGAAGCACCAATTCCTAAGGAATTGTCATGCCGGGTTTGAGGATAATGCACTCATGTTCTATGAAAAGCATTTGGTGCTTTTGATCATAGAATTGAGAAACACTCAAGAGATTGTGTTCAAGTTGTTTGACAAAGTTTACCTTGTCAATGTTTATCTTACCATTGGATACACTACCTCTACCAGAAATGTATCCTCCGGCTTCACCTCCAATCTGAACAAGACCTCCATCAAAATGTTCAAATTATTTTAGGAGAGATCTGTTCCCTGTCATATGCCTGGAGCATCCACTATCCCTAATTCAGACATTTCCATTCTTGTCATGTGGATGTCCCTGCACATAAGGTGAAATGACTAGTTATTATTGGAAACCTAAGCCTTATTGGTCTTGGGTTCTTCCAATGTAGATGATATAACTAAAGCAAATTGTATGCATGAGGGTTCAATTATAGTTTCTGAAGAAGAGGTTTGGGCTACATCATCTTTTCTGGTCTTCCATTCCATCCTACGGTTGACCTGTGTTGATGAGCTTGAGGAAGCTTGGGCAGCATGACTTGCTTCCAAAGCTTCTTTCTTTTTGGAAGAAGTCTTCACCACCTTTTCTTTCGAGGCAGCCTTCTTCTTGGAAGGTTTCAAGGAAATGTTTTTTTTTCTTTGTTTGTTCTTTGGCTTGTCTTCCGAAGCTATTTTCCTTTCTGATGAATGAGTTTCTTCTGAAAGCAACTTGGCTTCAGAAACAAGCTTTCCTTTCCTTAACACTTGGAGCATATAGTAGGGTCCAAATGTGAAACCATCCTTGACTCCTTTTTTCTTAACATTGGTTGCATAATGTGTGCTTGCTGGATTATAGTAACAATCTTTAGCCATGTGGTTATGCAAGCCACAGATTAGGCACTCAATGTTAATCTTGGTAGGACATGTGGGCTATTGTTTCTTGCACTTCTTCTCTTCTTCAACAGCCTTTCTCTTTAGCTTCTAATCCTTCAGCTGGATAGGAGTGCTAGTACTACTCTCCTTTCCTAAATCAGAACTTCCAACCTCTTGGAATCCAGCTGAGATTAATACACCTTTTTACCTTGGGTCTATTTTTATCTTAGTCTCAGCCACCTTTTTGGTAGTTTTTCTTGTTGCCTTGATCTGGTTCTTTCTTGCTTTGGTTGTCAAGGGTTTATCAACTGTGGGGATGAGGTTTTCTATCTTATCCTTCTCTGTGGTGGTTTCTATTATTGCATTATTCTTCTTGTCACTAGGTAGTGGGTCAGCAGTTGGAACCTCTTACTCATCAGTACCACATCTTGGATGTCAAATAGACACAAGAGAGTGTGGTGGAGCAATTTCATTGGATCCCAACCCATTTTTGTTTTGATAGAGTACCTTGGAGTGGGAGGATTATGCTATAATGGTGTGGAAGTTATGCTCTTGAATAGCATACTTCTTTACTTTAGCCTCAGCTATGGCTAGCTGGGCTTGAGCTTCAGTCAACTTAGATATTAGATCTTTTATTTGAGTCCTATAGTTGGTATGTTCATGTTTTAAAGAGGACACAATTTTCTAACTCTTCAACTTTGAGCTTATAGTCAGATTCTACTCTCTGAAAATCAGATTTTAGAATATTTAAAGACTTAATATCAGATCTAATTTCCATGTAATAGTCCTGATACAATTTAACCTTAGCAATACAAGTTGGAGTACAGAGATGTTCATATACCTTGTTGTTTTCGTTTCCAGCCATGAGAGCTTGAGCAGGAGTGACATCTTGCACCATAAAGCTCCAGTAAACCTCTTGAGCAACAATAGCAGTTTGTGGCTTAGTGGGTATGGTTGCAGCCTTTGAGGTAGCAGGATGTTGGGAGGCTTGAGCTACTCCAGGATCAGACCTTGGAGCTTTACATTCCCTAGCAAAATGACCAAGCTAGTTACAGTTGTAGCATTTGGCCTTGCTCTTGTCAAACCCGAATTTGCTATTGGTTGGGTTCTGAGGAAACTTCCTTCCCGTTCTTTTGAAGAACTTCTTTGCTCTGTAGGTTAAAAGAGCCATTTTTTGACAATGTTCATATATTCAACATCATCTGGGTTGAGACACTGTAGATCATCAAAACAGTATTGAAAATCTTCAGAGTGCTCATTCCCTGAAAAAAAAGCATAACTCTCCTGGAAGGGAGTGTGTTGAGCCTGTTGAGACCTGGGTGTCTCGGGGAAAGTGATATATGGCCTAGAAGATGATGATGCCTGTTAGGGGTAGTTCAGGTACAACTGAGGCTGGGGAGTTCTTTATCCTTCAGCAACATGTAGAGCATTGTTGACTGTAGGATTTGAGGGTCTGTTCATCTGTTGGCTCTTCTGAGTCTCCATCTCCATATGGTATCCATCAAGGATTCCATACAGTTCAGTCATAGTGAGAGTGTTGAGATTTTTGGTTCTCTTGATTGAGACACAGTAAAAAGTCCACTCATGAGCAAGTGCACTCATGAATATTCTAATTATGTCTCTTTTCTCAAGAGCAATTCCCATAGTCTGAAGAGTGGTAATCAAGTCCATATACCTAAAGTATTGTTGGCTCAAGGACTCACCAACAACATAAGTGAAGTTCTCAAACTTCTGCTTTAGCATATCCTTTTTGTTTTCCTTGGATTTAGTGGAACCAGAGTACATCAGCTTCAAAGCTTCAAAGAGTTCTTTGGCGGTCTTGCATTGCTTAAAGCCTGCCATTATAGAGTTTGGTATGGCAGTAAGCAACATGGTCATCGCTTTGTAGTCAATGTCCACCCTCTTGAAGTCTTCATCAGATTAGTCTTCAACAGCTTTTTCAATCATGGCGCCATTACCAGCCGGGTCCGCCACCTTTGGCTTGTAAGGACAATGAGTGACAGATCTCCATATGCGGCTGTCTTGATACTTGATAAAACGTTCAATACGTTTGTACTAGGTTCCAAAATCATCAGGGGTGATGATAGGAGCCTTGGTCATGGTTCCCCTCTCGGACTCGAAAAAAATTTGGTTAAGAGCCATTTGAGTGAAGTGAGTAAGTGTGAAGAAACGAGGGTGATTTGGGATGGCTAGATCTCACAATCAAGTGCCTAAAAATCTCTTATACCAATTGCAGGATCGGTGTTGGTCTCTCAACACAAGTTTTGTATCTCACAAACTCACTAAGTCTCACTCGGTTGATGAAGAGGAATCTCTAACTAAGTTGACAATAATATAATAAGTTGATGAACACAAGAAAGGTTTTCAAGATACTTGTATTTATTATTTCTCAACTTAGTATTACAAGACTCTTACAAGCATGGTTACATAATTACAATGAGAAACTATATATACTACTATCTACAGCCGGTTATATTTGGAAAACCAGCTGGAATTTACCGCTAAGCAAATACAACACTGCTAGAAGTAAAATATCTAAGATAAAATAATATCCTAGATTAGGTAGTCATGACCGGTCCATGACTTAACTTTTGTCACCAACTAAGTATGGTAATTGTACTAACTGAAAAAGGTAAATAGTGGAAGCTGGTGAAGCGTTTGATTACTTTTACAATTCACCTACATCACAACCTGAAGGTGCCTCTCACCAAGATGATCTGAATGTCTCCAACCTTGACGTATCAATTGCGGGTGACTCAATTCCAATCACTAGGATACATAAGGATCATCCAGTGTCAAGCATCATTAGTGAATTAGATGAACGGGTGACAAGAAGCAAGTCAAGTATTGCAAGCGTCTGTTTGTTTTCTTGCTTTCTATGTCAACTATACCAAAGAATATAAATGAGGCTCTTCAAGACAATAGCTGGATCGAAGCAATGCAGGAAGAATTGCTCCAGTTCAAGAAACAAGAAGTATGGCAGCTGGTAGACCTTGCCGTGGACAATACCCTATCGGTACCAGATGGTTATATAGAAACAAGATTGATGACAGGGGCATTGTTATCAGAAACAAGGCAAGATTGATTACACAAGTATACACCCAAGAATAAGAAATAGACTATGATCAGGTCTTTGTACCTGTTGCCAGATTAAAAGCCATCAGACTTTTTCTTGCTTACTCTGCATCCATGAAATTCACTGTGTATCAAATGGATGTAAAGTGCGCATTTCTTTATGGTAAAATCTCTAAAGAGGTCTATATGAGTCAACCACCAGGCTTTGAGGACCCGGATTTCCCTCACAGGGTGTACAAGCTTGACAAAGCTTTGTATGGTCTACATCAGCCCCACGAAAGTGGTACGAGACTCTATCATCTTTCCTTCTTACACACAGGTATGAGAGAGAAAGATTGATCAGACTTTGTCTAGAAAAAGAAAAGGACATGAATTGTTGCTAGTCCAGATCTACATGGATGATATTATCTTTGGATCAACAAACAAAAAAATTTACAAGGATTTTGAAGACTTTATGCACTCTAAGTTCCAGATGAGTGCAATGGAGGAGCTTACATTCTTCTTAGGATTGCAAGTATAGCAAACAGCAGATGGAATCTTCATCAATCAATCAAAATACGTGGAATCCATGTTGAAGAAATTTCATTTTACAGATTGTTAGTCTATCAAAACCAGATAGAAAACCAATTGATCAAACTCACTATCGATCAATGATAGGGTCTCTCATGTATTTAACAGCAAGCAAACCTAACATAATGTTTGGTGTTTGTGTTTGTTGCAGATATCAGGCAAATCCCAAGGAATCATATGTAAATGTTGTAAAGAGGTTCTCAAGGGCAAGCCTGTACTTGGAGTATGGTATCCAAAGGAGGTCGATTTCAACCTCTATGCCTACACAGACATAGACCACGAGGGATTCAACTTCAATCAGAAGTCCACTTCTGGGGGTTGTCAATTTTGTGGTCCCAGATTGTTCTCCTGGCAGTGCAAGAAGCAGACAAACGTGTTTGTCTCCACAGCAGAAGCTGAGTACATAGAAGTATTAGCTTGATGCTCACAAGTTCTCTGGATTCAAAACCAGATGCTTGATTATGGTTATATCTTCTTGCACACACCAATTCACATTGACAACTAGCCGCCATGTTCATAACAAACAATCCAGTCCAGTAATTTAAAACCAAAAATATTGAAATTAGATATCACTTTTTGAGAGACTGTGCTAAAAAAGGGTTAATCAAGTTGATACAGGTCCACACGGACAATCAATTAGTTGATTTGTCCACTAAGGCATTCGACCCTAGTTGTTTGAATTCTAAAATCAATCAATTGGCATGATTAACCATGAGAAAAAAATCAAAATTTACAAAAACATTCAAATATTATAAAAATACAAAAAGAAGTTATTATTGTTGAAGTATATGAATTGTACTTAGGATGGGAAATTATATAATTACAGTCGTTATATCATTCACTGTGCTTATTTCAAAATCTTGAAATGCTGACATGACTTATCTTATATGCAGGTAGGCTCTGCTTGGAGAAGAAGATACATGCTATGATGAACTAAAGCTCATATTCAGTTGTGAAGCCATCATCTCATGTATGAGTAAGTATTAGCTTATCCAAGTGTGTGTGTGTAGTAACCTAAACACACCAGGTAATAATGCCTTATGAATCTCATTCACCTACATCAGTTTCCCCACTATTTTGCTAAGCAAAGACATGGAGAAACAGCATATAGTGCTGATGTCATGATCCAAAAAGATTCCCAGTATGGAACACATCCAAAATGGATGAATTAATAAAGACTACATTCTTGGTGAATGAATAAAAAGAATCCCAAAGAGGATCACCTTCCAATTTGAAGTGCAAAAAGAATCCCAATGTGGATCAAATAATTATTAGGATCAAAGTAAAAGAATCCCAATGAGGATCCCCCTACACAAAACCAAATGAGATTTCATAATTTAAATGACCTTGTCATGTAAGTTGTGAAAAAGTTCTACCATGCATTTCATGCGGGAGGTTGATCTTGCCATGTATTTAAGTGTGAGGTACATGTTGAATATTTAATCCACTCAAAACATGATAAAGATCACAAGCATTAAAATATTAACCAAGCATGAGTTTAAGAGGACAAACATACGTACAATCAATATGTTCATAATTATGTCTATTTTACTACAATTGCTTGTATTTGTGAAAGGTAAGATCGATATGATCCCAAGTAAGGTATACTTCTACTTCAGGTATAGATAAGAAAATCAAAAATTAGGAAAACATTTTCCTTTTCGTATTCTAAATTTTAAAATCTTTAAAGTTTTTATCACATATGAATATAAAATTTAGAGGGAGTAATTAAAATTTTATGAAAATAATCATAAAACATGAAAAAAATTTTTTTGCAAAATCTTAAGAATATTTTAATTATGTTGTACAGTTGTTTCTTTTTTGGAAAAAATAAAATTAGAAAAATGGTTGTGTTGGTGTGGAAGTTATTCTATAGTATCTCAGTATATGCAAACCTTTGGAAGCACAAAAGTCCAAGATCAGTCAAATTTGGGAAATTTGTGTCACACCGGGTGTCAATTCAATCCAAGCAAGAATTGACAATCCAAGCAATAGTCAAAACTTCATAAAAGTCAAAGCAACAGTTATATCTTCAAAAAAGTCAAAGCATCAGTGCAAAAACAGTCTAAACTATCCACAGCAAAAACATTAATTTTTGACATAGTTCAAAATTTAATGCGGGTAAGAGTATTGGTTAATGCAGATGAAGGTAACCCATGCATTTAACCAATGCGGGTAATACTTTTGTGCAAAAAAAAATATCAAAGGAAAAAAATTTGTTCTTGCATATTTATCCATGTGGATAAGTTTTTGTTTATCCGCATTTTCTTAATGCGGATGACATGATCAATGCGGGTAACAATGTTGTGTATTTGTACCAAAAATAAAAAATATGCTTTCACTCTTCTGTCATTTTGTGTTTGAATCTCAGTTAATACGGATAGAAGTTTATGAAATGCGGACAACTCATTGTTTATCCGCATTTGTTTCAATTCATACGGACAACTAAATTGTTCATCTGCATTTGTTGCAGCAAAAATGCAAGTTCTGATGTAAATGCGAACAAGTCCAAATGTTCTTCCGCATTTGCTACAGAGCAAATGCGCTCAAGTTTCATCCGCATTTGTCTCAGTACTCAAATGCGTACAAGTTAAAACATCCGCATTTGCTACAGTACAAAAATTAAAACTTCCGCATTTGTTCATTCACTTGCAAAATTTTAGAAATCATTAAATTGACTATTCAAACACATTAATCAGAGTCATTAAATACTTTTCAAATTTGAGAAAACCTAAAGTGCGATGAGTGGTTTTCGTAACTGATCTTCATCATTCATCCAAATCATCACAAATTTGTATGTAGATTGTTCATTCAACTTCATTTCATCCATATTTCGATTCTTAGCCCAAGTAGTATCGAAACAAGGTGATTCTCGGTGGATTTGTGAACTTCAAATACCGAACCAGTGATGAACATAGAACCCTTGTTTTAGAAAACATCAAAAATTAACCTTGAACAATGGATTTCAAAGACGCTTTCGAGTTCAATAAACCTGATTTTAATGTGTACAACAAGGAATAATCGATTGAGAAACACTATGTTAACCACGATGAACAGGGGAATCGAAACATAAAATGTTGAAATCAAATCCAATGTTTCAGTGTAACAAGATGGTTAAAACAATAAAGATGATTGAAAATAACCATAAAACATAACACAAATGGTTAATCATCATAAAATCAAAGATAGGTCAAATTGCTATAGAACAGTGAACTTGAAATCTCAATTTTGACCTAAGAAAGTCAAACTAAGAAAGTCAAACCTGTTCTTGGTTGTACAATCTGATAATTGTGAGTACATTACTAACACATATGTCTTTATTGTAGATCTATGGCAAATCTTACGTGGAGAAAGCTCCACAATGTCAGTGGATATCTTGATCCGGATGTGCCGAAATCTAAGGGTTTAAGAGACATTATTAGATTTATTTCAACAACAAGGATAGCACATGCCATCACTGTCAGACCAATTATCTATGAAATCTTCATCAGATCATTCTGGGGAACTACTGAAGTAAACCCTAGGGGATGGTATAAGGACCATATCAGGAAGGATCACTAATGCTCACACATTAGTTATCTCTAAACAAACTATGAGACAGTGTCTATAGTTTGGGGATGATGCCAACTCTCCCCAAGAATTGGAAGAAGATGACATTCTGACCTTCTTTGCTAACATTGGCTATAAAGGGGTTTTTGAAGGAAAACAGATTGTCAAGGGGTTAGTTGACTTGCAGTGGAGATTTCTGCTTCATCTATTCCAACATTGCTTGTCAAAGAGGAAGACTGGTTGGAATTACATCCCTATCACTACCTCATCATCTATTTGTGCCTTGTGCACTAACAGACAATTCAATATGTCTAATTGTGTGTTGATTGGCCTATTATCCAACATTCAGGAAGGAAGAAGGCACATGTTCCTGATGTATCCAAGATTTATTGAATGCTTCATCAATGAAGCGTTCCCTGATCTTATACCAGAAGTCCATGTGATGGACATTCCTCACTACAATGCCAAATCCAACAAGTACATAAAGAAGAGAGATCCGAGGAACTTTTATAGTGGAACTTTCTTTCCTTTACTTCCATTGATGATACAACAGATCAATCCAGAAGAAGCCCGTGAAGAAGCTGAGGAAGTTATTCCTGATGTTGAGGAACAAGTTGAGGATGATCTTCCTGCTGATGTACATGAGATTATAGAAGAACAACCAGCTGCTCATGTTCAACAAACTATTGAAGAGCACGCTAAAGAAGCAGAAGAAGGACCGAGGCAAGTGTCACCATAGGTTGATGTAGGTGGTGATCTTCACATTGTGTCTTCAATTTAAAATGCTAATGTTGCATCACCTTTCAGAGTGTCACCTAACCATTCACATCAATTATCTACTATCCACTCTCATCATGTATCTCCTATTTATTCATCACCAGAAGCTGCTGTTGCATCTGTTGAATCTGGTGAATCTACCAGTTCATCAGATAGGTCTGAATCATCTTCGGATGAGGAGGATCCTCATTCAGGTTTTCAAATGCCTATGAGACAAGTACACTCAGAGGCCGGTGCTTCAGAAAGCTTTGCAGAATCTGAAGTCAACCGACCTGATGCTAAGGATGAAATGATTTTTGAGCTATTTCTAAAGGTAGCCGGAATTGAGAAACTTTTGGATAGAAGATCTGGCATCATAAGATTTAGACTTGTTGAACTAGATGAAAAGGAGAAATAATTAAAAGAACTAAAAGCCAAATATCAATCTCATAAAGAAGAAAAGGATAAAGAAATTGATAGACTCAAAATAGCTCTAGAACATGCCAGACTAGAAATTAGTGGACACTTGGATGCTGCAAACATCCAAACTCATGCCATGGAAGAACAAGAAATCTTCTTTATGTCCAACCTGATATAATATATGATCTCCATAGACAAATAAAATCTCTAACAAAGAGTGTTTCTGAACTTGAAATGTTGATTAACATTAAAAAGAATTGGCCAAAGAAAAGGATGAGAAGGGTGATGATGAGAATGATAAAGAAAGGATGATGAGCCTGAAAAGGAAAAAGAATCAAAAGAAGATGAAAATGCCTCTGGTAGGAGTAGTGATGATGATGATGGCTCTACACCTTCAAAGAGACAAAGAATGACATAAACTGTTCAGCAACCCTAACAAGGTGAGTTTAGGGAGGAACATGAAAGCCTAGCTATGGTTGTCTATTCTGATCCAACTTTGAAGAAAGACTTGATGAGGAATCTGAGATGAAAGAGTTAATTGAAGACTTAGACATTTATTCATCTAGAGAGTTTATTATAGATGAAGACTTCTGGGATTTTATCAGAGAACTTAGAGCTCCAGTTGAACCAATAGTTGTGATTCCCCCTAACCCCGTGCCATTAGAAGAAGAATTAAACTTACTGCTAGTTCCTGTAGTCACTTTGACTGATGAGCAAAAGGAACTTATAATGAAGCTGTGTGGAGAGCTTAGGGAAAAGGAAGTTGCTAAAAAGCAAAAAGAAGAAGATGAACAACTTGAAAAAGAAAGGAAGGAAAAGGAAACCGAAGCCTCTGTACCCTCCTCTTCTAGTCCCTGTTTGCATACATACTCCAGGAAGAAAAAGTACTTATCTAAGAAGGGCAAATGCAAAAGGCCTATGGTAGGAGAGGAACCGGGTCCTAAGATGCAAAAAGGTGATCCATGAAGCCTTACTGCTATTGCTCAATTTTTGGATGAGCATGAAGGCTGAGGAACAATTGAAGAAGAAAATTAAGGTGATTATCTTGGAAGAAGAAGAGATAGAGGGAGGATATGGTGAAAGCATCCTTGATGACCCCTTGTTCAAGGACAGTCCTGCAAAGGTTGAGTCATTGTTGAGGAGATGGTTAAGAAGGCTCAAACTGATGATTTGATAGTTAAGGCTATGTACCTGGTTAATCACAGTTATGATGTTGATGAGTGGCTGGAAAGACATATGAGGAAATAGTAGAAGAAGTAATCAAGATGCACAAATGTCTTGACCCTGCTTTTGTGACTGAGTATGAAAAGAAAACAACTGAGAAAGAGATAAAGTTGAAAAAGCATGATATGATAGTTAGATCCCCAATCTTATTCACTCCAACACAACTTCAACAGACCCAAGTGCCTCAATCCCAATATCATCATCCCTACAACATGACAAATAGGGAAATAAAGGATTATCTGTCTGATCAAGGATTTTTCCAAAAAAAGCTGGGCAATATGAAGACTAACTCCCACCGGGCTGCAATCCTCAAGATAGTCAAGGAAAAGAAAGAAAGATTGAAGACTATAGAAGAAGTGGTCATAGGGAGGAAGCCCAGAACAAGAATTTCAGTGCAAGATATCCAATTCACTACAAAGTCATGATGTTTTGGCACCCATGCTACACAAAAATCCCTAATGGTTTATTGAACCCTCTCAAGTGGAGTTAAATGAAGGGTTAACAACTTCAGGCATGATTAGGGATGTGTCTGCTCCAGAAGGCAAAGTAGATGTGAAGATAATTGCCTGGAAGTATGACAGCGATCGGAATATGTTTATGGTGAAGAGGATCTCAGGGCTAGTTCAGTTCTTCATTGAGTATACTACTTTAGTGAACTCCCTAAAGATACATGATATGAAGGAATTAGTTGAGCTGGAATTGATCTATCATAATGCAATATACAGAGGATATGAGCTTGAAGATATACTGAAGATGTTCAAGAAAACAAACAATTTCAAGTCTCTAAAGGCAATATGCATAAGAAAAGACAAATCTTTCAACAATCCTCTGGAAAAGAAGAAGAAACTGAAGAGTTGGTATTTCTAGACTTGAATGTAAAACCAACTGAATCATTTAAAAGAAAGATGGTTGCTAGAACCCATAAGTCCAAACCAACCTCCAATATATTCTATGACGAGAAAACTTATTAGTTGGTGATTGAAAGGAAATAGGGAGGAAAAGAAGGTTCTGAGATAAGGCTATTTAGTGGATATGAGGTGAGACTGTTAGATGAATCCTATATCCATTATATGTTCACAAGACACTTCAGAGAAATAGATAACAAGCTGGGAGAAGCTGATATGTATTTCTTTTTGAAACACATCATGATACTCAAAATAGCCTATGACAGAATCAATAGAAAGAAAGAACAAAGGAAAAGAAAAAGAGTTCCTCTTCAACTAAGAAACATAGTGAAGCTTGAAGTTGATGATGATGGTTCTTAACTGATCCATAGAGATGGGCTGTCCACTGTATCTGTGTGGGAACCCATATCTCTAAGACAGGTACCCATTGAGGCAATTCACACCATGAGTCAAATGAAGATCCATGTTCTTAGTCGAGACAAGATGCAAGATACTAAAGACTTCTCAAATATGATCAAACCTATACTAGAACCTTCATTAGCTGAACCACAAATGACTCTGAGCCTGAACCTACACCAGCTCCATCAACAGTCCAAGTTCCTGAAAAGCAAGCACCTGTACTAGAAGAACCACCAGAATCTTCACAACCTCCACCACCCTCAAACCCTTGAAGTACATAGGCTGTATAATCCTTAAGGGGAGTATTGTTGGACCTTGAAAGGATCATACATTCTAATTCAAGAGGTGGTTGAAGGTTGTTCTAGTTGGAAGAAATCTGCACAAGTCCAAGATCCAATGCGGGTGAAGAAAAACAAAAGTAAAAGAAAAGTATCGGTTGTCCGTATTTGTCAATGAGGATGAGCAAGAACAAATATCACTGAGTATTTGTTCATCCGCATTTACTAATACGGATAAGAAAAAACAAATACGGCTAAGTATTTGTTTTTCTGCATTAGTCAATGCAGATAAGCAAGAACAAATACGGCCAAGTATTTGTTCATCCGCATTTACTAATGCGGATATGCAAAACCAAATACGGCTAAGTATTTGGTCATCCGCATTAGTCAATGCAGATTACATACTTAATGCGGATGCACATCCGAAGAAATGCCGATGAAGATCAACCCATCCATATTAACTAATGGGGATGTTCATTACAAATGTTGATTATCATTTTGTACTTGGACTAGTATTTTGATGTAGAGTGGTCAGGGTAGTTTAGTCATTTTGTACAGGCATTGTATCAGCCTATAAATAGAATAGTATACACTTAAGTTGAAAAAGTTTTTCTCATGGGTGCTACAAACCCTAGCTCACTATGTATCTTGTTTACCAATATCAATATTCAAAGTATTTATTAGTATTTTTAGCATTTAATGTTCATTGATTTTGTATTTCCACTACATAATCATTGACTCAATCATCATGTTCGATCCTAGTTGAGCCACATCAATTGATATTCTTATCTCGAACCTGGTCAAAAACCAAATGCTTGATTATGGTTACGACTTCTTGCACACTCCGATTCACATTGACAACACAGCCGCCATGTTCATAACAAACAATCCAATTCAGCACTCAAAAACTAAACATATTGAAATTAGATATCACTTTTTGAGAGACTGTGCTGAAAAGGGCTAATCAAGTTGATACAGGTCCACATGGACAACCAATTAGCTGATTTGTTTACTAAGGCATTTAACCATGGTCGGTTTGAATTCTTAGTTCAATCAATTAGCGTGATTAACCTTAAGTAAAAATCAAAATTTGCAAAAACATTCAAATATTATAAAAATACAAAATAAAGTTATTTTTGTTGAAATATATGAATTGTACTTAGGATGGGAAATGATATAATTACAGTCGTTATATAATTCACAGTGTTTTATTTTAAAATCTTGAAAGGCTTACACGACTTATCTGATATGCGGGTAGGCTCAGCTTGGAAAAGAAGATACATGCTATGATGAACTAATCCTCATATTCAGCTATGAAGCCATCATCTCATGTATGAGTAAGTATTAGCTTATCTAAGTGTTTGTGTGTGTAGTAACCTAAACAAACCAGGTAATGATGCCTTATGAATCTCATTCACCCATATTAGTTTCTCCTTTGTTTTGCTGAGCAAAGACATGGAGAAACAGGCACATAGTGGTGATGTCATGATCCAAAAGATTCCCATTATGGAACACATCCAAAATGGATGAATTAATAAAGACTACACTCATTGTGAATGAATAAAAAGAATCCCAAAGAGGATCACCTTCCAATGTGAAGTGCAAAAAGAATCCTAATGTGGATCAAATAATTATAAGGATCAAAGTAAAAGAATCCCAATGAGGATCCCCCTTACCCAAAACAAAATAAAATTTCATAATTTAAATGACCTGGTCATGTAAGTTGTGAAAAAGTTCTACCATGCATTTCATACGGGTGGTTGATCTTGTCATGCATTAAGTGTGAGGTACATGTTGAATATTTAATCAACTCAAAATATGATAAAGATTACAGGCGTTAAAATATTAACAAAGCATGAGTGTAAGAGGACAAACATACCTACATTCAATTGCTTGCATTAGTGAAAGGTAAGATTCATATGATCCCAAGTAAGGTATACTTCTACTTCATGTTCAGATAAGAAAATCAAAAAATTTATAAAGACATTTTCCTTTCAGTATTCAAAATTTAAAATCTTTAAAGTATTTATCCATATAGATATAAACTTTAGGTGGAGTAATTAAAATTTTATGAAAATATTCACAAAAGCATGAAAAATTTGCAAAACCTCAAAAATATTTTAATTATGTTGTACAGTTGTTTCTTTTCTTGAAAATATAAAATTAGAAAAATGGTTGTATTGGTGTGGAAGTTATACTATTGTATCTCAGTGTATGCAGACCTTCCGAAGCACCAAAGTCCAAGATCAGTCAAAACTGGGTAAATTGTATGACACCGGGTGTTCAATTCAATCCAAGCAAGAATTGACAATCCCAGCACAGTCAAAACTTCATAGTAGTCAAAGCAACAATGCAAAAACAGTCAAAACTTTATAATAGTCAAAGCAACAATGCAAAATAGTCAAAACTATCAACAGCAAAAACATTAATTTTTGACAAAGTTCAAATTTTAATGCAGGTAACAGTGTTGGTTAATACGAGTGAAGGTAACCCAAGCATTTAACCAATGCAGGTAATAGTTTTGTTCAAGAAAAACCAAGTGAAACTAATGCTGATATGTTAATTCATTCACATTTGAGGTTCATACATAGAAATGGATGACTTTCCATCTCTGTGAATAACCAGCTCACCTTTGGAGTTGACCTCAGCTTCAACACCTGCCCCTGAAACATATGTTGATCCATTCTTCCTAGAACAAGTACAAGAAGAACCACCAGAATCTTCACAACCTCCACCACCATCAAACCCTTGAAGTACATTGGTTGTATAATCCTTACGGGGAGTATTGTTGGACCCTAAAAGAATCATACATGCTAATTCAAGAGGTGGACGAAGGTTGTTCGGGTTGGAAGAAACTACAAGTCAAAGAATTAATGCGGGTAAAGAAAACAAAAGAAAATGACAAGTATCGGTTGTCCGTATTTGTCAATGAGGATGAGCAAGAACAAATACGGCTGTGTATTTGTTCATTCGTATTTACTAATGTGGATAAGCAAAATCAAATGCAGCTAAGTATTTGTTCTTTCGCATTAGTAAATGCAGATGACATACTTAATGTGGATGCTCAACAGAAGAAATGCGGACAAAGACCAATACATCCGCATTAACTAATGCAGATGTACAGTATGAATGCGGATCATTATTTTGTACTTAGACTAGTAGTCTGATGTATAGTTGTCAGGGTAGTTTAATCATTTTATACAGGTATTGTATCTGCCTATAAATAGAATAGTATACACTATATTTGAAAGTTTCTTTTGAGTGTTACAAGCTTTTTGCTACAAACCCTAACACACTTTGTATTTTGTTCATCGGAATCAATAAACAAAGCATTTATTAGTGTTTTCAGCATTTGTGATCTTTGATTCTATATTTCCGCTACACAATCATTGCCTCAATCATCATATTCGATCCTAGTTGAATCACATCAACTCAGATTCAGATTCAGACCCGATCAATTGGAATCTGAGCCTTGGCTCCTGAATTCGTCTCAAAATCAGATTAGATCTTGATTGAAAATCGATTGAACTAGTGATTAGCAAGTTTCATACTTCTAATAAGCATTCATTCTGAAAATAAGTGAAGCTTCATCAACATTCGCTGTTCTTTTGACCCATAAACTCAAGAACACTATTCGACTATTGAATCTCAACAAAATCAGACAAAATCCACTCATAATCACACGATATTGACCCAAAACGACCTAAAATCAGCTTTAGAGTTCGTAGAGAAGACAAGAAAAATCAACTGTTCACCACATTATTTCTTATTGCTGCTACTGTTCATCGTATCAAGACAAGAAAAACATGACATTGGACTATTTGAACATTCTGGACATAAAAATCAACTTAATCAATACTCAAACCATCTAAAATCAAGTTTATTATAATGGATTCTTTAAACTTTTCTGAACTTGGTCATGCATCTAAACCTCCAAAGCTTAAACACAAGTCTGAGTTTAAGCTGTGGAAAATTAGGTATAGAAATTACATTACAGGTGTGGATCCCAACTACTGGATATCCATATGCAAAGGACCCTTCATTCCTGTTTCACTCAATGCTGATCAAAAAGCTCAATACAAAACTATTAGAATCCCCATAGAGGATCCTAATCTAAATCTTGATGATGAGGAATACAAGAAAATCAAGACAGATCTCAAAGCCTACTCCATTCTAACTCAGGCTTTGAAAATGGATGTTCTCAAAAGACTAGAGAAATATGGAACTGCCAAAGGTGTCTGGGATATGCTGCAAATTATGTATGAAGGAAGTAGTGAGGTGACAAAAATAACCAAAGATAAACTGGTGAACCAATATGAAACCTTTCATCATAAAAAGGGTGATTCAATCTCCAAGCAGCTAAATCGTTTTGCACAGTTGGTGAATTGTAATACCCGAAAATTTAAATAAAAAGAAAGGAAAAAGAAAAGTATCTTGAAAGAAAGGAAAAGGAACACAAGTGGAGGAGGCCAAAGTGTAAAAAGTACAAAACACTATTATTTTATGTTTAAATGGGTATGGTTGCCCATGCATCTGCCTTTTACACCATTTGCTTTCGGCTGGACAAGAAGAAGAAAGAAGAGCAGAGTTTTCTCTCGGTTTCAAGGAAGTTGAAGTTGTGTTTTGCTCTTGGTAAGTGTTTCTTTGTGTTTTTGGTTCGGTTTTGTTGGGTTTTCGACCTTAGAACCGATATTTATGTGTTCTTGGTGCTTGGTTGTGTGTGTTTTGTTGTGTTTTAGGTGTTTGAACTCTTTGAGCCCTCAAGTTCGATGGAGTTTTACTTGAAGGCTGCAATTGGTGAGTTCTAGATCCCCGATTTTGTGTTTTTAAACTTTTTGGGGTTGAAAAATGCATGTTAAAATGTTTTTAATGGTTTATGTATGAACCCGTATGTATGTATGATTGAATGTTTATGTTTTATGGTTGTAAGGTTGTTTTTGATGTTTAGAATGCTAGATTTAAGTTGTAAACATGTTAGAATGCATATTGGGTCTAAAAATGATTTAGAAATATGCATAACCGTTGGCCATGCGCCCAAATAGTACCCATACGCCTGAAAATTTGACTTAGAAAACCCAAGTGTAGTTCATGTGCCCAAATAGTATCCATGCACCTAAGATGTTTTTGCTAAATATTCTAAGTGCCAAGCTCATGTGCCCAAATAGTAGTCATGCGCCCAGAAAATTTCCAGGTGCCTAAGTGTTAGACATGCGCCTGAACAGTACCTCATGCTCCCAGGATTGGTTCCCAGGCACCTAAGTGTTGGCCCTTGCGCCCATATAGTGTTCATGCGCCTAGAACACTTAGAAAAATTTCTGAAATTTTAGGAAAATAGAAATTTTAGGGTTTGACCCTGGAATGATTTGATGGTTGTATTTGTTTATTCCATGCATGTTTATGGCCTGTTCTTGTGTTCCATATTATGTATTATTGTGTGGCTTTACATGGTGTGTTTATACTCGTATGCGTAAAGTGTTCTCATAAATAATCGAAAAGATTAATGATAATGAAAAGTGGAACATAAAGAACGAACGAAAAGTCTTGCAAGCAAAATGAAAGGAGGTTCACAGCCACGGGTTGTCAGTTCAACTACGTGTGGGTTAGCTACCCCATGAGGATGCATGCGGGGTCGATCTTTGAGATTGACGGGACCCTTGTGCTTGCCCTAGATAACTAGGTCAGCTTCGTGCACAATGTTTAGGGTCTATTTAGAGACCTTAGGTCCAGTACCAGCTTCGTACATAATGTTCGGGGTATTGTACGTTGGTCTGGATGAAAGTGAAAGATAATAAAGAAAGTACGAAATGAATGATGAAGGCAATAATGAATATTATCTTGTTGTACGTATGATGTGTGATCACGTACGGAAGAAGGGTTTTTATGTTGAAGGAAGTATTTTATGAAAAAGATATTTTATATATTTAAGCAAAGTATTTTAATATTTTAAAGCTAGAACTCACTCAGCAACGTTGACTTTTATGCATTTTCAGTTGGCAGGTAACTCATCGCTGAGGATGGCATGCGGGGGAAAGCTACTTGGCGGGCAAAACTGGCACCATTCGTGCATGATAATTATGTTGTTTTGTAATGCAACTAAACTTTTCTTTTGTAACTCCTATTATACATTGATGTATTATTTAGCAACATTAAATATTAATGCAATGAATGGTTTTTGGTAATCTAATCCGCTGCGATCTTTTAATTAAATGTACGTAATTTTATGTAAATAATGTTGTGGTTGACCAACTGTGAGGTTTCCGGGAACGGGGTCTTACAAGTTGGTATCAGAGCCAATGCTTAAGAGAAATAAGTAAAATATTTTCAAAACCTAAACTTAAACTGAAAATGGGACCGAATGGAGGGATGCCAGCCCAAGTAGCTACGTGCCATCAGGTGATTCTTTTCTTAAATAATAACCCTTATTATGTGCGTGTGTTATCTGATTTATGTGCTCTTAGTAGATTTGAGTAATGATGTAGTCAAGATAGGAAATGCTTGGGGGATGAAGAGTAAAGTAAGTGGCTAATCACAACTGGCCACTATAATCAAGGACTTACTATACTTGACATAAACTGAGCTATTACCTTGAATGACCATGTTGGTGTTTGAATCTTATAGTGTTTAGAGGATGGCTGGTGGTAGATCGTCAAAAGCTACCCTAGGAGGAGTACGAGGTGGTCATGGTGCTGGGCCACGTGCCGCAAGGAACAAGACAAGGACTACAGAGACGGCTCCTGCTGAGCCTGGGCTTCATCATCTAGAGGGTGTGGGTGAAAGTGCTAACTTAAGAGCCTCAATAAAGGAGGCGGTTGTGGAGGAGGTGCATCAAGTCATGCAGACGATCCTACCATCTGCAGTGACCGAGGTTATTCGTGCGGTGAGGGAGGATGACAAGAAGGAGAGGGAGGAAGAGCGAAGGAAAACTACTGGGAGAAGAGGGGATGACAGATATCATGGTGAGAGGGAGCAACTAAACACTGAGATGGCGGCCTCCAGTGATGAGGAGGAGGTGGTAGTGTGGGAGACTGCGAAGGGGTGCAGCTACGGGGCATTCCAGCGATGCAAACCGCCAACTTTTGATGGCAATGGTAATCCTGCTGCTGCTCACCGCTAGGAGAGAGAGATGGAGGTTGTCCAAGAGATCAGCGAGTGTAGGGAGGACCAAAAAGTGAAGTTCACCACTCACTCATTTGTAGACTCGGCTTTGTGTTGGTGGGACAACATTGTCCGAGCCGAAGGCAGCAGAGCCATCGGGAAGATGAAATGGGGAGAGTTGAAGAAGATGGTAATCGAGGAGTTCTGTCCTCACAGAAAGTTTGATAAGATTGAGAGGGAGTTCCTACAGCTGGAGGCGGGAACCATGACCCACCAGCAATACACCACCAAGTTCAACGAAATGGCAAGGCTGGTACCGGATCAGGTGACGCCAGCATCAAGGAAAATCAAAAGGTACATTCCGGGGTTGCCGGCGGATATCCGCAGGCATTTAATTACGCAGGGTACCTTTCGATCGGTGGTAGACCTGGCGGGTAGGTTGTATGATGAGAGGGTAGAGACTGTGGTGGAAGCAAACAAGAAGGGTGGTGGTAATAAAAACTGGAGCGAGAAGCGGTTTGGACATGGTGGTTTCACCCCAAATAATAAGAAGTCAAGGGTGGATGACTGACGGGTGGTTGCAGCAGGCTCGGGGACGAAGATGTGCGGTAAGTGTGGAAATGAGCATACTGGGGAATGTAGGTGGGAATTGAATGTCTGCTTCAAATGTGGCAAGCCCGACCATGTGGCAAAAGTATGTGGGGTTATAAGATGTTATAACTATGGCGAAGAGGGCCATTTAAGCAGGGATTGCAAGAAGCCAAGAGCAGAGAGTTCTAGGGCGAAGAAGCGGACGGAGGATGGAGGACAGAGGGCAAGTACTAGAGCCTTCACGCCCGGGAGGAGGCCAGAGTGGACCTCGACGTCGTGTCAGGTATGTTTCTAGTAAACCAAATTTGTGCCTCTGTATTATTTGATTTGAGTACTAGTAGGAGTTTTATTTCTGCTGCTTTCTATGCTAAGTTGCCTGTTAGTAGTAGATATATTGATGAGCCCTTTGATGTAGAAACTACTATTGGTAAGTCTACCAGAATTTTTGATATGATAGAAGATTATGACATAGAATTAGAAGGCCATAGGTTCTCTCCAAAACTATTTGTGATGCCCCTAGGCGGATTTGATGTAGTTCTAGGGATGGATTGGTTAGCAGCCTATGAGGCAAATATTATGTGTCGCAAGAAAATGATTCGATTAATTGCGCCCGATGGAAGTTAGGTGACGATCTACGGTGATCGAGTGACAATGGTTCCTAAGGTGATCTCGATGGCGGTAGCAGAGAAGTGCATGAAACGCGAATGTAGTGCCTACCTGGCTTATGTGAAGGATGTGGACGCGTCAGTACCATAATTGTCTAATGTACCAGTTGTGTGTGACTTTCCGGACGTGTTCCCAGAAGATTTACCAGGTGTGGACCGGACCGCGAGATCAAATTTCAGATTGATTTGATACCTGGTGCTCAACCCGTTGCCAAAGCACCGTATTGATTGGCTCCAACGGAGATGAAGGAACTGATGGTTCAACTGCAGGAGTTGATGGATAAGGGGTTCATTCGACCGAGCATCTCTCCCTGAGGTGCTCCGGTCTTGTTTGTGAAGAAGGATGGTAGTATGAGGATGTGTATCGACTACCGAGAGTTGAAGTAGTTAACAATGAAGAACCGATATCCCCTACCCAAAATAGATAACTTGTTTGATCAGCTCCAAGGTGCTAGTTGGTTCTCACGAATAGATCTTCGATCTGGTTACCATCAGTTGAAGGTTAAGGAGCAAGATATCCGTAAGACAGCTTTTCGCACGCGTTATGGACACTATGAGTTTCTCGTTATGTCTTTCGGTCTAACTAATCCGCCAGCTGCCTTTATGGATTTGATGAACCGAGTGTGTTAGCCAATGTTGGATAAATCAGTGGTTGTGTTTATTGATGATATCCTGATTTATTCATGGAGCGAAGAAGAACATGCCGACCACATACGCGAAGTATTGGAGACACTTAGAAGAGAGAAGTTGTATGCCACGTTCTCTAAGTGTGCTTTTTGGTTGCGTGAAGTTCAATTTTTAGGTCATGTGGTAAATTCCGAAGGAATCATGGTGGACCCAGCAAAGGTTGAGGCAGTGATGCAATGGAAGTCTCCAAAGACGCAATCTGAGATTTGTAGTTTCTTGGGTTTGGCTGGCTACTACAGGAGATTTATCCATGACTTTTCCAAGATAGCCTCACCATTGGCCAAGTTGACCCATAAGGACATAAAGTTTGTATGGGGTCTGGAACAGGAGAATGCTTTTAAGGAGTTAAATATGAGATTGATGCAAGCTCCTGTTTTGACGTTGCCCGAAGGGAACGAAGACTTAGTGGTCTATTCAGATGCATCATATTCGGGATTAGGTTGGGTACTAATACATAGGGGAAGATTAATAGCCTACGCGTCCTGACAGTTGAAAATCCATGAGGCTAATTACCCTACTCATGACTTGGAGCTAGCGGTCGTGGTCTTCGTGTTGAAGATTTGGAGGCACTACTTGTACTGGAGGAAGTGCACTATCTTCACGGACCATAAAAGTTTGAAATACTTCTTTGAACAGAAAGACCTTAATATGAGGCAAAGGAGGTGGCTGGAATTGATCAAGGACTATGATTGCGAGATCCATTATCATCCGGGCAAAGACAGCGTAGTGGCAGATGCCCTTAGCTAAAAAGAGAGACCTGTTCCAATCCGGGTGAAAGCTTACCAATTGATTATGACCTCCGATGTGATGACACAGATCAAGGAGTTCCAAGATTAGGCATTGAAAGAAGATCGCCTTAACTCTGAAAGGATGAGAGGCCTAGTCACGGAGTTGGGTGAAAATACTCACGAGAACCCGCTTTGGGCGGATATGGATCCCTTGTTATAGAGAACTATAGGGGTGGATCATGGATGAAGCTCATAAGACTCGATACTCCATTCATCCCGGTGCTACCAAGATGTATCATCATATGAAGAAAGATTACTGGTGGCCGGGTATGAAGCGTGACGTGGCGGAGTACGTGAGTAAGTGCCTTACTTGCTTGCAAGTGAAGACAGAGCATCAGAAGCCATACGGGAAGATCCAACCTTTGGATATACCCGAGTGGAAGTGGGAGCACATCACCATGGACTTCATCACGAAGCTACAACGTACGACAATAGGGTACGATGCCATATGGGTGATAGTTGACAGTCTAGTGAAGAGTACCCACTTTTTGCTGATCCACGAGACATATTCATCCGAGAGGTTGGCGGATCTATTCATTAAGAAGATTGTAGCTCGTCATGGTTTACCGGTGTCTATCGTGTCGAACCGTGACACCCTGTTCACATCGAAATTTTGGAAGAGATTCCACGATGCGATGGGGACGAGGCTACATATTAGCACGACTTATCATCCTCAGATAGATGGTCATTCTGAGAGGACGATTCAGACACTCGAAGATATGCTCCGACCATGTGTGATCGACTTTGGAGGAAGTTGGGATGAACACTTACCGTTAGCTGAATTCTCATACAACAATAGTTATCATGCCAGCATTGGCATGCCACCATACAAGATGTTATATGGTAGAAGGTGTAGAACGCCCGTGTGTTAGGGAGACATCGGGCAGAAAGAGCTGGGCAGTATTGAGGTGATTGAGGCTACGACTAAGAAATTGGAGAAGATCAAGGACTTCATGAAGGCGGCGAAAGATAGGCAAAAGTCGTATGCCGAAAAAAGGCGTAGACCGATTGAATTCAAGGTGGGCGATAGGTTCATGCTGAAGGTCTCGCCTTGGAAAGGGATCATCCGGTTTAGAAAGCAGGGTAAGCTGAGTCCGAGGTACATAGGACCTTTCCGAATTATTGCATGAGTAGGAGAGGTGGCCTATCCATGTATCTCATCTGAGAAAGTGCCTAGCTGATGAAGATATGATTGTACCACTGGAGGACATCGAAGTAGACGAGTGACTCAATTATGTAGAGCAACCAGTGGCAATCATAGACCGGAAGGAGAAAAGGCTGCGGAATAAAGTTGCTCCACTGGTGCGTGTACAGTGGAGGCACAGGAAGTGGTCAAAATCCACATGGGACTCTAAAGAAGAGATGAGACAGCATTACCCATAACTGTTCGAAGAATAATAGGTTTCGGGGACGAAACCTCTATAAGGGGGGTGGACTTGTAACACCCGAAAATTTATATAAAAAGAAAGGAAAAAGAAAAGTATCCTGAAAGAAAGGAAAAGGAGCACAAGTGGAGGGGGCCAAAGTGTAAAAAGTACAAAACACTATTATTTTATGTTTAAATGGGTATGTTCGCCCATGCATCTGCCTTTTACACCATTTGCTTTCAGCTGGACAAGAAGAAGAAAGAAGAGCAGAGTTTTCTTTCGGTTTCAAGGAAGTTAAAGCTGTGTTTTGGTCTTGGTAAGTGTTTCTTTGTGTTTTTGGTTCGGTTTTGTTTTTGGTCTCGGTGCTCGGTTGTGTGTGTTTTGTTGTGTTTTAGGTGTTTGAACTCTTTGAGCTCTCAAGTTCGGTGGAGTTTTACTTGAAGGCTGTAATTGGTGAGTTCTAGATCCCCGGTTTTGTGTTTTTAAACTTTTTGGGGCTGAAAAATGCATGTTAAAATGTTTTTAATGCTTTATGTATGAACCCGTATATATGTATGATTGATGGTTTATGTTTTATGGTTGTAAGGTTGTTTTTGATGTTTAGAATGCTAGATTTAAGTTGTAAACATGTTAGAATGCACATTGGGTCTAAAAATGATTTAGAAATATGCATAACCATAGGCCATGCTCCCAAATAGTACCCATACGCCTGAAAATTTGACTTAGAAAACCCAAGTGTAGTTCATGTGCCCAAATAGTATCCATACACCTAAGACGTTTTTGCCAAATATTCTAGGTGCAAAGATCATGTGCCCAAATAGTAGTCATGCGCCTAGAAAATTTCCAGGTGCCTAAGTGTTAGTCATGGGCCTGAACAGTACCTCATGCGCCCAGGATTTGTTCCCAGGCGCCTAAGTGTTGGCCCATGCGCCCATATAGTGTTCATGCACCTAGAACACTTAGAAAAATTTCTGAAATTTTAGGAAAATAGAAATTTTAAGGTTTGACCCTGGATTGATTTGATGGTTGTATTTATTGATTCCATGCATGTTTATGGCCTGTTCTTGTGTTTCATATTACGTATTATTGTGTGGCTTTACGTGGTGTGTTTATACTCGTATGCGTAAAGTATTATCATAAATAATCAGAAAGATTAATGATATTGAAAAGTGGAACATAAAGAACGAACAAAATGACTTGCAAGCAAAACGAAAGGAGGTTCACAGCCATGGGTTGTCAGCTCAACTGCATGCGGGTTAGCTACCCCATGAGGATGCATGCAGGGTCAATCTTTGAGATTTACGGGACCCTTGTGCTTGCCCCTGGTAACTGGGTCAGCTTCATGCACAATGTTCGGGGTCTATTTATAGACCTCAGGTCCAGTACCAGCTTCATGCACAATGTTCGTGTAAAAGCCTCTCAAAGAATAACATTTAGTCTTTATTAGTCTTTGTATAGTTTTTGTCATAGTTTAGGGCTTATTATGTAAATATATGTTCCTTTCTGTTTTGTTTGATAGTATAAATAGCATAGTATGTATTATGCATAAAGAGGACCTTAGAATTAGTTTGAACGACTTGTAACTGTTTTCTTACACTTGTACTTTCTATGCTTACTATCAATGGAAAACTATGAATTTTTTTTATTTGTATGCATTGAATTGATTACTTGTGTTTGTTTTGATTGAATTATATCACAATATCATCATAGATTGATCCATTTTGATCTTATCAAATGGTATCAGAGCTGTTGGTTCAGTGATTTGAGTTTGTCAAACTGTCGAACTTTTCAATCACTTGAATCTGTGATTGATAAGCAATTTAATCTAACAATTGTTGATTTAGTTGTGTTTCATCATTAGAAACATGAATTTAATCATAATTTGCAGTTCAATTTGTTCAAAATCAGTGAATTTGTTCAAATTAGTGTTCGAACCTGTTCTTCATTTTCGAACTGATTTTCAATCAAAAGATTGAATTGTTGTTGTTGTTTGGTGAAATTGATGATATTGAAGAATTTCAGAAGATCTGTGTTCGTATGAATCTGTTGAAGTTGGCGCATTAGGTTAAAACACTACTGAAAATTGCCTAAGTGAATAGGCGCTTGATAACTGTTCAGGCGTTTGACCCTTATTCAGGCGTTTTTGGTCTAGGTGTTTGAACACTGTTGAGGTGTATTACAACTGTTTGGTCACTTTGAAACTTTTCAGAAACAAAGTAATTCTAGGCGCATTACAACTATGTAGGCGCATTTGAACTGTTTGGACGTTTTACAACTGTTCAGGCGCATTTCAAGTTGGGCGTTTTGAGAATTCTGCCCAAGGCAATCCCTTAGGCGTTTCCAAGTCAAAGTCAAAGAATATCACAACTGTTTGGGGGCTTCATCACTGTTTAGGCGTATCAACTCAACACCTAGAATTTTTTCAAAAGTTAAAAATCCAAAAATATTTTCAATTCATTGTTTTAATTCAAAAAATTTTTTAAAAAAAAAACAACAAAAACAAATCTTTTTCTAAAATCAAAAATATAAAATAGTGAAGTCAGAAGATTCTAAGAACAGAGTTCCTAAGTTGAAGAACAGAGCTGATTTTAAGGACTGGTCTCTTAGATTGAAACATCATCTTAATTCTATTGACACAGACTTGTGGAAGTCAATAGAAAGAGGAATGCATATTCCTATCACTTCAGATGGTCCTGATAGAGGGTTTGTTTACACTAAAGACTCTACAAAACCATATCCTGAAGATGGGTTACAAGATGATGATCTAAGGAAAGTAAAGAATGACATTAAAGCATATTCCTTGATGTGTAAAGGATTACCACTTGAAGTCTTAACTAGACTTGATGGATATCAAACGGGATATACCATGTATAAAGCTTTGAAGATAATTTGTGAAGGTGGTAAGGAGATTCAAGATCTCAAGAAGCAGAAACTGAAGAGCCAGTTAGAGCTGCTTGAGCATTTATCTGGTGAAACTATACACCAAATGATGAATAGACTTCTCACAACTGAGATGTCAACTGCTGGCATAAAAAATGATATCGAAGATCTAAATTTTAGACTTTTCAATGCTCTTCCATCTTCATAGAAAACAAACAGTAACACTGTTGAAGCATACTAAGAAATTTCCTATGGATCTTGATCTGATGATAGCCAAGATTGAGTCAGTTAAGATTGATGAAAGCTTAAGAAATAATGATAGAGCATCCTCAATGTCTTAGTACAAATATGTTGCATCTCCTGCTAGTACAGTGTAGAATGCCTTTATGATAAAGAATGAGAATTTACCAGAAGAAGAGGGTGATCTGTTTGTAGGAGTAGGGTTCTTTACAGATTCTTCATATACAAGTGCTCCTGCTTATGCATCTCAACCTCAACCTCAACCTCAGTCTCCTCCTAAACCTCAAAGCTCTAAACTTCAAAATGAGACTCCATCTATTAATTCTGCTAAACTAGCAAAGTTAAAGATGTCATTAACATCCTATTACAGATGAAGAGTCCAAATCTGCTTTTACTTCTTTTATGGCTAGTTTTCAAGCTTTTCAAGGTAGTCATTTATCTCAATTAGATCTTGGTTTGCAGGACTTATTTGAAATGGATCCAGATGATGTGGAGGGAATGGATCTAAACTTGCAGATGGTGATGATTGCATATAGTACTCAGAAACACTCTTAAGTCAACAGGAACTACAAGTCAAGTGCTAACAAGACTGTTGGATTAGACAAGTATAAGTCAAGGTGTTTCAACTACAATAGCTATGGTCACATTTCAAAGGAATGCAAAGCTCCCAGAAACAAAGGAGGAAATAGCCAATCGAGTTCAAGTAATCAAAGGTTTCAACAATTATCTCAGAAGACATTCTAAAAGCCATACCAAAGCTTACCAATGCCTGAACTTAAAGATGAATCTAAGTCATCTGAAGAGCCAAAGAAAGCTCTAGTTGTTAGCATTAAGGACGGATATGATTGGAGTGCTTATGCAGAGCAATTTACTGCTGATCTAACTTCTAGTTTATCTCTTATTGCAGAAGTTCAAGGAGAAGATTGGTCAGAAGATAGTGATCCTAAAGCTGAAGGTAATTCTACGAATGAGGAAGAAGAATATGACTGGAGTGATAAATCTGATCCTAAAGAGGATTCAGAAGAAGTTTCATTAATGGCATAGTCAGATCAACCAAAGTTTGAAAATTCATCTTCTAATTTTGAGACTTCTTCACCTAAATATCTTGAAATACCAGCTGAAGTAAGAGAAAAACTATGCACCAAATCTTGCTTTGAACATGTAGAATATTATCGAACTTACTCTTATAAAATCTATGAAAAGCATAAGCAAGAGGAATTAATGCATAATAAACTTAAAAATGAGCACAAAATATCAGATGAAAAGATAATTTCTCTATAAACTTCATGGAACAAAACTTTGAAAGAATTAGAAATTGTTTCCAAACAACGTGAAAAAATGACTAAGAACTTGGAACAGGAGAAAATAGCACATGCTTCTACACAAGTTGATCTAGCAAAAGTAAAAAGCTCCAAAACGATTGTGGAACAACTGGTAAGTGACTAAAAGACAAACAAAAAGCAGGCTTAGGTTTCACACACGAATCAATGCCTGAATCTATAACTAACACTTTACCAGAGAACTTCAATACGCATAATCATTCTACTGAAAATAAGGCTAAACTTAAAGATTTCCAAAACAAAAACAAGATTTCTGATAATGAAGAAGAGAAAACCAATGTTGAAATTTTTGAAGAAAAAGATACTGAAAAGATAAAAAATGGTCATCCAGTAAAAGTAAAATCATATGAAACACGACCGAAAAGTAAGAAAATATTTGTTCCAAAAGAATCTGTGTCGGAAGAAGTGATAATTAAAAACAACAAACAAAACTCCAAAAACAAAGATAAAGCAAAACAAGAAGAATGAACATCTTAAGATTCAAACTCTTATGGTCTAAATAATCCAGAGTTTATTAAATGGCAAAAAGATCAGAAAGAGAAAGAAACTAAAAAATAATCTTCACCTGAAGATGTTCAATCTCAGATAAAATCATGTTCTACAAAAAAAAGGAACCAAAGAAGAAGAAGAAAATTGACTAAAGCTAAAACTGATCAAAATAAGAATCAAGAAAATCAGACAAAAACAACAAATCAAGCAAGTCAATTTAAACCAATAAAATTTGTGTCTGCTAGTAATTTGAACATGAACTTAATTCAAGAAGTTAAACAAACTCCTAAGAACCAATCAAACTCTGATATGAAAACAGGTTCAGATTCGAAGACTTCCGCTATCGTTAAATGATTTGATTCTAAGGATTCTAAGAATGCAGTTCATGTACAAAAGTCAAAACCAAATATACAAAAGAACAAATTACCAAATCAAAAACAAAATTTGTCAAATCAAAAACAAAAGATTAACTTTTCGACGCCTAAATCTAAACAAGGATCAAACGTTGCGTCAACATCAAAAGTTAACAAACATTTGTTTAACACACCACAAAGGTACTGTGAAATCTGTGACATGTATAATCATAAGACTGTTGAATGCTTTTTCAACAAGTATTGTCATATATGTGATATGAGAAATCACTTAACAGCAGATTGTTATTTTAATAAGTACTATACCTTCTGTCATGAAAGGACTCACAATACAGAAAACTGTTACTTTAGAAAGAGTTCGCCAAGTAAAGGATTTGCTAATACACAATTAAGCAAAGGTTATGTTAATCCTCAGTTTAAAAGAAATCAAACTGTTAGTTTTCAAAGATTAACGAATAAACCTTCCTTAGGCTTGAGATCTTTCAAAAGAAATGACTCTATGAGACCAAAACAATACAATCAAGATCAATGCATTCGAAAGTCTATGAGAATGAATGATAAAAATTTTGGAAATAAAAATTTTTCAAAAATTGTTCATTCAAATGGTATGAATTTTCTTAATAATGATAAAAAATTTGTGAATAATAGGATTGGTAAATTCATCAAAAACAAGCCTGATGTGAATAAACTTCATTTTAAACAATTTACCATCATTGATAAGTTTGGCAAGCCCAAGACCATTTCGGCTTGGGTAGATAACTCAACTTAATTTCTTTGTCTTGCAGGTACGCCCGAGAAGACCAATCAACACATGGTATGTGGATAGCGGGTGTAGCTGGCACATGACGGGCAATCATGCCTTACTTCAAGATTTTAAGTTAAAGGATGGTACACATGTCGCCTTGGATGGTGATGCAGGAGGAAAAATCATAGGCGAGGCAACAGTATTGAACGGGATATTAAGCTTTGATAAAGTCAACTTCTGCTCACAGTTGAACTTTAAATTGTTAAGCGTTTCCTAAATTTGTGATAAATCGTATTCGGTTCTTTTTTATGATTCTTTTTGCTACATTTTGAAGCCAGGTTTTCAGATTAGCAAAGACTGGGTAGTTGTTAAAGCTGATCCATCTACAGAAACAACTTGCCTTATTGCTCAAGCATGAAATGACGAAAGTCAGCTTTGGCATAGACATCTCAGACATTCTGACTTCAAGAATATGAACAAGCTTGTAGCAGGAAATCATGTTATCGGCCTTCCATCAAAGAAGTTTGCTACTACTGATCTCTGCTCAACATGTTTAAAGGGAAAGCAACACAGAGCATCTTATAAGCCCAAGCAAATAAACTCAAATTCCAAACCTCTCCAGATGTTGCATATGGACCTTTTCGGACCAATAAATATGAGGATATTGGAAGAAAATCTTATTGTTTAGTTATCATTGATGACTTCACAAGATTTTCATCTGAAACGGCTGAATTATTAAAAGAATTCATCACAAAAGTTGAAACCTAATTAGAACAAAAAGTAAAAATAATAAGAAGTGATAATGAAATGGAATTTAAAAATGCTAATATTGACATGTTCTGTGCAGAAAAAGGAATTGCACATCGGTTCAGTGCTCCCAGAACTCCACAACAAAATGGAGTTGCTGAAAGGAAGAACAGAACTTTGATTGAGGCTGCACGATCCATGTTAGCAGATGCGAAAATTCCTATCACTTTCTGGGATGAAGCCATATCTACTGCCTGTTTTATACAGAATCATACTTTAATTGTGAAAGACAAACTAAAAACTTCTTATGAGTTGATGTTTGGCAGGAAACCTAACATAGATTTTCTTAAATCTTTAGGTTGTCCAGTTTTGATTTTAAATTGAAGTGATCATCTACGAAAATTTGATTCAAAATCTGATGAAGGATTTTTCATTGGATGTTCATCTGTTTTAAAAGCCTATCGATTTTATAACTCTAGGACAAATATTATACTTGAAACATTCAATGTTAAATTCCTTGAAAACTCTTTTCCATCAGTTTCAAATGGTCCAGCTTGGTTATTTGATTTAGATTCATTGTCAAATTCTTTTCAATCTAGCTTGCTTAATCAATCTAACTTGTTTGATTCTACAGGTGAGAAGAAACTTCAAGGAGATCTTGGCTCCTTCAGTGATGATTCAGATTCTGATGATATGGATGACTCAAGCCCAGATTATCCATTTTTTTCTTTTGTCAAAGACTCAATAATTCGGTTTAATAATAATGATCAATCTCATCAAAAGGAAGATCATTCAGTTTCAGAAGATCAAGATGTTTCACAACCTATTCCTAATGACGGTATAGAAATTATACAACCTGAGTCTGGAACGTCATCTATTTCTAGTGATGCAGTTGATACCGGTAATCTTGATTATTTTATCAACTCACCGACTCAAGTTCCCAATTTCAATCCACATTCTTCGAACCTATTGCATCAGCTTTCTAACTTGAACCAAACCAATCTGGATGTTCATGTTCAAGGGAATGAGATTCCAACATCTCGTATTCATAAGAACCATCCAATGTCTCAGATTATTGGTCCATTGAATGAGAGAACAACAAGAAGTAAATCAGAACAAGCAAATCTTTTGCTTATACTCATGTTTTCTTTCTCAAACTGTTCCTAAAAATGTTACCAAAGCGTTAAATGACAATAGTTGGATTGAGGCTATGCAAGAAGAATTATTGCAATTCTGCAAACAAGAAGTGTGGAATCTTGTGGATTTACCTGAAGGAGAAAATGCCATAGGCACAAGATGGTTGTTCAGAAACAAAACAGATGATCGAGGAATTGTTATTAGAAATAAAGCGAGACTCGTTGCACAAGGATACACCCAAGAGGAAGGAATAGATTATGATGAAGTATTTGCTCCAGTTGTAAGACTTGAATCAATTCGTGTCTTTCTGGCTTATGCATCATTCATGAAATTCAAGGTGATCCAAATGGATGTTAAAAGAGCTTTCTTGTATGGACCGATCACCGATGATGTGTATGTAAAGCAACCTCTGGGTTTTGAAGATTCGGAATTTCCACATCGTGTGTACAAGCTTATCAAAGCTTTGTATGGTATACATCAAGCCCCTAGAATCTCGTATGAAACATTGTCACAACACTTATCCAACATGGATACACGTGAGGGAAAATTGATCCAACTTTGTTCATAAAGAAGGATGCTCATGATCTCCTATGTGTACAAGTGTATGTCGATGATATCATATTTGGTTCTACAAGTCCAATATTGTGCAATGAATTCGAAGAAATCATGAAGTCTCGATTTCAAATGAGTTTTATGGGATAAATAAATTTCTTTCTTGGACTTCAAGTCAAGCAATCTGCAGATGGAATCTTTATTAATCAAGAGAAGTTCCTTGACAAACTCTTGAAGAAATTTAAACTGCAAGATTGTTAATCAATTAGGACTCCAGCTGACGTAAACACCCAGATTGAGCCTAATCCGAAAGGAAAATCTGTAGACCAAACTTTATACAGATCTATGATTTGTTCATTGATGTATCTTACGGCATCTAGACCTGACATAATGTATGTTGTCTGTGTCTGTGCCAGGTATCAATCAGACCCGAAGGAATCCCACTTAATTGCTGTAAAATGAATATTTAGGTATCTCAAAGGTAAACCAGCTTTAGGGCTATGGTATGCTTATGAAGGTAACTTTGAGCTACATGGATACATGGATAGTGATTATGGAGGATGTTGTCAAGATTGAAAATCAACTACGTGTGGTTCTTAGTTTTTAGGACCCAGATTAGTCTCATGGCAATGTAAGAAACAAACAAACGTCTCTGTTTCAACCACAGAAGCTGAGTACATAGCTGCTTCAGCAGGATGTTCTCAAATCCTTTGGTTACAAAACCAACTGCTGGATTACGGGTTCAACTTTCTTAAAACTCCAATTTACATTGATGACACTGCTGCTATGTTCATTACAACTAATCCTGTCCAACATTCAAAAACAAAACATATCGTGATTCGATATCATTTTCTCAGAGATAACTCTAAAAAAGGTTTAATCATTCTGATTCAAATTGCAACTGAAAAACAGTTGGTTGACCTTTTTACTAAAGCCTTCTTACCAGGACGGTTTGAGTATTTGGTAGAGTCAATTGGTTTTATTAACCACATTTAAAAAACTGGTTTTTGAGTATTTCAGTTAATTGAGTCTAAATATGATCAGAACCCTTCCTTACCTAAATAGGACACAGCAAGAGAAACTGTCAAAGTTAATTGCCTGATTTTATTTAGTGTGTGCATGTCTCTTAGAAAAAGCGAAACCAAATACAAAAATAGAAAACTTAAAAAATCAAAAGATAAAAATATAAAACAAAAACTAAATAAAAAAATAGAGTTTTTCTTTGTTAATTCATTATTTAGGATGAATCTGTCATTGCAATATGTGAGAAATGATAGATACATTAGTATGATCAGTTGCATACTTTACTCGATAAGAAAGTCTGACATGATCAGATATGTTGTGCAAGTAAGTTCATGCAATTAGACTGAAAAAGTAAATTCTTGTGATTAAACTAAGTCACTCATGTATTCCTGTCTTTCTATCTTAGCACTAATGAGTAGTGTTGATTTCTTAAATTGATTGCTTGTTAAGACATAATCTCACACCTGGTGATGATATGAATAACCATGAGCTCTAATTATTTAAAGCATCTAATACTTATCTATTATGAGTCATCATAGACCTGAAGTGATGAGATATCCGTTGTTGTAAGTGATTACAGACCTGGATATTCTTACTGATGCAACAAGATGCCAATGTGCACAAACACCAAATGAGATCTGGTTATAGTATATGTCAGGTTAACAAGTTGAGAACAGTGACTTCTTGCATATCTTTATGAGAATTAACCTCTCTAAGTCTAAGTGTGACTGCATAATGTCATATCTAATTGTACCTTAATCAATCCAAGAGTTGAAAAAGTAAGTCTGCTAAATATCTTGCTAAATGCACTCATTTTTTGTCCTTAGATCTCGTGTCTCCTTTACTGCAGAAATGCTGACATGGAACACACTTGATCAGGATTTATTCACTATCTATGACTATCCATCATTTTTTTATTTCAATGTGCTGATCTTAACTGATATGATCTCACTGCAGACATTTGTTCAGTTGTAAATATTAGATTTTTATTCAGCTTTAATTTTGATTTTTGCATGTTTTCTGTGTGCAGGCATACTAACAATGATTAGTGTGATCTTCATGTGACAAATTCAAGAAACTTCTAAGTTTTTATTAAACTTAAAAGTTTAGGGGGAGTAAAAAGAGTAAAAAGTAAAAGTGTCTAAGAGAAAATAATTCAAATTTCAAGATATGAAAAATCAATATTTAGTGTTTTGAATGGAAAGGATGAAGCTAAAAAGTTCAAGCATGTGTGCGTTTGACATAATGTAAAAATGAACCTGAAAAAAATATATTTTAAAGTGGAAAAGCTTCTTGCAACATTGTAATATGAGATTATTTGTTAAAATTAGAGACTAAAATGACGAGAAATTGTTTTTGAAAAATTAAAACAAAAATAAAAAGGTCAAAACATAAAAAATTAAAATTTAAAATAAAAATAAAAGTTTGAAAAAGTCAAAAGTTTAAAATTGAGGGTCAGTTATGTAAATTTTGGGTGAAAGTCAAAATTTGACAAATTGTTTAAAAAATTAGTATATGAACAGTACTAATGCTTTTAAACAGTGTTCAGATGGAAGGCTTGAAAATTACAAGTGTTGGACTCATGAAAGTTATCTCATGCGCCTAAATAGTGTTAAAAAGTCCAAAATTAGGAGCATGATGATTTTTCAGAAGTTGTACAAGTGTTGGGCGTTTCAGACATCCTCATGCACCTAAATAGTTGTCATAAGTCTGAAATTTATGAGTAAGTGTTGGGCGTTTCATCCATAGTCATGCGCCTGCACGGTACAAGACTTTCAAGAATTTAGCGTATCAAGTGAAAAATTACCAAGTGTTGGGCGTTTCAGCTAGACTCATGCGCCTGAACAATGCCAAAGCGCCTGAAGAGTGCTTATGCATCTGAACAGTACTCATGCGCCTAACCTCATGCGCACAAACAGTGCTTATGCGCCTAAATACTTAGCGTAAAAATCAACTCCATGCGCACAAACAGTGCTCATGCGCCTAAAAAATTCAACTTAGTATTAATACAACACTTTGTGATTTCAGTCATTTCATTCACTCAAAAACCCCTAAACTCTCATACCTGACTCTCGATTACCATTGATTCTTTGATTCTGATTGATTTATGTTCAAAACTTGCATTCGATAGTGTTTATTTCTGATTCTAAACGTAAGTACTTGAACAAATTCATACAAATTTTAAGTTTAAAGTTTGATTTTTTTTGGGTGTTTCAATGCTATATGGGCGTATGAACCCTAGTCGACTGAAATCTTTGAAATGTGTGAACAAAATGGAATTTAGAGCTGAAATTGATGATTTATTGTTGATATAAACTTGATTTCGATCATATTGATACATTCAAATCAGATTTTCATCAAAATTGTTCCTGATGATGATTCTTCATCAGTCAAACTGTTGAAGATGAATAGTAAATGTTTGAATTTTTGATAAAAATAAAAAAATTGATCATAAATTCATGTTATAATTTGTTTTTGAGAAGAATTTACTGAATTGATGTGTTTTATATCATTTACATACTAACTTGAATGTAGTTTGTTCTTGAACAGATCATTTAAACACATATAAACTTTTTTAAAGTGCAAGTTAGATTAAAAATCTTTAAAACATACTAATTCTTTAAATTTCAATAAATATTCATTGATTTTAAGTGTTAAAATTCAGATTGTCTAAATTTCTTGTTTCATTTTTGTAGATGGTTGAGTTAAAGTTTGAGCCAAAGCATAAGGTGGCAGCATTATTAAATGAAGAAGTACAAGATGCTGCTAGCTATGCAGAGATGATAAGGTTCTTGTTGAGAACTAAGTATGTATATGCTATGTGCTATCAACCGGTCATATATGCACGATTGATAAAGAAATTTTGGAACACAGCCACAGTTGAAATCAATGATGATGGTAGAAAAGTTGTAAGGGTATTTATAACAAATGTTAGAATGATTGAAGTTTCTAAAGATTCAATTAGAGAAGCATTGAGATTGGGAAACAATGACCCAGAAGACTTAGCTGAATCATCTTTTAATGAATATAGAGAAACATTCATGGATATGGGTCACCCAGACAATTTCCCCGAGAAACAATTTTTCAAAGCACGAGTTTACAATCATTGGAAGCTATTATGTTATAATATTTCAGCACTGCATGTCAAAAAGAAGTGCAGGATGGAATTCATTTCTAGTTGACATAGCATCTCCTATTGTAGCTCTTGCAACTAACAGAAGGTTTAACATGTCAAAATGGATTCTTAATGGTTTCATTTTTAATCTGGATAAAGGAATCAGGAATAAGTACTTGATGTATCCTAGATTCTTACAAATGATAATCAATGAAGAGGATCCAGATATTCATGTTCATGGTGTTGGTGGAGAAACAATGATACTGGAACATATGTCAGAGATATCTTACAAAATACTTGCTATGATCACAGGTGCACAAAAAGTACCTATGTTTGAATACATGAGAAATGTTGCAAATGATGAGGTGGATATTACTATAGATCACTTTCATTTGATTGAGGAAAAACCAATTGATCCAAATGATCTTATTGAAGAAATACCTTAAGAACAATCTGATGATGATGAGAATGATGATGATGATGAAAGTTCAAGTTCTTTTTCAGATGATGATGATAATAATGAAAGTGGAAATGAAGGTAATGTTATGAAAGTAGTTCATGAAGAAGTACATGAAGTTGATCAAGAAACTGAAGAAGTTATTAAAGAAAGTCATGAAGATGTTAATGAAGTAGATCAAGCTGAAGATGTTGAAGAAAGTCAAAATGTTGAGGAGATTATGGGAATGATTGAAGAAATTGTTAAAACTGAAGAACAAGTTGAATTCAATGAGAATGTTCAAGATTTTGAAGTATTTGAAGCTAAGATACGTAATGAATTTGTAAGCTTGCCTCAACAAGATACTCATGTGGCTGAAGTAACAAATTTTTAGCAGATTATTGATGTAAGGCCCCGTTCCCGGAACGCTTACAGCTGGCCAATCATCGCACATAAAACATATAATTTTCATTTACAACTTCTAAAACATTACAGCGGAAAAATTTTAAACCATTTCATTATAATTGCTTTTGCAAATTAATACATTGTAGTTAGCTGTAACAAAATATCATAATTTACATTACATCACAAAAACATTATAATCTAAACAACGGATGCCATCCAAAAATGCCAAGTAGCTTCCCCGTGCCATCCTCAGCAACATTACCTGCCAACTGGAAACACATAAAAGTCAGCGTTGCTGAGTGAGTTCTAGTTTTATAAATAAAATACTTTTCTTTCGATTAAAACCGTACTGTACTTTCGTAAGCGATCATACATCATACATACAAATAGATAATCTCATTATTATCTTTCATCATCGTCAACTTACATTCATTCATTCATTCTCTTGTTTATCGCACATTTCATTCGATCATTATTACTTTCACTTCTCTATGCTCCAGGCTAATGCCTCTAGCTATACCCCAAACATCATGCACAAGGCGGGTACTGGGCCGAAGACAATAAATAGACTTCAAACATCATGCCCGAGGCGGGCCCAGCACCGGGGTATCATCATTTGGACCAATGCCATGTGCTATACCCCAAACATCATGCACAAGGCGGGTACTGGGCCGAAGACTATAAATATACTTCAAACATCATGCACTTGGAGGGCCCAGCACCGGGGTAAGCGACAATGGTCCCGTACGTATGGTCAGTCACAAAGACTAGACCCCAGTGTGCATCCTTTTGGGGTAGCTAACCCGCACAGCGTTGAGCTAACACCCTTCATTGGATGAACACCTCAGAAAATATTCTAAGTGTCCCAAAGGATTGCGCATGAATCAAATGCGGATGACTGAAGCAAATGCGCATGGGAAAAACAAATGCGGATGAACACTTAGCAAATGCGGGTGAACAAAATAGTCGATGTGTTCATCAAATGCGGATGAAGACTTAACTAATGCGGATGAACAACACTTATGCAAATATTCAAACTTAATGCGGATGATCAACTAACCTAAAACCGCATCTTACACTGTAATCAGTTCCCAATCCTCATTCTTATACATTCATCGCACCGATCTAGCATGCTAATCACTTAGAACAAGCATACAACCACATAAACCGAACAAAACATGCAGGCCCTAACACACCCAGTAAAAGAACAGAGCCAAATTTACGATACAAAATACTGGACATATTAAAAAGTTAGTCACATGCATTTCCAGCCCCAAAACAGGTTTAAAACATAGAAACCGGGGATCTAGAACTCACCTTAGCAATCTTCGAGTATGACTTCCTTCAAACCCGTTTGCACTATGAGTTCAACGGCCTAGAAACCCACCAAAAACACACACCCGAACACAACAAACACACATAAGCATATAACCGAGGCATAGGCCAGCCAAGAACAACTTAAAACCAAGAATTCTTACCTTGAATTCGAATTCTTCTTCTTCTTTCTCTCTAAAACCAAAGCTCTTCTCTGCTTTCTCTCTCTACAATCCGATGAAAAGAAAATATGCAGAAAGGTGTGGGCGGCCATCACCTTTTGCACCCACTTTTTTATACTTTTTGTCCTTTTGACACATTTAGCCCCTCAACTTGGGTTAAATTGTGTTTGTTTTCTTTTATTCACATTTATTCCTTCTTTCTCGTCTTTTAAAATTTTCTGGGTGTTACAATTGAAGAGTTGAAAGAAGAAAACTCTAAGCAATTAAAGCTTATAGAGGAGTTAAAAGAAGAAAATGAGAAGTTGAAAGAAGATCTACAAAAGAAAGATGAAGTAATTGCTGATCTTGAGAAAAATAAAGAAGATAATATAAAAACTTTTGAAGTTATTATGAAAGATTATGATCTGATGGAAGAAAAATTCAATAAGTTGAAAGAAGAAAATGAAGCTTTAAAAGAATAAAAGAAAGTCAAAAGTCTTCGTCTCCAGAACTTATGATTATTTCTGAAATCTCTCCAATAGATGTTGAAAAGATAGCTGAAATAGATAAAGGTACAAGGAAACTTGATGATATAGATGTTTTAGTTTTACCTGAATCATCAACAAAAGTACAAAAGATTATTGATGAACCTGCAAGTGAAGAAGAAGAAGAGTCAGATATTCAAGAGACCATAGGAGCTCTTGAGGATCTAGAAGCTGAGTTTGGTGATGAATGGTATGATGAGGTTTTAGAAGATGAAGATTTAGTTGAAGCTAATGTTAATGAAAAATTTTCACCAATTGAGACAATACAAGAAGATGTACCTGTGGACATTGAAGATAGGTATAACTATTTGAACAAGATGAAGTATAATCGAGTATTTCTTGATGGATTAACAGTATCTCAAATTAATGAAGAGTTTGAGAAGTGTATTACTACTGAATCTGTTGCTCCTATTGATCCTGACGAGATAATTGTAGAGCATGGAGAGTGGAATCCTCTTCAAGAGAGCATAAATATTGAGGAACTTTCAACGGCTGAGTTACATCATCCTAATCCTGATGACATGAATGTAACTACTTTAAGAATATGGCTACAATCAAGAAATTATCCAAGGAAGAAGCTTAATAGATTACAAGCAGAATCTTTAAGAATTTTGGTAAGAAGTTTTCAAGCAACGGAAAAGCAAACAAATAAAATGATTGTACTTGACATGGATAATCCACAATATTTAGAGATAACAAAGAGAACGAGGATGTTAAAACCTCAAGAGATTAAATCCATGGCAATGAAGAGTAATGTGTATGAAAAAAGGAAAGAGCTAATGAAAATGTTTCCTGAAACTGAGAGTCAAGCATATCAAGTTTCAATTAAATAGAATTAATTATGGAATAAAGCCCAAACGGTAGGTGATTTGGTTCGTAATGTGTTACAAAAAGGACAATCAATTTCAGAGTTGCTTAATGCAATGATTGTTCCTGACACGACCAATGATGTAAAGATTGTGGCATGGAAATATGATGAGGTATTTGATGCATTTTTGATAAAAAGAGTTAATGCTATTTGTGATGTATATCATTTTTTCTTGAGCATTATAAAGCTACCTATTCAAGATTTGAAGGAGTTGAATAAACTCCCTTTAATCAATCCGACTAGAGCAAGTCAAGGAGAAAATTTTGTACAGTTATTGAACAGAGGTATAAGCTGAATGAGTTCATTTTTGCAAAAAAAATGTGACCAAGAAGATAAACAATATTTTCAGTCATTAAAAAAGAAAAGAAAAGATGGTGATAAAGATGTTGGAGAAGAAAAATTTTTGGATGCTTTTTGCGATCAATACTTTGAGAAGGTAACTAATCCTGGCTTGAAAGTTATTGATGGAACTCAAAAGTCAAAACCAATTATGCAAACATATCTAAGAAGGATATCAGGGAAATAGAATTCATGAGGATCTCGAGCAAAGGAGTGTTAGAAATCCATTCCAAAGAGTATTCAAAGCCAATTGAATTTCATGCTAATATTGATATTGCAGGTTTATCTAAAGAAACATTAGAGGTGATGAGTAAAATGGAAATCAAGACAAATGAATCAAAACCAAAGCAAGGTATTTTAGCAAGCAAGTTCAAGTCTGCCATTGCTAAAGCCTTGAGAGCAAGAAATGTACAAAGAGAAGCCGATTTTCAATATTAAAGAAGAACCAAAAGATTTTTTTGATGCATAAAGACAAAAGAGAGAAGACTGAAAATTGAAGATTAAAGAAGACTGAAGACTGAAAAATTTTGAAGACAAAAGACAGAAGATTGATGATTTTGAAGACTGAAGACAATGTCAATCTTAGGGGGAGTATTGTAGAAGCCTCTCGAAGATTAACATTTAGTCTGTATTAGTCTTTGTATAGTTTTTATCATTGTTTAGGGACTTATTGTGTAAATATATGTTCCTTTCTGTTTTGTTTGATAGAATAAATAACATAGTATGTATTGTGCATAAAGAGGACCTTAGAATCAGTTTGACCGACTTGTAACTGTTTTCTTACACTTGTACTTTCTATGCTTACTATCAATGAAAAACTATGAATTTTTCTAATTTGTTTGCATTGAATTGATTACTTGTGTTTGTTTTGATTGAATTGTATCACAATATCATCACAGATTGATCCATTTTGATCCTATCAGTTCGGGGTATTGCACATTGGTCTGGATGAAAGTGAAACCAAATAAAGAAAGTACGAAATGAATGATGAAGGCAATAATGAATATTATCTTGTTGTACGTATGATGTGTGATCACGTACGGAAGAAGGGTTTTTATGTTAAAGGAAGTATTTTAAGAAAAAAATATTTTTTATATTCAATCAAAGTATTTTAATATTTTAAAGCTAGAACTCACTCAGCAACGCTGACTTTTATGCATTTTCAGTTGGCAGGTAACTCATCGCTGAGGATGGCACGCGGGGGAAAGCTACTTGGTGGACAAGACTGGCATCCATTCGTGCATGATAATTATGTTGTTTTGTAATGCAACTAAATGTTTGTTTTGTAACTCCTATTATACATTGATGTATTATTTGGCAACATTAAATATTAATGCAATGAATGGTTTTTGGTAATCTAATCTGCTGCGATGTTTTAATTAAATGTACGTAATTTTATATAAATAATGTTGTGGTTGACCAACTGTGAGGTTTCCGGGAACGGGGCCTTACATGAATGATCTAGAAATCATGGGGGTTACATATAAATAAAAGGAAATGAACAAGAAGATGCTACACAGTCTGCCAGAAAACTGGAAGAAGAATGTTACAATGCTGAAGAACACTCTTGACTTGGAGAGCACCTGCTTAGACATCATGATTGCTAAGATTGAAGCTCTGGAGTTAGATGAGCGAAGCAGAAATCTTAGTGGACCTCAAGTCATTGAGGCATATAAGTTTCCATCAGAAACTCATTTTGTTGAACATGCCTTTGTGATAGAAGAGGATGATTTTTTGTCTTCCAAACATCAAGCTAGAACAACTGGATTCATTGCTGCTTCACAACAAAACAAGCCATCATTTTCAACTCCTTCTACTGCAACACCCACATGCATGCCTAGTGATCAAAAAGCTAAAGAGCAAAAGGCAACTTATAATGCCTTTGTTTCTAGCTTTCAGGCTTATCTAGGAGGAAGGCTTACTTTAGCACATCTGATTCAGGAAGATCTTGAAGAAATGGATCCAGATGATGTTGAAGAAATGGACTTGCAATGATAGATGTCCATGATTGCATAAGCCAGGAAGACACGAATTGATTCAAGTCTTGCAACTAGAGCAAATACTTCATCATAATCTATTCCTTCCTCTTGGGTGTATCCTTGTGCAACAAATCTCGCTTTATTTCTAATAACGATTCCTCAATCATCTGTTTTGTTTCTGAACAACCATCTTGTGCCTATGGCATTTTCTCTTTCAGGTAAATCCACAAGATTCCACACTTCTTGTTTGCGGAATTGCAATAATTCTTCTTGCATAGCCTCAATCCAGCTATTGTCCTTTAACGCTTCGGTAACATTTTTAGGAATAATTTGAGAAAGAAAACACGAGTATAAGCAAAGATTTGCTTGTTCTAATTTACTTCTCGTTGTTCTCTTATTCAATGGACCAATAATCTGAGATGTTGGATGGTTCTTGTGAATACGAGATGTTGAAATCAACCCCTTATAGTTGACCCACAAGTCAAGCGCATAAATCATATGGTTGGTAACAATTATTGAACCCCTACCACTACAACATAGAAGTGGTAGCCAACCCCTTATAGTTGACCCACACTGCTAGGCACGAAGCCTGCACATGAATAAAGGTCCATTCATTACATTGGTCAATCTTAAGGATATGACCCCAGAAGTACATCCTACAGACTGAATCAGTTGTACATCAGTTGAGCTAGCATGACATAGTTGTGTTACTCCAATCGTATAGCTTGCAAGGATTTTCATCATCATAAGGGCCAAGGGGTAACATTCATTAGGTTTCAATGTCATTCTTTCATTCATTTATGATCCACTTTAATCATAAGTAATACTTATAAGGTATTCTTCATTATTATCATCACATATCATAGAACATTAAATATTATAGTAATACCCCTATTTATAGCATTCAAGCAACCATATACTAGCATTTAAACATAAGTACTTTTCAAGCACAAAACTAATTATCATTTATATTTCTTTTACAAAAATTGCAGATAAATCTAATTTGCACAAGTGTTGGCAGCGTATGAACAAGGTTCATAGCGGGTGAACATGTACACAGTAGATGCATAATAGTCCACAGTGGACGACCAACTTCAAAGCGGACGACCAACTTCCACAGCGGACGACCAACTTCCACAGCGGACGACATTTAAGTCATAAGTGTCCACAACGGACGACCTATGTTCGCAGATGATAGTTTTAAAACACATGGGTCAATAGCGGACGATCAATGTCCATAGCAGACAACATTTAAAATATAAGAGTCCACAGCGGATGATGTTGAAACCTAAGTGTCCACAGCAAACGACCAACGTCCACGGCTGACAATTCTTAGACTTAGAGTTATCATTATGCATTTTTTGATTACATAAAAGTACTTTCATATATGTACATAGCATAAATCCTTCAGATACATAAGTAGAACATATCATGCAACAAACATCATCATAGAATTCATTAAACATACATTTTACATAATAATGTCGCCTTTATCTCAAAGAACATAGATTTATCAAACAAGCAACATTTTAATTTGCATACTAGCCCCCAAAAAGGTAGAAAACAAGTAAAAGAGGGGATCTTGAACTCACCTTAACAAGCTTTCGAGCAAAACTCTAAACCCGATAGCAAAATCTGAGAACTACACATGTTAACATGTAAAGATTCAAACTTTAAACATAGAAACACATAGAAAATGACCTAGGAGCTTAAATCCAACTTAGATCTAAGAGAAAGCACTATAAAATCCATACATTTGATAAAATCTTTCACTTTCTCTTTCTAGAACTAGTGGGATCTTTCTCTCTCTAAAATTGGTTGATTTTGAGGTGCATGGGAGTGAGGTATGGGCGGCCATCCCCCTTTTATACCCACTCCTGGGCCGGTTTTGCTTTTCCCACTTTTACCCCTTCCACTTAAATAAATCATCCTTTTTTTCTACTCCTTTTCTTTCCTCTTTTAAAATTTTCGGGTGTTACATTTGTTGTTTGACAAGAATGTCTTTTGAGCTTTGGTTTCCTCTTCATCGAATGATAACTTGGATTCTTTAAAAGAACTAATAGGTTCACTAGTAATATCTTGTTAGGAAGCAGGAGGAAGTATATGAAATGGAGAAGCTTTATGTTGAGGAGATACAATATGAAGATCACCACCATATTCAACTAGTGGTGGCATTGCATGCAGAACATCTTCTTTAACATGTACATCTTCAATAATAGGCATGTTAAGATCAATATCTTGTTGTATCTCAGCAACTTCTTCTTCTTCTGCTTTTTCAACCTCATCATTTTCCTTAATATTCTCTTCCTCTACTTGTTTATCACCAAATTGGTCCAACATCCAAGGTAGTAAACTAAAGAAAGCTCTATTATAATAATTTCTTAGATCTCCCTTCTTGATAGACTTGTATGTCATTGCATCATGATGAGATAACTCCATAGTTGGTCCAATTTTAACAAAATCAATGAATGCGTCATTGATCAAGCATAGTAAGAATCTTGGATACATAAGAAACTTGTATCTTCTCCCTTCTCATATATTGGAAATCATGATATTGAATACACAAGTAGATATATTGAATTGTCTGTTAGTACACTACGTATATATAGTGATTGAAGTGATGATTGGAAATCATTCCATCATGTCTTCCTTTTTAATAGACAATGTTGAACTATATGAATAAGAAATCTCAAGTGAATATAAACTAGGCCTTTGGTAATCTACTTTGCCTCATAATCTCATTCATAATCAATACTGGCAAAGAAAGTTAATAAATCTTATTCATCTAACTTATTTGGTTGTCCAGCATCATCACCAAACTATAGGCAATGTCTCATAGTTGCTTTAGTGATAACCAGTTGATATTCAACATCAATTCTTCAATTAATCCTTGGAATATCATCAATCATACTAATTTCAGCTGTATTCCAAAAAGAATAGGTGAAATTCTCATATATGATTGGTCTGACTGTAATAACATAGGCAATAGATGTAGTAAGAAGAAATCTGATCATATCTCTTAAACCCTTTGTCTCATCTATATCAGGGTTGAAGAAACCACCGACATTATAAATTTTACTCCATGTTATATCAGCCATGATCTGCACAAGAGACATATGTGTAAGATAACTAAGAAATCATGATCAAATTTGTGTCAAGATGATACAATTGACATTTTCAAGTCATCCTCTAACTATCACGAACATTATTTTCCAATCATACATACATGAATTTAATGATGTTTACTTAAACACAAAAGTTATTGCATGAGCTTTCACGAACCTTCACATAACGCTAATTCGGAGAATCACTGGATCACATACTAGTTTGTCCCCGAATGTTAGTGATTTAACAAAATGGCTTTCAAACAATACTAAATGGTGTGAATTTATTTATGTGACTATATGCTTAAATACGTAACCTCCACCCAATCCCTATTTGGATGCAACACCACTGACCCCCATTCTCTTTATTTTCAAATAGAGACCACACACACACATCAATTTTGATCTCAAGCTTGCAACTTGTCGGTGATTTCAAGGATTTTTTGCATCAAATATGTGTTAGTAAGCATTTGGGGTAATATCCATTAATTGTTATGTTGATTTTGTTCTCTTTGATGATCATGATAAACACGAACCCTAGTTATCCAAAAACGAATCAAAACATGAAATTGATGACTGATTATGTGTTAGTATGCAATATTATGATGATTGAGCGGATTGGCTTTGTTAAATAGTTATGTTTAGGTCAAAAACCAAGACTTGCCTATAAAGGAAACTTTATTTGGGGCTTTTATAGAATTTTTATGATTTTAATGAAATTAAGTTGAATTATTGATACTAGGATGCTAGTTCATGCTAATGGATGAAAATGATGTTTTGCACTTGTGAATTCGGCTTGTTTTACGGGCACTTACAATTAAAGTAAATTTTGGGCTTGGTAAGTTTCTAGATGTGTTTTACATATTTTTTAGGTTTTGATGAATGATATGTAATGTTTAGAACAGTAGAAAAGATTGGGAATTCTTGAATTGTGAAAAACATCTCGTGTGGTCATACTTGCTATTTATAGAAACCTAAGTGACATGAGGTTATGTATGATGTATGTGGTATGTGTATGAAAATTTGTGTTGATTTTGGACTGTGTTAGAATGATCACAGGGACATGATAGGTGTAAAATATGAAATTCATGTTCTGCGGTTATAAATTAGGAAGCTTTGCTGATGATGATGTTCTAGGTTAGGTTAATATGATATGTTGAAAATTGAATATATTGCTCATGAATTAGGATGCTTGTTATGATGAGCTACGTGGTTTTGAAAAATGATTACACATGTGTAACGAAGTCATAATTTCCAAAAGTAGAATCTTCTCAAAAGTATATTTCTAACATGAAATCTTATGTGCAACCTTATTTGGACTATTGGAGTATAAATAAGCATATTTTAACTTATTTGAGTCACCAACGGGTCATCGGGTCAAAGTGGTCAACTTTGGTCAACAAAAGTATTAATTGGTCAAAAAGTCAAACTTTTCAAACATATTAAGCTTTTCCCAAACACGCTAACAGTTTACGTTATTTGGATAGAATGGTATTTATACTGGCCATTATGTACAGTCACTCACAAACCTATATATGTTATGTGGCATTTAACACTCAGCATTCGCTTTATTTTTCTTTTCAAGCTAAGGTGAGTTTCACGACACCAATTTTACATACTTTTCTTTATGGGGAGAAACATGCAAATATTATTTTAATTGGCTTTAGTATTATTTTAATATTGCCATTGACTATAGTGCAAACATACCTTGAAAGTCGTTATGTTCTCAAATTATTAGTAATGAGCTAGAAAGATAATTCTGAGTAGTACTACTGGGTTTGAGAAACCCCGCCCACGTTAGTCATGCTAACTTGACTGGAGGTCTAATCGGTGTTTAAATGACCTAAAATTTGCCTATGTCTTAGATAGATGTGGTGGAAAGGCAAACTTGTAAGGCCCCATTCCTGGGAAGCCCCACAATTGGTCATTCTCAACACTTTATTCATTAAATTTCTAAAGTAAGAAATGATAGCAGTGGAATAATTAAACAAGAACTTTCCCATGCATTGATAATAACTTTGGCCAAGAAATACATCATCGTTATAAGTTACAAAAAGGGACGTTCAGTAGTATTTCAAGACATAAAAACATCATTTTAGCAAAATATGGAAGCCAGTCCTGAAATGCCAAGTAGCTTTGACCCCGAGCCATCCCCATCAACTTCATTACATGCCAACTAAAATGCATATAAAAGTTAGCGTTGCTGACTAAGTTCTAGTTTAATAATATAGAAAATATACTTTTGTAAACTTTGCTTGGTGATCATTCAACATAGTACATAATCATTCATTAGGAAATTCATTATCATTCTTTCTTATTAACTTTTATTTCATTAACAAGGGTAGCACAGAGCAAGAGCCTACATTGTTGGTTGGCAACAGATGCCAAACCTCTATCGGGAAACGTTTATCATGGAAGCTAACCCATCGACAGTTGATCCACACTGCTAGGCATGAAGCATGCTCATGAACTAGGATCCCATTCATTCATTGGTAAATCCCCAAGATTAGACCCCTGATGTACATCCTCATGGGCTGATACAGCCATACATCATTTGAGCAAACGACCTCCTAGTCGTGAACCTCCATTCATTTGCTTGCAAGGCTTTTCATTCATCATAAGGGCCCGGGGGTAACATTCATTAAGTTTCACTGTTCTGCTTTTATTCCATTGTGTCCACTAGTTATGGATAATACTTTTTAATATGCTTATTACTTTAATCACATAACATGAAAATATAATTGACATGGTAAAAACAGCATATAAGAAAGAACCAAGCATTAAAATCCTTAAACAAGCAAAATCATCCCTTATACAGAAGTTCTCCACACTTAAATTCAATTCCTAAAAGTTCAGAAAAATCCCAAGTCTCAAAAGAAATGCGGACAAACTTAGACAAATGCGGAAGAACTAGACAAATGCGGATGAACATAGACAAATACGGAAGAACTAGACAAATACGGATGAACTTAGACAAATGCGGATGAACATTTTCAGGAAATATTCTAAGTGCCAGGAAGTGCGCATGAACCGAATGCGGATGACTAAAGCAAATACGCATGGACACTGTAGCAAATGCGCATGGACAAAACAAATGCGGATGAACACTTTGGTTGTGCTAAAGGCAAATATGGATGAACACAACAAATACGCATGAACAAACACTTATGCGAATATTCAAGTCTAAATGCGGATGAACTAAACCAACCTGCAATTGCAACCTATGCTATATTCAGTTCCCAATCCTCATTTTTATACATTATCAGCACCGATCTAGCATGCCAAACTCTTAGAACAGGCATACAACCACATAAATCGATCAAGCAGTCGAAACACACACTCACACGCGTAACAAGTGCAAAGCACACAGATCCGTTTATATTTTCGGTTGTAAAGTATTAGGTAATATTCTAGAACTCACCTCTAACAGCTTTCGAGTAAAATTCTACCAAACCCGAGAGCGCCTAGAGTTCTAGCACCTAAACACGCAAGAACAAGCAACCAGACATAAAGAAACACATAAAAATCGGTCCAGCAGCTTGAACACAACTGAAAACCGAATAGAAATACAAGAAAACCTCACCTTCTTGAAGAATAACAGCTTTCTCACTCTAAAAAATCCGGTTGAAGCTTCTTCCTCTATTTCTAGCTGAAAGCAGGTATGAGAAATAAGGGTGTGGGCGGCCATACGTGCTTTTGAACCCATAATAGACAAGTTTGCCACTTACACAACTTTAACCCCTTGATATGGAGCATTTCACCTTTCTTTCTTTTTCTTTTGCAGAAATTTTTTTTTCCGGGCTTTACAAGTCCACCCCCTTAAATGGGTTTCGTCCCCGAAACCTGTCACTCCTCGAACAGATGTGGGTAATGTTGTCTCATCTCTTCCTCTGTCTCCCATGTAGACTCGGATCCCTTCCTGTGCCTCCACTGTACTCGTACAAGTGGAACCACCTTATTCCGTAATCTCTTCTCTTTTCTGTCGATGATGGCCACTGGCTGCTCCACATAATTGAGTCGTTCATCCCCCTCAATATCCTCCAGCGGCACTATCATATCTTCATCGGCTAAGCACATTCTTATGTGAGATACATGGAAGGTTGGATGAATTCCACTTAACTCATCGGGTAGCTCCAACCTATAGGCCCCTTCTCCCACACGGGCTACTATCTTGAAAGGCCCAATAAATCGAGGGCTTAACTTTCCTCTCTTTCTGAATCAAATTATCCCTTTCCAAGGGGACACCTTCAGAATCACTCTATCACCGACGTTAAACTCGATCGGTCTTCGACTTTTGTCGGCATAGGATTTCTGCCTATCTTTGGCGGCTTTCATATAAGCTTTAATTCTGCCTAACTTCTCGTTGGTCCTTTCGATAACCTCGGTACTCCCCAACTCCTTCTGTTCGATTTCCCCCCAACAAATAGGGGTTCTACATTTCCGGCCATAGAGCATCTCATACGGGGGCATACCAATACTGGCATGGTAGCTGTTATTGTATAAGAACTCCGCCAAAGGTAGGTGACTATCCCAGCTTCCACCAAAGTCTATGATACATGCCCGAAGCATGTCCTCTAAGGTCTAGATAGTTCTTTCGGATTGGCCGTCCGTTTGTGGGTGGTATGCTGTACTGATGTGTAGTTTGGTTCCAATCGTATCATTGAACTTCTTCCAAAATTTGGATGTAAACCACCTATCTCTGTTCAAGACAATCGACACCGGAAAACCATGACGGGTAACTATCTCATTGATGAACAATTCGGCTAGCCGTTCTGAGTTATACGTCTCTCGGATGTGTATAAAGTGAGCACTCTTCGTCAGTCTATCTACTATGACCCATATGGCATCATAACCTTTAGCTATACGACGTAGCTTCATTATGAAATCCATAGTAATATGCTCCCACTTCCATTCGGGAATTTCCAAGGGTTGGATTTTCCCGTATGGCTTATGATGCTTGGCCTTAACCTGGAGACAGGTCAAGCATCTTTCTACATACCTGGCCACCAATAATTCTTCTTTAGGTCATGGTACATCTTGTTGGTTCCCGGGTGAATGGAGTAGTGAGTCTTGTGAGCTTCATCCAACACTTTCTCTCGCATACCTCCACGTTTAGGAATCCACATGCGCCTAAACTTCGTTTTGACACCATTGGCGTTTTCTTCCAGGCTTGCGATCTGCCCTTTCACCCTTTCTTCATTAGCATGCTTGGGCTTTAGAGCATCTTCATGAGCTTCACCCACTTGCTTTATTACATCAGGAGTCATGATCAACTAGTAAGATCTCACCCGAATCTCTTCCCGGTTTTCCTTCCGGTTTAGAGCATCAGCTACCACGTTAGCTTTACCCGGGTGATAATTAATCTCACAGTTGTAGTCTTTTATGAGTTCCAACCATCGTCGTTGTTTCATATTAAGATCCTTCTGCTCAAAAAAATACTTTAAGCTTTTATGGTCCGTAAAAATCGTACATTTGGCATCGTATAATTAGTGTCTCCATATTTTTAACGTGAATACCATAGCAGCCAGCTCCAGATCATGAGTAGGGTAGTTCACTTCATGAATCATTAAATTTCGAGATGCGTATGCTATGACTTTGCCTCACTGCATTAGCATGCACCCTAACCCTTGATAAGAGGCATCGGAATAGACAACCAAGTCTTCATTCCCTTCTTGTAGCGTTAACACTGGGGCTTGTGTTAATCTTCTTTTTAACTCCATGAACACATTTTCTTTGCGGTCATCCAATTCAAACTTCACATCCTTCCTCGTCAACTTGGTCAAAGGCGAGACAATCTTGGAAAAATCCTGAATGAATCTTCTGTAATAACCCGCTAATCCGAGGAAGATTCGAATTTCAGACGGCGTGTTAGGAAAATTCCATCACCGCCTCCACTTTGGCAAGATCAACCATGATTCCTTCTGGGTTAATCACATGGCCCAGAAACTACACCTCGCGTAACCAAAAGGCACACTTAGAGAATTTCGCATACAACTTCTACCTTCTTAGAGTTTCCAGCACCTCATGGAGGTGACAGGCGTGGTCTCCCTCATTCTTTGAATAGATCAAGATATTGTCTATGAACACTATTACTGATTTGTCGAGCATAGGGCGGCAAACTCTATTCATCAGGTCCATGAATGTTGCAGGAGCATTGGTTAGACCAAACGACATCACGAGAAATTCATAATGCCCATATCGCGTCCGAAACATAGTCTTTAGGATATCCTGTTCTTTAACCTTTAGATGGTGGTAACCCGACCGAAGATCGATCCTCGAGAACCAATTTGCACCCTGGAGTTGATCAAACAAGTCATCAATCCTTGGTAATGGATACCGGTTCTTCACGGTCAACTTGTTCAGTTTATAGTAGTCGATGCACATCCTCATACTATCATCTTTCTTCCTCACAAATAGAACTGGAGCACCCCATGGAGAGATACTCGGCCGAATAAAGCCCATATCCAGAAGATCTTGCAGTTGCATCATTAGATCTTTGAGTTCGGACAGAGCCAACTAGTAAGGTGCCTTGACTACGGGTTGCGCTCCTGGTATCAAGTCAATCTAAAACTTGATCTCTCTATCAGGTGGGACACCTGGTAGGACTTCGGGAAACACATCAGGGAAATCGCATACTACCGGCACATCGGATAGTTGAGGCATGGTAGCATCCACATTCTTCACATAAGCCAGGTAAGCACCACACCCTCGCCTCATAAACTTCTCTGCCGTGATCATCGATATCATTCATGGTGTGGTACATTCCTTGTCTCCATGAACCGTAACCAAACTGCCATTGGGCGCAATTAGACGAATCATCTTCTTTCATCACATGATATTTGCTTCGTAGGTCGCCAACCAAATCATTCCTAACACCACGTCAAAACCTCCTAGGGCCATGAAATACAATCTGGCGGGAAACTTATGACCGTCCAATTCTACGAGACAATTATCTATCACATGAGTCACCTTGGTAGACTTTCCTATCGCTCTCTCCACATGGAAGGGCATGTCTATCTTCTTATTCTTACCATGCATCACACGACAAATGGTGGCAGATACAAAACTCCTACTAGCACCCGAATTAAGGAGCACCGAAGCATACATTTGGTTTACCAGAAATATACCTGAAAATACTTCAGGGTCCACTCTAGCTTCTTCCCGGGTCATGTTGAATGCCTTTGCCTTGGCTTTGGTGCTCTCACTTCTCCCTTTCTCACCCATAGTCTGGGTCCCCAAGCTCCCAGCATCACCCTTCTTGCAATCTCGGCCCGAGTGACCTACTTCCCCGCATTGATAGCATCGCGGTACCCTGCACTCTTTAGCATAGTGGCCTTCACCTCCACACATAAAACACCAATTCATCCACACTCTGCACTCACCCATGTGAACCTTCCCACACTTCTTACATTCCCCCTTGTTGTTACCCATACTCAATCCTAGGCGGCGATCGTTAATCCTCATCTACTTTTCCCCGATCCCATAGTGGTCACCCCTGAATCTCTTCCCATTACCATTTTTGTTCAAACTCTTCACAACCTTCCTCAAAATTGGCACCGGGTCTCTCTCATCACACAACCTTCCGGCCAAATCTACCGTAGACCTGAAAGTGTTTAGTCTAGCAGTTATCACGTTCCTCCTATTATCCACGGGCAAACCCTACATGTACCTCTTAATCTTCTTGGACTCTGGAGTTACTAGATCTGGCACAAGTCTTGCAAGTTCATTGAACTTGGAGGTATACTCCTGATGAGTCATATTTCCAGCCTCCAAATGCAAGAACTCCTTCTCAATTTTATCCAACTCCCGATATGGACAATACTCCTCCAGTACCAGTTCCTTAAAATCCGACCACCTCATCCAGGCAACAGACCTTTTCCCCTCAGCTCGGATAATGTTGTCCCACCAGCATAACGCCGAGTCAATGAAAGAATTGGAGGCAAACTTCACCTTTTGATCCTCCTTGCACTCACTGATGTCTAGGATTGCCTCCATCTCTCGAACCCAACGATGAGCAATAGTAGCATTGCCGTTACCGTTAAAGGTCGGGGGTTTGCACCTCTGAAACGCCCCATAGGTACACCCCTTGGCGGTCTCCTTCTCCTCCTCACTATCATCATCATGAATTACCACCTTTTGGCTAGATGGCTCTTCCACTGTTTTCTCCTTCTTCCCGGCATCATTAGTTCTTTCACCCTCCTTTACAGCCCTTAACACTTTGGTCACTACTGAGGGCAACACATTTTGCATGACTTTGTAGACCTCGTCAACAATAGCTTCCTTTACCGTAGACTTGAGAGTAGCTGATCTTGCACCCTCTTGGTGGCTATGGAGGTCTGTGTCCTCATGAGTCATCTCAGGAGCCTTAGCCTTGCTTCGAGTGACACGTGGCCCAGTAGTGCGCCCGCCACGAGCACTGCCTCTGGTTGCCTTACCAAATTTCCTACCCGCTATAAGATCTACCTCCTATAAGATTCAAACACAAACAAGGTCATTCAAGGTAATAGGTCAGATTATGTCAAGTATAATAAGTCCCTAATTACAGTGGCCAGTTGTGATTAGCCACTTACTTTACTCTTCATCCCCCAAGCATTCCCTATCCAGACTACATCAGTATCCAAATATACTAAGCACATAAACCAAATAGCACACATACGTAATACCTGTTAACTTATGAAAAATTACCTGATGGCACGTAGCTACTTGGGCTGGCATCCCTCCATTTGGTCCTATTTTCAGTTTAAGTTTAGGTTTTGAAAAATAATTTACCCAATTCTCTTAAACTTTGGCTCTGATACCAACTTGTAAGGCCCCATTCTTATGAAGCCCCACAGTTGGTCATTCACAACACTTTATTCATTAAATTACTTTAAAGTAGAAATGATAGCAGTGAAATAATTAAACAAGAACTTTCTCATTCATTGATAATAACTTTTGCCAAGAAATAGATCATCGTTATGAGTTACAAAAAGGGACGTTTAGTTGTACTTCAAGACACAAAAACATCATTTTAGCAAAATATGGAAGCCAGTCCTGAAATGCCAAGTAGCTTCGACCCCGTGCCATCCCCAGCAACTTCATTACCTGCCAACTGAAATGCATATAAAAGTTAGCGTTACTGAGTGAGTTCTAGTTTAATAATATTAAAAATATACTTTTGTAAACTTCACTTGGTGATCATTCAACATAGTACATAATCATTCATTAGGAAATTCATTATAATTCTTTCTTCATTAACTTTTCTTTCAATAACTAGGGTTGCGCAGAGCAAGAGACTACATTGTTGGTTGGTAACAGATGCCGAACCCCTATCGGCAAACGTTTATCATGGTAGCTAACCCATCGACAGTTGATCCACACTGCTAGGCACAAAGCATACTCATGAACTAGGATCCCATTCATTCATTGGTCAATCCCCAGGATTAGACCCCTGATGTACATCCTCATGGGCTGATACAGCCGTACATCAGTTGAGCAACCGACCTCCTGGTCGTGAACCTCCATTCAATTGCTTGCAAGGCTTTTCATTCATCATAAGAACCCGAGGGTAACATTCATTAAGTTTCACTGTTCTGCTTTTATTCCATTGTGTCCACTTGTTATGGATAGTACTTTTTAAGATGCGCATTACTTTAATCACATAACATGAAAATATAATTGACATGGTAAAAACAGCATATAAGAAAGAACCAAGCATTAAAATTCTTAAACAAGCATAATCATCCCTTATACAGATATTCTCCACACTTAAACTCTATTCCCAAAATTTCAGAAAAATCCCAAGTCTCAAAAGAAATGCGAAAACTTAGACAAATGCAGATGAACTTAGATAAATGCGGAAGAACTAGACAAATGTGGATGAACTTAGACAAATGCGGATGAACAAATGCGGATGAACATTCTCAAGAAATATTCTAAGTGTCAAGAAGTGCGCATGAACTGAATGCGGATGACTAAAGCAAATACGCATGGATACTGTAGCAAATGCGCATGGACAAAACAAATGCGGATGAACACTTTGGCTGTGCTAAAGGCAAATGCGGATGAACACAACAAATGCACATGAACAAACACTTATGCGAATATTCAAGTCTAAATGCAGATGAACTAAACCAACCTGCAATTGCAACCTATGCTATATTCAGTTCCTAATCCTCATTCTTATACATTCTTAGCACCAATCTAGCATGCTAAACTCTTAGAACAAGCATACAACCACATAAATCGATCAAGCATTCGAAACACACACTCACACGCATAACAAGTGCAAAGCACACAGATCCGTTTATATTTTCGGTTGTAAAGTAGTAGGTAATATGATTTTCAGCCCCAAACAAGTTAAAAATCAAGTAAAACTGGGGATCTAGAACTCACCTCTAACAGATTTCAAGTAAAATTCCACCAAACCCGAGAGCGCCTAGAGTTCTAGCACCTAAACGCACAAGAACGAGCAACCAGACACAAAGAAACACATAAAAATCGGTCCAGCAGCTTGAACACAACTGAAAACCGAATAGAAATACAAGAAAACCTCACCTTCTTGAAGAATAACAACTTTCTCACTCTAAAAAATCCAGTTGAAGCTTCTTCCTCTGTTTCCATTCGAAAGCAGGTGTGAGAAATGAGGGTGTGGGTGGCCATACGTGCTTTTGAACCCATAATAGACAAGTTTGCCACTTGCACAACTTTAACCCCTTGACTTGGAGCATTTCACCTTTCTTTCTTTTTCTTTTGCTGAAATTTTTTTTTCCTGGCGTTACAAAACAACTTAGAAACACTTAGCCTCGGTTTCAAAACGCTAAGTAACTTGACTTATAGGCTAGCTACCTATCGATATGCTTTGTTAACTTTACCATACAAACATTTCAAACATATTATATGTTATTTGAACCTATGAACTAACTAACATTATGTTAACACACTTTAGCATGTTTTCTCAAGTCGTCGACACACTTAAGGCTAGAATTGCACCTTTAAGGTTCATGCATTGTGACATTTTAAAACATTTACACGTACATTTAATACTTTCATTTGGGCGCCATGTCTTGCCCATTTAATATTTCTTCTTTTAACTTTACGTGTATAATTCCGCATTGATTTCTTGAAAATAGTATTTTACTATGATTAATGAGCAAAAGATTTATATTAACTCATATAGAGTCATTTGATATGACCAATGTTTGAGATCATGGTTTGTCACGCGTTTCATGGTAGAACACCGTAGGTTGAATTTGATGGTGTGACAGATTGATATCAGAGCTTGCGGTTATAGAGAACTAGGATTGCATTACCATCTTGACTATAACCATAGACACAACACTTATCGCAAACTCTCTTATATTTTATTACTTTCGTGTATAAATTTCATTTCATATACATATTACGTTACAGGATATCTATGTCATCATCTAGACCACCCAAGTCACCAATATCACCATCACTTATTAGGGAGTTAGAGGACCTTGCTTTCCTGCCTTTAGCACCTGCACCCATTACGTCACCACTGGAGCCAAAGAAATGTTTTCTAGAGCCTATTGATGACTCTAAGCACTATGGACTAACGTCTAATGTTCGCGCTTCTAGAGATACATAGTAGGGGGAATCTGTTGTCCCAAGAGCACTTGAATCAACAAATAGTATTGAAGAATTGGATCAAAATAATAAAATATGAAGAACTTGGATGAACACACAAGAACATCAATGAAAAACCCCCATTTGATCCATATTGATTTGCATAAGATGTTAATTACATGAAAACCCTCAAATCTAGCTCATACAAGCTTACTAAACACACTAATGAATCTAGTTATATATAGTCTAATGACAATTAGACTTAATGACAATTAGCCCCCTAGACTATAATTAAAACACAAAAATGACTTAAACATAAATAAATATATTTTGTTGACACAAAATATTTATTATTAATAATAAACTCCTAGTCATTTATATCTTCAACGTCTCGTCTCGGTTCTTCATCTCGAAAGCATCTGTTTGACTTTTCCGATGAATTTGTCAGTGACTTTGACATTTGTTGACTTTGACTGTGTTGATAATATAAACTATCCTTTTCAGACTCAACAATACTCCCCCTTAGTCTATTATTATCAATGTCTTTCATTATGATCAACACTGATAAGTCAACTATATAATGATCTTCAATCTCCCCCTAGATTGATGATCTGGTATGACAATCTTTCATCTTATAGGCTCCCCCTTTTTGAATGCTCCCTCCTTTTGTGTGCATCATGAGAATGTTCAGGAATAGCATCTCCAACTCTTTATTCTTGAGTGCTTCAGAAGATGTAGGAGAAGGAATCCTAGCTCGGTATCCTCTGCAAACTTGAGGAACAGGTTCTCTTGTATGGTACTTTGCTCAGGTGATGATCGGCCATCAATTGCAGCAAGAATCTGTAACACAATTACAAACACATTCTACACAATTCTCGTTAGATTATTTCAACAATACAAATAAACCCGTGTTTATCTGAATGTGCAATTTCCCATTAAATGCATGTGAAAATGATAACATATTAATAGCATAATATGGAAGACTTGAAAAATTATTTGAAATGAATATGTTATTTTATTTTGTTTTATCATATTACACCAAGAAATAATTTGATCATGAGATCACATCCTCAAGATATACGAAAGCATAAAGATGTATTTGAACATTGACAAGTTAGTGAGATCACACTGATACAGAGTCTGGTCAACAAGTGATCTGCAACTGATTTTATCATGTTTTAGATTTAATTAGAGAAGCTCAGGTGATTTGGTTCCCATAGACATCCGACAAAGAACTTATCCCATCATCAGGGCTTATTGAGTAATATGATTAACTCTGCTTGATTTTCTTTTAAGCTTTCAACAACAATCTTAATTTAAGAATCACTATGCCTGTATTTGGGGAACAGATGATGAGAGCTCCAGGTCTATACTTACGTATAACAGTGGAGATGATCATCTGAGCGTGCTGATGAGAGCTTTAGGTCTATTCTCACGTATAACAGAGAAGATCATCACTCCAGGTCAATGCTTCCGCATAGCAGAGGAGATAAGCACGGAAAGGATTCTGAAGAGCTTACAAGAAGCATCAATTCAGAAGCAAGGGTGAGGGAATTTGGGAATCGAAGTAATCAAGGCAGAAGTAAGATACTCGCAACCCATTTTTGACGAGACTTATAACTTTTTGCAGGTCGAAATGTCAGGAGAATAATCCTTATCATTGAGTTCTAAAGCTTTAGTTAGGCTACAAAATCACTGTTTACTTCGTTTTCAGGCTGAGCCTACCAAGCATATCATATAATGAAACTGTCTTTTTCAGATTTTAGAATCTTAAGTGATACAAACATCTACATCAGTTACTATAATTTCTCATAAAGTACAAGTCATGCAAATAAGCATACCAAGAAGACATACTATCATTTCTCAGTCATTTCAAATCAAGTTCTTAGTTCCCGTGAAATTTTTTTATTCTCCCCCGAAATTTCTTTTTAACTGCCATGAAACAAAAAAAAAATTCCCCTTTTTTTAAGTATATAATAAACGGAATTGAAATAAAAGAATTTTACTAAAGAAAGTCTCCCAAATTATACTAGCAAAAAGATGAGAAATGAAGTAACAAGAAAAATGCAGTGATTGTAAATGGTAGATAAGAATCCAAAATGTGGATGAGATACCATAACCTGTTTGTTCCGCCTCAAATTTGAATTAGGAACAATCCCAGTCAGTAAACCGGATTATTGATAGTTCTCCTGAATTGTTCCTGCACTCATAAACAGATTAGTTAGAGAGGGGGACCCAGGCCATCGTGGTCCTGGGAGTTCCTTTTTCATCAGTGTATGTAACCTTTTTAAGCACACACTATTTTGAAATATCATTTATTTCTTTATCCTTTTCTTTTTATTTTACTTTCCAATTTGTTTCTGTTCAATTACTTTTGATTTGAAAGAATTGAATTTGGAAATCATTTTCTGTTTAAGACCCGAAGGAAGAGATTTTAATTTTGAAACATTGGTCTTTTTCATCTTTGAATCATGTGAAACCGGCTTCACATGAGAAGGTTTGGATAGATTGTTCTTCATCCAACCATTCAAAGATATATGCTTTTTACTATTTTAACCCGAGAAGCAACCTGTGTTATCTTTACCTCCCGAAGCTTGCCTTTGAACCTGAGGGCACTTCTTTAGCACATGACCTTCTTTTCCACATCTAAAGCAAGCCTTGAAAGGCTTTTGGTTCTTTGTAGTCCCGTGGATAGTAGGAGAGGGTGGAGCCTACTTTGAGGTTGTTGCAGCTTGTTGACAACCTTAAAGCTTTTTCTTTTGGATATCTTGAAATTGAACCTTTTGAGGCTTTGTCAATGTGGATTTCAAACTAGGCTGTGATTTGATGTGTGATGTTCCAGGAGATGAGATCTGAACATTCTTTTGAGAACCCTTTTGAATGACTGGTGACTTGGCAGACTTGGAGGTAGATTTGTAACAAGCTTGATGGATAGTAGATGATGATGGTGAGTGCTTCTGTTGAGTTTTAGAGGAACGCTGATTTGTTTAGCAGTTGGAGATGAGATCCGTATAGGTCTTGATTCGACTTTTGGAAGCATTTGATAGTTGATAACTTCAAGTGACTTGAAGATCTCTGGTTCATCATCAGAACTTGTCCAGTCCTGTATACACAAGTCAACTTCCAATGGATCATTGATGACTCTTGTTGTGTCGGTTTGTGTTGTTGAGTTCTGATTGCTTGACGATTCCACAGTTGTTCCTTCTATGACAAACTTGACAGGAACAAATGAAGGGAGGTTACCTATCTTGAATTTGTTAAAGAAGTTACAGGAAACAACTGATACTGGTTTTGAAGCATCAGAGGTGGAATTATCATTTTGCAGATCAGATCCTTGATTGATGAGCCCCAAACCGGCAGGAAAATCATTTTCATCTTGAACCTCTTTGTGATTAGTGCTGCTTAAACCTGCATGTAAACTATTAGTATCTGCAGCTTCAATTAAATCATTAGATGGATGAGGTTGAGGAATATGAGAGTAACAGTAAGTGCTAGGAGGAGGATAACATATGAAGTTTCACCACATCCCACACGCGTTTTGATTCTAGCTCCCCTCTACTTAGAGAATAGTTCTTCCTGTTTCATCCCGGATATCATCCATTTATCAAGTTTAGTTTTAAGCTTGCTAGTCTCAAATTCTGCTAATGTGACTCGTTCGCTCAAAACATTAATCTCGACATTCTTTTCTAAAAGATTTCTTTTTAAAAGATCATTTTCTTTTAAAGCTTCTCTTAGTTTAATAAAATATTTAGACTCATTGATTTTAAGTTCTTTGTTTATTCGTTTTAATTCTTTTTCATTTTCTAACAATAATCTGTTAGCTTTATAAACCCCGAATAAACGAATTTTGCAGGAGGAGAACACATGTCTTGAACTATCTTATAGGGGAGTCCCATACCTATCTTTTCAGCAGCTAAGGCTTTTTCACATTGACATATGGTAGTTTTCTTTTTGTACTCTTCCTCCTTAGCAGCTCCCTTCTTAGCTTCCTCATCTTTATCTCCCTCTGGATTTCCTTCATCCTGAACCTCCTGCTTCACTTCATCTATTTCACTATCCTGTTGCTTCTGAATTTTACTCCAGCTTGCACTGGCATCAACATCACCAACACTCTCACCTTGAGTGTCACACCTAAATTCTTTGAAAGGATCAAAATCCTCAACAGAATCCTCATCACTTTTTACCACATCAGCCATCAATCTATGGTTGACTTCTTCTTTAGTTTCTTTGATCTCAACACTTGAAGAAACACCATCATACATGAATTGATTATACTCTCTTCTTTTCATATCCAAATCAAATGACTTTAGCTTGTTGATAACATCCATGAGTTTGTAGTCAGCAAAATTTCTTTCCTACTTTAACAATCTAACTTGTGGATTCCACTATGGAGGAACAGAGTCCAAAAGTTTTGTGACTTGTTCATGGTTTCCCAATTGGTCATCATACTTTTTAAGGTTGCTTGCCGCCATCATAAATCAATCAACCAAATCAGATATCTTTTCATCTTTCATAGCTGCAAAAGAATCAAACCGGCTTTGTGCCATTATGGCATTGTCTGATTCGAGATCGTCAGAAAACGACATTTTTATTTAAAATATTAAAATTCGCTTTAACCCAAATAAAAATTAAGTTTTTCAAAAATTGTTGAATGATTTTCTACCCCCGAAATAATACTTTTACTGTCAACTAAATGGTTTCTAAAATATTGAATTCACTTTAATACCCAAACTAATTTTTTTTTTATTTTTATATTTTTATTTTAAACTAGAGTGTCCTTGCAAATTTCATCTCATTATCACATTATATAGTCTCTGCAAGAAGACTTGTTTCCCAATTAAAATATCTGATTCATCAAATTGTTGTCCCAATTAAAATACCTAAATTTTCTAAATCTAAATCTAAAAGAAAGTGTGAAAGTGACTTCTTCTTCCCCAAGAACATTTAAAAACATCAGTAACACACGTTGGCATGCTTCAAGCTCATCTACAGAACACTCCGGGTTGAAGGATCACTCCATTGCTCCTCTAGATACAGCTCATGATCCTTCTCCCTATCTATCCCTTAGCTCCTCCAAAAACCCTAAATCGCTGATCCGGGTAGGATCTCACTCTATTCTCGGGTATCTCTCTTCCGAGCGCCCCTCAGCTACGCTCTTCTTCTACCTTTCTTTTCTATTATTTGGTGCTATTTTAACAGTGGTAGATGTGGTGGTAAAGATATCGGTTGAAGGAGGTTGCAGATATGATGATGGTGACGGTGGTAGGCTGTGCCTTCTTCCTCATCCTTTGCTATCTTCTTCAACTCTTCTTTAGTCTTGGCCTTCTTTATTAGTTCAGCCAGATGAAGACTGCTTAGATGATTTCTGATATTAGCAGAAACTTAAGAGTTAAAGGGTTTGGAGAATGGTTTCTTTGCTAACTTAGTATGGTCGAATCTGCTAGAGTATAGCAGAGATGAGGTATCAACCCTCTTTACCTCAAGATTCTCTCTTTCTATAACAAAGCTGTGGGAAGGTTCATCGAACCTCCACTAGACTATTTGTTTTCTAGGATAAAGGGGTTTGGATGAAAGCTTGTCCCCCTTCTTTGTCCAGTAGAGTCACCAGCCTCCTCCTTAACTTCTTCTCTTCTTTCGAAAGAATATCTGAGTTGGCTGCAAGAAGTTGGAAAGCTTGGTCCAGTGCTCCCCTAGGTAAATCAAGGAATGCATATCTTGTGAGGGAACTGGAAGAGCCATCGGTGTATTTCAGGTTAATTGACTCTTCCTTATAAGAGATGTCGCTCAATGTTGTGCAGTTGATGAGCTTCCTCTTGATCACCTTGAATTCTTCCAAGGTTATGGGCTTAGAAGGTTCAGAAGAAGGTTTGGGTAAGGATTGGGTTATGGGTTGTGTTTTGGGTTTAAGGATAGGTGGTGGTGGTTCTTGTTGGGAAGCAGTGAGTGAGGGTGTAGGTAAGGCTAATGGTGTGGGTTCAGGGGTGTAAGGCTCAGGGGTTGGTTCGGTTTGATGGGGAAGGGAAGAGGTGTGGGTGTAGGTTATGTTGGTTTGGGTGTTGGTGTTGGTTTGGGGGCCTTCTTCTGAACACTTGGCAATTGACTTACCTCTTGTCTTCTTCCTAAGCGAATGTCAGCCTTGATGTCACTAGATGTTGCTGTAGGGTCTTTTCAGACATAGGACCCACTTGCATGTCGGTGAAGCCATGTGCTTTAAGATAGGCTTTCATCCACTCCTTATCTCCCACCTTCTTGGCAGCGGCAAGTTGTGCCTCTTCCTCCTTTTTCTTCCTCTCCCTCAGTATCAATTCTTCCTTCTTTTTCAAGCATTTCCAACCTTTCATCCTCTAGAAGCTCCTTAGCAGTGAGCTTCCTCTTCCTCTTAGGATTAGAGGAAGATTCATCCTTTGGAGACTCGAGTTTAGAAGATTCAGGTTGGGGAGAGTGGGGTTGGACTTGTTGTGTTTAGGAGAGAGGGGTTTTAAGGAAGTCCTCACTGTTTACCTCAGAGGCTAGGTCCAAATAGCCTCTGTGATGAACAGATCATTGGATGAGGAAGATAGTCAATTATTCCTTCCACAGCTTGTATTTCTACTTCAGAAGTAATTAGAATCGCACTACCTATCCCTTCCAAATTGGTTGCTGGGCCATGAGTTAGTGTATCCCCTTCGAAGCTAATCTCGGGTTTAATAGAGACCTTAGGTTGACCAACTTCCTATTCAAAGGTAGGTGGTGCACTCACTCTTTGAAGCTCCTCAGCTTTAAAGTAGGCAACGGCTACATCAGGGGAAGGTAGTTGCCGGGTGTTGCTGTGTGGAGTACAAAAAGATATGGCCATCAAGGAAGTTGTTTGATGGCAAGGAAGGGTTCCTCATGTCTTTGTTTCTATAGATTCTCCCCCTTTTTGGTTGAATCAACTTAAAAAACCTAAGTATGTACATGCCTAACAGACTTCTCAGTCTATGTCTCAGCTAGTTGTGCCTTAAGATCTTCAATCTCATGTTGCTGAGTGGCTGACCTATCCTTTAAAGTCTTAACCTTTGATTCAAGGTTTGAGACTTTAGAAATCAAGTCTCTGATAATAGTTTCAGGCTACCCTCATCTTCTTTTGAAGAATCATCGGAGATGAGATAACATACCTGGTATGTTCATTATCACCACCAGTAGTGGTTTTCTCGGCGCCCTGGATGTCGTTTCTTGCTGATGTCTCTTTCAGAGTTATCAAAAGGCAAGGTTGCCATAGACTCAGTCCCACTTATGTTACCATTGTCCTAAGAGGTTATTGAAACACTCTCAGTAGTGGCAGCTGAGCCTACATGAGTCACCTCCATACCAGTTTGACCCACCTTAGTTTGGTTTAGCTGATATGGGCTAGACATTAAAGGTTCCCTGGGGCTCAGTTGATCTAAAGAGTGGTATGGTAGATCAACATCACAACCCGGATGAAACATAATGTCCTCATCATGTATGGTTAATAGGTCAATGAGGGATAGAGAGGTTAAATCTAATGACCCGAGACCTTGGTCAGCACCTAAGGGTTCTTCTGCGAGAGCAGATGACCCAATGATGTTGGTGTCCCTTTTTCGCTGCTCAGGGGAGTGTTGGGACTCACCCTGTGGGCTAAATGCTTGGTGATGTAATCTTGATTGGGTGGGAAGAAGTGATTGGCATTTAAGTGGTGGTGTTTGGTGTGGGTTCATCACCTGTTGGGCTTCAATGGATGTACATACCTGGAAGAAGATCGGTGAATCTTCCAGAGAAGTTGGTCGACACCTTCTTCAAGGTCTTGAAGATGCCAGGCCGTATGCGATGGACCAGTAGAATATCTACACATTGTAATCTATCCTAGTCCAGCTCATAGTTGATTATTTGTTGAATAAACCAGGGATACATGTAGAATGGTTCCCGGGTGAGATTGCCTCTTAGGTTGTTCAGCACAAATTTTAAGTAGTTGAAGTGCATGCCCTTTACCAACACATGAATGACGTAGCCCAAATCATATGGGATTTGATCCCATCCCCCGGATTTATTGGATAGGTAGTGCAGGACAATGAGCAATAAGAACTTCCAATTGTAAGAGAAGTTGAACTTGTAGACTGTAGACTTGTGCACATCGCTGCCATATCCAATCTGAGTGTAAGTGTCTTCCAACTCAGATTTAGGGAACTCAGTATGGGCGCCCTCATCATGAAGCTCTAGATGTTCCCTAATGGTTCATTCAGCAATGATGATCTCTTGTCCGTAGATCCTCAAACGGATGACCCGTTCACCATTTAGCATTTCATCTTGACCATTGGCCCAAAATTTAGCCATGTGGTAGTGCAGGACAATGAACAGGACAAATCATATGGGATTTGATCCCATCCCATGAATTTATTGGATAGGTAGTGCTGGACAATGAGCAACAAGAACTTCTAATTGTAAGAGAAGTTGAACTTATAGACCGTAGACTTGTGCACATCGTCGCCGTATCCAATCTGAGTGTAAGTGTCTTCCAACTCAGTTTTGGGGAACTCAGTAGGGGAGCCCTCATCATGAAGCTTTAGATACTCCCTGATGGTTCATTCAGCAATGATGATCTCTTGTCCGCACATCCTAGAACGGATGACCCGTTCACCATTTAGCGTTTCATCTTGACCATTGGCCCAAAATTCAGCCATGTGGTTAGAGTAGATAGTGGGGTTAACGGTGAGGGCGGTGAAGTATGCCAATTGGGACAAAAATTTGATGATAGGGGCAAAGTCGACATCCTTCGAAGAGTCAAGGATAGTAACCTGATTATGTTAGGGATTTAGGGCCATTGTTGAGAGGTAAGGTAGGATTGAAGAGATTTGAGAGTGAGTGAAGAAGATGGTGGTAACTTGTGGCTTTTGCTGTGGTAAAGAAAGTATAGAGAGAGAGTCGGAAATTTTAAATAGGGGTTAAAAAGCAAACCGATAAGTTGAAAGGACAGTTTAGGTTTTGATTTGACAGAGGCGGTAAGATAAAACATTTAAAATATTCCGCCAATCATCAATAAAATCTTACTTTTTACAGAGTGGGGCCCAAAGATTTCCATTACACAGTAAAGATGATCTTCTGAAGGTAAACATGCTTTCGAGAGAAAACACTTGTGTTTCTCAATATTGTCTTCCGAAGTCATTTTTACTTCCAAAAGCAAACCATGTCTCAATGACAAGTTTGCTTCCGAGGGTATAATCTTCTTCCAAGAAAAGAAGTTAGTAAGCTTCAAAAGTACATTTGATCTAAGATCTACTGTTCTTCCGAGGCTAAAAACTCTTCGAAATATAATAATTAGGCAGAGGAATTTGCCTTTGGAAGAAGAATAAACATCTCTTTCGAGGGTAAATTTCTCTTCGGAAGTATTTACACTTAGATTTTTGAAGAACGCCTTTTTGTAACAAGGCTTAGATTGTAGTTAGACAACATAGACAAGACATATTTTAAAAAGGTTTTTCAAAAGAGAAGAACTAGTCAATATTAATCATCCTAATAGTTGTAATTAAATATATAAATCTTTGTTCATCAAAGGCTTTGGTGAACAAGTCAGCATATTATTCATTTGAATTCACTTTGACTAGCTTTATTAGATTTTTCTCATGAATAACTCTAATAAAATGATACCTGATGTCGATATGCTTTGTCTTGGAGTGCTTGACCGGATTTTCTATGATAGAAATAGCACTATTATTGTCTATATGGATAGGAGTCTGCATGAAGTTAAAACCAAAGTCTAGCATCTGATTCTGAATCCATAGAAGTTGAGCAAGCAGCTCGTAGTAGCAATGTATTCAGCTCAACAGTTGATGTTGAGACACATGATTGCTTCTTGCATTGCCAGGAGATAATCCTTCCACCAAGAAATTAACGTCCTCCGGATGTAGATTTCTTGTTGATGTTGCAGCCACCATAATCACTGTCAGTGTACCCATAGAGATTAAAGTCCTTATTCTTGGGATACCAAAGACCTAGTTTGGGAGCTCCCTTAAGATATCTAAGAATTCTCTTGGTAACAATTAGGGGAGACACCTTGGGAGCAGCCTAATATCTTACACAGATGTAGGTTCCCGACATGATATCAGGTCTACTTGTAGTGAGATACTTTAGAGATCCAATAATCACCCTGTACTGATGCTGATTAGTATCCTCCCCCTCAGAATCAGGACAAAGATTATGATTTCTGGCTATAGGTGTCTTAGCTGGCTTACAATCTTTCATCTTAAATCTTTCTAAGATGTCCTTGACATACTTAGATTGATTGATGAAGAATCCTTCTTCCATCTGCTTCACTTGAATTTCATGGAAGAAATTCATCTTTCCTATTGAACTTATCTCAAACTTCTTCCTCATTATGCTTTCAAAGTCTTTCCACATTTGGTCATTTGAGGAACCAAATATGATGTCATCAACATAGACTTGAACTAGCAGCATGTCCTTCCCGGACTTCTTTATGATCAAAGTCTTGTCTATGGTGCCTCTGGTGTAGTCATTCCTAAGAAGAAACTAAGACAAGGTCTCATACCGCAGCCTAGGTGCTTGATATAGCCCATAAAGAGCTTTATCTAGTTTGCATACATAGTTGGGATGCTGTGGATCTTCAAATCCAGGTGGCTAACACACATAGACTTCTCTATCAATATCCCCATATAAAAATGCACATTTGACATCAAGTTGATAGACAATGAAGTTCTTGGATGCTGTAAAAGCAAGGAAGATTCTCATAGCCTCAAGTCTTGCAATAGGTGCAAAGACATCAGTTTATTCTATTCCTTCCTCCTATGTGTATCCTTGAACAACAAGTCTTGCCTTGCTCTTGATGATCAAACCTCTATCATCTCTCTTATTTCTGAACAACCACTTGGTGCCAATAGGGACTTGGCCAAGTGGCAATGGACATAACTTCCATACCTTTTGCCTCTTGAACTGAAGCAACTCCTCTTGCATAGCTTCAATCCAATTGTTGTCCTTGAGAGCTTCTTCCACCTTCTTTGGTTCCATTTGAGAGAGAAAGCATGAGTACAAGCAGACATTCCTATTGTGGGTCTGACTCCTTGTTCTCACACCTTCTCAGACATCCCTAATATGATCTCAGCTAGGTGAATGTTGTGTATCCTGAGCCTAGGGATCACATCTAATTGCATAGATAGATCCAGATTTGAGATGTTTTGCTTAGGGTTTTGAACACCATGACCAGCTGATGTCTCACACTCATTCAATAAGGACTGATTGAATGAATGTGTGACAACATCAATGATATTCTACTAAGAAGTAGTATCAATAGTTTCTTATTCCTCCAGATTACTGTCTTTATCAGCTTGGTGTTGAATGCTAGAGTTGTCAGCTGATGAGTTTTGAGGATTAGTTGGCTGACAACTTGTTGAAGCTCCATGATTTCCTGATATGTTCAAGCCTTCAGGACTTCTTGTAGTGGAAGCTTGTTTGATCGGTTCAAAAGGATCGAATCTGTGATGATATTGTGATGCAATGATCAATCAAACACAAAGTAATCAACAAATGCAAATACATCAAAAAATTAATAGATTTCATTGATAGCAAATGCACAGGATTCAAAGTGTAGGTATTCAATTCATTCAACTGATTCTAACTGTCTTTCTATTACAGTTGTTTTTTTACTATTGAACTCTCTGAACTCTACTACATAAAGTATCCTATTTATACTATCAACAAAACAAAGGAACATATATTTACAAATAAGTCCCTATACTATGACAAAAAACACATAAAGACAAAATGTTAATCTTCTAGAGGCTTCAACAATACTCCCCCTAAGATTTACATAGTCTTCAGTCTACATTGAACTCTTTTGTCTCATCTTTGATCTTGAACACGGGCTTCTATTTGTAGAGTTCCAACTCTCACAGAGCCTTCTTGAATGCAGACTTGAACTTCTTCCAAAGATTCTATGATCTGCTCAGCATTCAAGATCTCAGAAGGACTGTAGAATTTTTATTTTTTTTTGTTGATCTTCCACCTTCATCAAGCACATTAATAGGTGAATCAGCAACAACTTTGATAACTTCGAGTGAAGACTCCTCGAAAATCAAATTCTTTTATGATACCTATATATCATAAAGATTAACTGATAACAATTTGAATGTTGAATTAATGAGTGTATCGTGTGTTTGAGTGAGTGAATCAGAGTGTTTGAGTGCGTCGTTGTGAATGAGTGAATGAAAAATACACAAGTGCTGTATATATGTGTAAAGTTTTTAGGTGCATGAGCATTGTGAAGGCGCATGAGACTAAATTTCACACTAAGTTTTCAGACGCATGAGCACTGTGAATGCGCATGAGGTTTAGACGCATGAGCATTGTTCAGGAGCATAAGCACTGTTTAGGAGCTTGAGCACTGTTCAGGCGCATGAGACTAAATGAAATGCCTAACACTTGGTGTTTTCATCACTTCAAACGTCTACACTTGGAAAGTCTTGGAACTGTTTAGGTGCATGAGCATAAGATGATACGCCTAACACTTAACCAATTTTTTCAGACACATGACAATAGTTTAGGCACTTGTGCAAATTTCTGAAAATTCACCATACTCCAGATCTGAACTTTATGAGAACTGTTCAGGCGCATGGTATCCTTTCCATGAGTCTTGACACTTGAACTTTTCTCATCATCCATCTGAATACTATTTAAACACATCAACACTATTCACACTCAATTTTTCAACACTTAGTCAAAATTGTTTGACTATCACTCAAATTTTCATTAATTTCCTTCAATTTTAACATTTTTTAAATTCAATCTTTTAAATTTATTTTTTTAACCTTTATTTTTATTTTAAATTTTCAAAATTAATTTCCCGTCATTTTAGTCTCTATTTAATTTTTACAAAACAAAAAATCTTATTTTGTTTGCAAGAAGCTTTTCCACTGAATTTGAATTCTTTTTCAGATTTATTTTTACATCATATCAAACACACACATGCTAGAAATTTCAACTTCATCCATTTTATTCAAAACACTTTATTTTTGATTTTTCACTTTTTGAAATTCAACTATTTTCTCTTTTTCATTTTTTACTCCCCCAAAACATTTAAGTTTTACAAACTTAGAAGTTTCTTTTATTTTGCAATTAGAGCAAACTGATCATTATCAACATGCCTGCACACAGAAAATCATGCAAAAATAAAAAATAAAAAATAAAGCAGAATAAAAATATACTATATACAACTGAATCACATGCCTCTAGTGAGATCATATCACTTAAGATCAACACATTAAAAGAAAATAAATGATGGATAGTCGTAGACAGTGATTAAATCCTGATCAAGTGTGTTCCAGGTCAGCATTTCTGCAGCAAAGGAGACACGAGATCTAAGGACAGAAAATGAGTGGGCTTGGCAAAGTAGTCAGCACACTTACTTTTTCAATTCTTGGATTGATTAAGGTACGATTAGATATGACATTATGTAAGTCACACGTAGACTTAGAGAGTTCAAATCTCATAAAGATCTGCAAGAAATCACCTTTCTTAACTTGTTAACCTGACATATACTTATAACTAGATCTCACGTTGAGATTGTGCACATTGGCATCTTTTTGCATCAAGTGAGAATATCCAGGTTTGTAATTACTTACAACAAAGGATATCTTGTCACTTCAGGTCTATGATGACTCATAACAAAGAAGTGATTAAATGGTTTAAATTAATTTGAGCTCAATGGTTATTCATATCGCCTCCAGGTGTGAGATTATGACTTAACAAGCAATCAATTTGAGAAGTCAACACTACTCATTGGTGCTAAAATAGACAAACATGAATGCATGATTGATTTAGTTTGATCACAAGAATTTACTTTTTTAGTATAATTGCATGAACTTACCTGCACATCATATTTGATCATGTCAGACTTTAGTAAAGAGCGAAGTATGCAACGGATCAAAACTAATGTATCTATCATTTCTCATAAATTACAAAGACAGATTCAGTCCTAAATAATAAACTAACAAGAAAAACTCTATTTTTGTGTTTTTGTTTTATATTTTTTTCTATTTTGATTTTTCAATTTTCTATTTTTGTATTTGCTTTTTCATTTTCTATAACATGCACACACAATATATACAATCAGGCAGTTAACTTTGATAGTTTCTCTTTTAGCTTTCTTATTCAGATAAGGGTGGGTTCTTATCATTTTATGACTCAATAACTGAAAGCTCAAAACCAATTTTTAAACATGGTTAATAAGTCCAATTGGCTCGACCAAATATTCAAATCAACCCGGTAAAAAGGCTTTTGTAATTAGGTCAGCCAACTATTTTTTAGTTATGATTTGAATTAAATGACTAAACCTTTTTCAGAGTTATCTCTAAGAAAATGATATCGAATTTCGATATGTTTTGTTTTTGAGTGTTGGACAGGATTAATTGTAATAAACATAACAGCAGTGTTATCAATGTAAATAGGAGTTTTAAGAAATTTGAACCCGTAATCCAGCAGTTGGTTTTGTAACCAAAGGATTTAAGAACATCCTGCTGAAGCAGCTATGTACTCAGCTTCTGCGGTTGAAACAGAGATATTTGTTTGTTTCTTACATTGCCATGATGATGAAATCAGCTTGGACTCAGATGAACATGAATAAAAGGTTGATTTCCCGAAGGATCTTTTCAGTATCTCTCAATAATCAACAAACAAGAACCATGGTGCGGAAACCCATCATTCAAGTGTATAAAATCAGTGTGTGTGTGTGTGTTTGTGTGTGTTTGAATGCTCGAAAATAATAACTGCTTGATTGTATTGATTGTTCAAAAAAGCTTACAAAGGATTAGGGTAGTGTGTTATTTATAGCCTATACACAAAAGCTATATACAATTACTAAACTACCGTTATGTAAACGAATATTACATAAAATAATCCTAGGTCTATATGTCATCTGCTCTAGAGATCAGTCATCCACTGTGGATGTTTGCTCATCTGCTGTGGAGAAGATCTTGTCATCCGCTGTGCATGGTTGTATGTTATCCGCTGTGGGATGTTCATCCGCTGTGGAATGTTCATTCGCTGTGGATGAACATCCGCTGTATAATGTTATCCGCTCTCAGCATGTCATCCGCTATGGGATCTTGTTCATCCGATGTAGATTGAACATCTGCTGTGAACAGTTGTGTGTTTGCTTGTATGTTGTCCGCTGTGGCACGTTCATCCGCTATGGATGAACATCCGCTATGAATGTTGATCCGCACATACTTAGATAGATTTCTTCATCCGCTGCTGATGATCTTCATCCGCTATGGGTTCTTCTCATCCGCTGCGGGTACTTAGTAAAAATTTCTTTTATCTACAATTCTGAAAAAGAATTTAAACAAATATTAGTGATTGATATGAATGTTAATGATGCTAATGTGTTAGTAAATGATTGTTTGAATGTTAGAACACATTATGTTTGATATATGTCTGATTTGGCAAGCATCATACTTTTATGCATTAATTCTTAATGCACTTGTTGAGTCCAACAATACTCCCCTTAAGTATGATGTTGCCAACAATTTAATGATTGCTTGTTACTGTTTTGTCTGTTAGAAACAATGTGTGTGTGTTGCCGCTTGTTAATGATTTGTTTGTTAGGAAAATGTGTGTGTGTGTTTGATATGAAAGATTTAATGTTTTAATCATGTTGTTATACCTTTTCGATCAACAAATCAATGATAAATCAGAGTTTGTTTGGGTTTAGATTGAACAGAGTAACTAGGGTTTACAAGGGTTTTGAAGTGTTTGAAAATTTTTGACTATTTACTCTCTCTCTCCTTACTGGTGAAAAAGAAAAAATATGCAAGGATGGTTTTATATGCACAACGGACAAAAGACTATCCGCTATGGATACAATGTTCATGCGCACAACATCCACTGTTTGAATAGTGTTCATGCGCTGTGAAAAAATGACAAATTAATTTTAGTTCATTCGCTGTATGAACAGTGTTCATGTGCTATGCATTTTACACTGCGCTGTATGTTGTACTGTGCACATAGCGGATGAACAATTTTTCATGCGCTGTGCACATAGCTTATATGCTACGTATGACAACTGTAGTCACAGCGGATGAACATTTTGTTCATGCGCTGTAAATCCTTTGACCATTGTACTGATTGTTCACAGCGGATGAACATTTGTTCACGCACCGTGGACACTTGGAATAATATGTTTGATATGTTCACAGCGGATGAGCAAAGTTCATGCGTTGTGGAACCTTTGAATATTTTTAGAGGATGTTCACAGTGGATGAACAATGTTCATGCGCTGTGGACACTTGTAATGTTTTGTGAGGTACTATTCCCACAGCGGATGTATATTGATTATCCGTTGTGTGAACAGTTGTCAAAAATAAAAAAAAGTTAAATTTTTTTTATTTTTGAAATCTTTTCTTCTGAAGCAAATATTTTACTTCAGAAGGAAATTTGGTTTTCTTTTAAAACATATTTGTTTGTTTTTCTTCCAAAAGAAGATTTTAAATGTTAAATTTTGTTTAAATAAAACATTTTGATTTAAAATGTATGTTAAAATATTGAATTTAAACATATTCAATATATGGATGATTTGATATCACTCATAGGCAATATTGTGCAATAAAATAAAAAACAAATATATATGTGTCAACCTGTTGTTTGTTAGTGTTAGCTTGACTATGGCTTTTGTTAAAGCTCAAAATTTAGAAAATTTCAAATTTTAAAATGTATGAATATGCACAATTCTACTGCCTTTGATATTTTCATGTTCAATCTCTCCCCCAAAATTTTTGCATAATTATAAATTTTTTTACAAAATGACAAAAATTTGTATGAATTTGAGTGGAAATTATCAAAGTCCAATTGATTGCTTGCGGATAAAAGTTAGAAAGATAATGCCTTGTCTAACTAATAAATGAATGATTTTCATGTTTGAACATGAATCTTTTGCACATACCATGAGATCATACTAGTCTACATTTCTCGCTGAGTTTTTTGTATGGTTTTGAGAATAGACATAGACAAGTACAATATTGATTGCAGATATTGTGATCCACTTAAACTCAAGCATGGTATTAATGGTTGATTGAAACAGTGAGTGATTATCATGTTTTGAGTTGATTGACATGAGATGTATGTACCCACATCTGATTGTATGATTGGTACAACCATCCTCAAGATATACTAGAAAGCACTTTCAACACTTAAAACCTAGCTACTTAGGAGTATAAATGCTCAATATGATCCATGATGGTTGATCCGCATTGGGATCTTTTTCACTTCACTTTGGAAGGTGATCCTCTTTGGGATTCTCTTGATTCATTCACAAGGAATGTAGTCATAAAAACTTTATTGGTTATTCATCCAAGATGGATGTGTTCCTCTTTGGGAACCTTTTTGGATCATGATTTAGGTCATTCAGGTCTGTGCTTAGCACAACAAAGAATGCCTAGGTGTACTCCAGGTCTATGATTATCATAAAAAAGGAGACACTTGTATGATTGAGCAATTTATAAACTGTTTCACTTGGTGTATTGTAGTTACTTTGAAAGCAACCTTATTGGATAGATTAATACTCATCATAAACCAAGATGTGTTGTTGACCACCTATTCATGAGAATTTAGTTCTTTTGTTGTATGTGATGTTAGGTGTCTCATGCTGAGCCTATCCACGTATTAAACAAAGTATTGTCAGTCTTTATTAGTTAAAATCACTCAAGTGAAGAATGATACTAGTGTACTATCATTTTTCATGATATATGTGTGATTAAATATTAAAATGAATGATTTGCATGATTTTTTGATTTTGAAAAAGGTAAGTTTGGTGTTAATCTTGGACTTTGACAAAATCAAGCATGTTTGATTTTAATGTTTTGAAAAACATTAATTTCTTGTTTCATAGTTGATCATACCAAGTGACTAAACCAAAATTCAAATCTTGTTGAATCAATGGTTTTGTAAAAAGATCAGCCAACTGATTGTCTGTATGGACCTTGATCAACTGGATCAGACCTTTTTCTGAGCAACTCTCAGAAAATGATATCTGATCTCTATGTGTTTTGTTTTGAATGTTGAACATAATTGTCAGCAATAAACATGGCTGCAGAATTGTCAATATGTGGGTGTTTTAAGAAAATTAAAGCCATAGTCAAGCATTTGGTTTTGAATCCATAACACTTAAGAACAGCATACAGAAGCAGCTATGTATTCTACTTCAGCTGTTGTCACTGAGACATTTTTCCGCTTCTTGCATTGCAAAGATATCAATCTTGATCCAAGAAACCAGCAGCCTCCACTGGTTGATTTCCTGTTGTTATTGCATCCCCCACAATCACTGTCTGTATATGCATAAAATGAGAAATCTCCATCTTTAGGATACCACAAACCAAGACCAGGTTTGCCTTTCAAGTATCGGAAGATTCTCTTTACTACATTTATGTGTGATTCCTTGGGATCTGCTTGATATCTTGCACACATGCATACTGCATACATGATATCTGGTCTGCTTGCTGTAAGGTACATCAAAGAACCTATCATAGATCTGTAGAGTTTCTGGTCAACTGATGTTCCTTCTGGATCTGGTAATAACTTCAATCCAGTTGCAAATGGTGTCTTGCTTGAATTGCAATCAGTCATGTTATACTTCTTGAGTATCTGATGCACATATTTGCTTTGATTGATGAAAATTCCATCTGTTGATTATTGAACTTGTAGGCCTAGGAAGAATGTGAGTTCTCCCATTGAGCTCATCTGGAATTTTGATTGCATAAGAGTTTCAAACTCTTTGCAAAGTTGTGTGTTTGTGGAGCCAAATATTATGTCATCCACATAGACTTGTACTACTAAAAAGTCTTGTTCTTTCCTTTTTAAGAACAATGTCTGATCAATTTTACCTCTGGTGTAACCATTTTGTAGCAGAAACTTTAATAGAGTTTCATACCACTTCCTGGGTGCTTGGTAAGACCATACAGAGCTTTGTCTAACTTGTATATTCTGTGAGGGAAATCTGGATCTTCAAACCCTGGTGGTTGAGCAACATACACCTCTTCATCTATCTTACCATAAAGGAATGCACATTTTACATCCATTTGGTAGACAATGAACTTATGAGATAAGGCATAAGCAAGGAATACTCAGATGGCTTCCAGTCTTGCTACAGGAGCAAAGACATCATCATAATCAATGCCTTCCTCTTGAGTATAACCTTGAGGTATGAGTCTTGCTTTGTTCTTATGACATCCCTCTATCATCTGCTTTGTTTCTGAATAGCCACCTTGTGCTAATTGCATATTGACCTTCTGGCAGATCTACCAGCTTCCAAACTTCTTGCTTCTTGATTGTTGTAGTTCCTCTTGCATAGCTTCTATCCAACTGTTGTCCTTTAATGCTTCAGTGATGTTTTTGGGTACAGTTAAGGATAAGAAACAGGAATACAAGCAAATGTTTGCTGTATCAGATTGACTACGAGTCAATCTGGTGTAGAGATCACCGATGATGTTTTCTATTGGATGGTCCTTGTGAACTCTTGTGGTTGTAATTTGATCAACATGAATTGAATCAAGATTGGTGATTGTCTGATCATGTGATGATGGGTGAGCAAGAGTATTGGGAGATGTGTGATTGTCTGATTGAAGGGGTTCAGTGAATGTTTGAGGGGAATCATGAAAGAAATCCAATATTTCATCTTCATGATGTGTGTCTGGCAGAGAATGGTAGTCATCATCATCTTCATGTTGTTTTGGTTTGCTTGTTTCCTGTGATTGATTGGGTACAGGAGATGAAGATGCTGGAGTGTCTGAGGATGTTTCTCTTGAGATGTTTGGTTGATCAGGAGGTTTGACACAGTTGTGCTTAAAGGAGTGTTAATGGTTCTCCTTGGAGGATCAACAGTCAATGGAGCATCAATGGTTATCGGTGGAACCATTGGATATTCAGTTTTATCCTTTGAACCTGAAACATCAAAGTTAGTTGTGTCAAATGATTTTGTTAGTGCATCAATATCAAACAGCCAGTTTGATCCAATGACTTTCTTAGTGAAAGAATGTTCATTGAAAACAACATCAGTTGTTTCTTCCACTATATTTAGCCTTGGACTGAATACTCTGTAAGCTTTTGAGCTTCAAGAATATCCAACAAAGAATCCATCATCTACTTTTGGAGCAAATTTTGATAATTGATCTCTGGTGTTTATTATGGAAATAAACATCCAAATGCCTTAAGAAATCCTATATATGGTTTTTTTTAACACTAATTCATAAGGCGTTTTGAAATGTTTTTGATGATTAATGTTCTGTTTTGTATGTAGCAAGCTGTGTTTATGGATTCAGCCCAAAAGGATATGGGCAATAGAGAGTCAGCTAGCATGTTCTTGATGTTTCTATAATGTTTTGGTTTCTCCGTTCAGCTACTCTCTTTTTTCTGCGAAGGTTTTTGCTACGCTGAATTGATGACTTATCCCTTTTTCTGCACAAAAGAAGAATAAAGTCATTCTTAATACAGTGCCATTATCACTTCTTAAAGATTTAACTTTAAGATCAGTTGATTCTCAATCTTTGTGATAAAGTATGTAATGATTTGTGTT